>JAZAYU010000160.1:884736-1305058 GCA_038501625.1 Corbicula japonica
TAAATAGTACAATTTCAATCCATCCCAAAGGATGTTTTGAATACGACGGTGAACAGGGAACCTTCAATGCAATATTTTTATATTAACACAATTACATGAACAGGAGCTTATCGTCCCCAGATAAAAGAATATTTTTGCCCTTAACTATAGAGGAACTGATAAAAATAGAATTTTGACAGGGGATCTGAGAATAAAAATCCTTCATGTCATAGAGAACTCAAAATGCAAAAAAAGAAAAAAAACATCAGGAAGTATATATTTAGGGTGATTTGTCTGAACAATAGTCTGGAGTATTGAAACAAACCGTCCATCCTTAATATTTAAGCATTCTAAAACATGTATACGCGTTTATTTCCATACAAAAATTAACTAAAGAGAAACTAATGCCTTTTAGGAAATTGGAACAGATTGCTATAATTTGTACATGAAGATGCGTGACAATATTTCTTAAACGCTGTGATAAGGTTGATATCAAACTTCCAAATTTAATTGAAAAACTGATATGAAGTGTGAGAAATTGTCAGATTGTTGAGTGTTTAAGCGTTACAAAGTTTGTATAAATATTCTCATTTTCCCGATAATTATCACAGTTGGACCTTGAATAACTTCTTGGATTTCCAGCTTGTATTATCACTGAATATAGAAAGAGTTATACATGAAACTACGGTAAACGATATAGACTCAGATTTTACCACGGCCAGTTACATTTACACTACGTTACACTAAAATATTTGCTAAATGTACATGCTTTTTTGTGAAACATCGCTAAATTTTAAATAAACGTCACCTGTTTGTATTAGATTCTTTCGTTTTGATTGAATATGCTTGTTTTTATTTTCTGATTTTCATACATTTGAACTTAATAAAGTAAACTTAAATATAGACGCAAGCTTTGACCATACATGTTTTGGACTAAATTAATTGTATCCATTTTATGGTCAGTTTTAATCGACATTATGCGAATTTTATTACTGAGAATAATTTGGATGAGACGAAAATGTCTCCTTCTTTAAGCAAGTACATATGTACTATGTGTTTTCTTAAAGTTATTTTCGGAATTTTGTATTTGTGTTTATCAGGGATAGTAATTCGGAACACAAGCATGCAATGAACTTAGTTAATAATGCATTGTGGCTAAAGGCAAACCGTCAAATACATTATTCTGCGCAGGTGAGTATGTTTTATAATATTTGCAAGCCTGGCATATAAACATAAAATTATTAAAATGGAACTTATTGCTTCGCACGTCATAATCATACATAACAATATATTATAGTTACGATGTTTAATGGCGTAACGCAAGTTTCGAATGCCGATAAAAAAGCGTAAGACATGCGTAAGACAAAATAATTATACACATCTGCTGAGACAATTTGGCTTTTTTCTGGGGGGGGGGATAAATTTAGTTTAAAACATATGTTTAAAGTCTTAGACTGTTTTTCAACTAGTTATAGGAGTATAACTGATATTGTTTCAGTGTTATGTTTGATTTATGCGGTGTTTCTGTTGTTATTACGCTTGTTTTGTTTTTTCTTGCTTTTTTGTTTTCCTTAACAAAGTCTTATAAAAAGTACAGTTTTGGGTACCCAAAATCAGTGAACATTGAACAAATGTTCAGGAATATCAAATAGAAAGGATCTTACTCAATATACAAGTTACGCGTTGACTACAGTCTGTATCACTGATAAGAATGATAAATTTAAGCATTAACAACGGTAATGATAGCGCCATTTACGCCGGTCACCTACATCTACGATAAAAATGTTACATTTAGCCCAATCATTGCAACCGGCGACAACAACAAATAGAAAATGATATTATAATGTTCTGTTCTATAACGCAACATGAATCCTGTTTGGGTTTCTTTTTCTTGCGTTCTTTTTTTATTTTGTTGTTGTTTGTTTGTTTTGATTTTAATGCGTATGTAAGTTTAGTACACATTTTGTCGCTATAGGCAAAGCGAATGTACCTGTTAATAAATGACGATTTATGCTAAATGAATATTTTGTATAGTTTTTAGGTTATTGAAAACTCGTTATTCAAGTGTACAACACTATAAATTAAATTTTAAAAGTGAAGCCAAAAGATTTCATTTGAAAGAAATACTTATAACCCTGGGTAACTTTAACCCGTCGATTAAGTTTTAAACAACAGACTCGCAGTTCGAAGACAATTTTTCCCACTCATGACGCGTACTGTGTGATGTGAACATTTTTCAATCAGTTCAATTTCTGTTTAAATAAAACACAGTTTTCTTATTTAAGCAAAAATTGTATGAATCATAAACTATAATGATAAAAGTAAGGATATAGCTCACTTTGATAATGAGCATTAGATATATATCTTAATCTGCTATTCGTTCCCAAATTTTGAAAGAACATAACTATTTTATCTGGTCCATAAATAAGTATTCAAATTATCATTGGCCTTTTGTTTTTATATCGGAACCCAATTCCCTTTATATTCAGAATATAACATAAAGGCGAGATTCTGTCATATTACGCTGTTTTATTTATGTCAAACGTTTATTATGTTCTTGAGGAAACGGAGGATGTCATGACTTTTCGTAGAGTTCACGATTGTCGCTTATGAAAAATAATAAGGTCTGTAATAGTAAAAATGTATAAATAATGTTCGAAAACTTTTGCAAATGACATGTTTTCTCAGAACACCAGAACAGAACAGAACAGAGCAGAACATTTATTTCCATTAACTTTAACGTACATAATTCATCATTATATATATGATGATGATATAAACAAATGCGCAACACCTAACAAATTTTGATAACATTTTGTCTAGTTACTTTTGGAATATTCTCCTTGAGAACGTACTCGGATTTCAATCGTTGAATTCATTTGTTTGGGAGAATGTTCATAATTTTGGAATACTAATCTAAATCTGGTAAAGAGCAGATTCCAGTGCACTCCTAGCTGATACTAGGCTAATTTCCAAATTAAACGACAAACATGAAATAAAGTATCACAATTATATTTTCGTATATGTTTGTATGAAAATTAAGATTCAGTGGTTTTCAATAGAAGTTAAGAACATCCCTGTCAGTATTAAAGAACATATTTTGAAATCCTATCACTTTTCATGAATGATATCAGACTACTAGAGTAATATTTGAAATTTTGAAACAACGATTAGAAAGTTTTGTTACACAGTATCTGCATCCCTGTTAGTGGATTTTACAGAAAAACGATATGATTACTTACTAGCACGAAAGGAGCACAGATCCCCTGTCAAACTTCCATTCTGCGCACCCTCTGGGAACAATTAACCGCTTATCATTGAAGCTTTTTTTTTTTAGGTATTAAATCAAAATATACCCGGCGGCATTGAACGTTCTATGTTGAATGCCATAGGCACACCATCGATTATTACGATGGTTACATGCATATTGTTTAGTTGTGTAGATAATGAGTTGCATTCAACTCGGTGTATTTGAAAGCTGCCCATGAACAGGCTCAATCAAGCTGAGACTACATTATGTATTAATTAATAAATAGTTTTCGTTGGCTTTCAATGCTCTTTATATTTTTTCGGCGTTAGCTGTCTAAGCTCACTTTTGACCTAGTTGTTCGACCAATGAAATGTTGTAAATAATACTCGTATTCTCTTATTATGCAGAGGGAAAATGAAATAAACTATTTCGATTGGTAGCTATTTACACCAGAGAGGCATCTAGCAGGCTGGAGAGGTATCTAGTGGGATTTTATTATTATGCAGCGGAAAAATCAAATAGATTAATTAGATTGGTTGATAGTGGGTGTTGTATTGGAGGAAAAACATATTTACGATTTAAGTAACCAGTTAAGTCAATATTGATGGCTTTAATACAATATTATATGGAATATTCTTGGGTGTCACTTGCATACAATACACAGTGTAAAACGAAAGAGAAGTGTAGATATTCCTAGTTCCTACTGGTTCCTTTCTAGTTCCTTTGATACTGATTGTTAATTTCAAGTTCGTAAGACAAGTTTATGTAGTGTAGTGGCTAACACTCTTGCCTCTCAAGCGGAGGCCCCGGGTTCAATACTCAGGACGGACACTTTTTTAAACTTAATATACGTGAAAGTTGGTAGATTTCGCTCTTGTGACAGGCTGTTATTATTTATATTTATTAAATTTCAAGGACATGTATTCATCTTGAATTCTCACTCTACACGAGGTATTTTATTGAAACTGAATATTTTGCTTCTTTAATCGCCTTGTTATCACTGTATGAAATTGTTGCAACAGCTTCAACATTTTTTTGAAAGATACTTTCAATAAATTTATGAGTTGTCATGATTCGGTCGCTTAATCTCTAAGTGATACTAAGAATGCAGGGAGGGTTCGTCAACAGCTATAACAAATAAAATATCTAAACTGTGTCTGCTTTGCCTCTCAGTATTTCTTTCTTTCTTATATACATGTATATATAAATCTTTTCCATCAACGCCGTTCATCTTTTTTAAAGATATTTCTTGTTTAAAATGTTCTAGTTGATTAAGAGAAAAATACAAACAAATGCATTTCCTTTTTATTAAAATAGAAGCTAGCTGAATACACACAGAGAAAAATTATTAATAATAAGTAATGAATGTACGAGGGTTGTTTGGAAAGTTTTGAGACAATCTTGATGAATTTATTAAAATGTGTCACAACCCTCGTATTGTTAAACTTCTCATGACATGAATAGCATTTCAAATAAAAACTCATCTTAAGCAGCAAATGCAGTTAATACTCAGTAACTTCATTGTATGTTTAAATGATAAAACGAAAGCAAAAGAAAGCAACACATTTTAAACAGCGTGGAACTGGGTTCTTTAACCTTTGTAAAACACAACCAAAATATATTCATTAAATTTCTTAGTCGCTTTTTTCTTTTCTTGAAATTCGGTTGGCATTACGACGAATACTATGTAACGTTGTCGTGAATTCTATTATGTAATGTACCTCAACGGTAAAAGATCCGTGCCCAAGGTTATAAAGCTGAGATTGGAAACCAGTCTCAAATCTCAAGCATCTGATGCTTGAGATTTGAGACTGGTTTCCATGCTCAGTTTTATAACCTTCAGCCCCGATGCATGTTTATAAGTTGATAAGTTGTTTTCACTTGCGCAGTGTTTATACTCTGCTCTTATTAGATACAATGACTATCGACAGTGACTATAGTCAGCCTTTAGGTCTGTTTCAATTACCATAACATTTGGAATATTATACTGTTAAGTTACGGTGTTTAGTTTCAAATGATTAACTTAAGGATATATTTGTTAAGAGCACGTAGATTCAGATTTTCACGTTAACTTTAGACATAGTTGTATTTTTATTGATTGATTTGGAAGTGGAATCAAACGATTTAATATGTTTAGGTTTTCACATTTGCCAACTTCCAGTGATCCGTACGATTAACAATTGTTGGAGATTGATATGATGTTATTAAAAATAAATATGCGTATCAGAAATATCCACAATCAGGAAACATAGCATTACTCCTACAGCCAAAATGCATTCAGGAATTATCTTAGTATTTGTTATCGCAGTCACGTAATTCTGTTTTAGGACCTTTCTCTAAAAACGTTAATCAACAACATGTGAAAGCGAGAGATTAACAACTTATTATATTTTTAAACTTATTGCTTGGTGGCTTACTTTACGCTCTGTATAAATCATTTACAACACACGAATTTCTTTACAGAGTGGTCTCTTTCAAAGCAAGCAGAATCTTTAGAAATTCAAGACATAAACAGACATGATTTACGGGATCTGATAAACCTATGATCTATAGCTGTGTCAATTCATTTGCCACATGTGTCCATAAAACAGTAAGTTTCCATTAATATTTTAGTTAATTCACTTTTCCTATTATTTATCATGGCTAAAACAACACTTGCCAATTGTTGGCATTGTGTTTTATTGGAATTCCCCTGACAGTTCGGAATATCGTAAAACACTGTATAGAATCCCCGGTTATTGTGTATTATTTGAATAGCACTAGAGAATGGGGTAACTTCTGCTATTAGCTTAAAGAAAAACGAAATGTAATAAAAATATCACGAAATTTTGCATTCGTGAATCCCAACCTGAATAAAATTAATTGATTAATTAAAATGATTTTTTCAAATTGAAGTGACCTTTTTCACATCCATAACTCTTTAATTCGACACTATCTACTTTATTTATGATACAATTTATATATGAAATGTATAAATATTAATAAAAATCAGGAAACAATAGCATTTTTGTAAACAATATTTTATCGGTTGACTTTTATGTTTGTGAAAATCCAACAAAAATATTGGAAAGAGCTTTATATTTGTTTTATATCTATTGTTTTATTTACCAAAAAGCAAAATCTATAGGAATCGCCGACATTAAACCTAATAAAATAAAGATACTACTCCCTGTAGTTAAGGAGGATTTGATATATATCTATAATCTTCCAATTATAGTCCATTTACTGGCCACATGTTTGAAATGCCTTGATTTGTACTGTACTAATTTATTTAATCTAAATATTTATAGGGGTATTTATGGACTTGTATTTATCAAAACTCGCAATTCAATTAGAATGATGTCATAGTTTGGTGTTTTATTGCATGATATAAAGCTTAATATGTTCATGAGGAAATGCTGGGTTAATATGGGGTTTCTGTGATTTTTTTCTGTTAAGTTTTTCCATAACTGGGATGGAAAAGAACCTTTGAAAGCTCTGTTTAATCGAACCTGTTTGTGCGAAGTAATTGAAATGCGTATTTCTGTCCACGCCGCCTAGCCCCGGGTTGGAGCGCTACATGTACTCAATATTTACATCTTCGAAAGATGCGACACGGTGCAAACAACGCAACTGTGATATTAAAAAAGATGGAAAACTAACCGTATTTCCTACTATGAGATATATATTTTTAACAAAAAAATCGCAAAAAAATAAAGAAACTCAATTCGATAAGCATGTTAGAATATAATGTTAATATTTTCCACAAGAAAATTTCCATTGGCCATACAAGCTGATTTTGTAAAATTCATTTTTATTTCTTTTAATTTCTAAACAAGTATTTTTTTATTGGTTAATGATTAAAAAATGTAAATTTTCGATAAAATAATTTTTTTATAAAGTTGAGGAAAGCCTTAACGATTGACGTTTGTTAAGAATAGTAAGACGCTAGATGAAGCATGCATGTATCATTGCAAAATGTGCTTTCGCTGATAACTTTTGGAAATATCCGGTTTATTTTCATATTTGGAAATAATTTACATAATGTAGTCGATGTATTGCACAGTTCATCTAATGTGATGTGCTTTCATTATGACGTATTGACGATATTAAAAAATAAATTATTTATAACTCTCATTTCTGTTTTCGCTCTGATATTTAATGTCATGATCCATGGCCAATTACATCGATAGGGATTTTTATTTTAGAGCTTCTTATCCTACTGGGAAATTTTAAAACGATACGATAGTGCTTTTTATTGTACAACATACTTTACCAATACGCATACTATTACTAATAGGAAATTAACAAAATGATATTTTCCAGGCCATGGTTTAATTATTTATATCAGAAATACTTTTTTCTGGATAACAATATTAAGTTTGCGTAGGTATTATGGCTAGTTCAACCAACTTATTCATTTGACTGATTTGGACATGTCTGCTGCGGCTTCAGACAAACCATAGTACTGTTGTTGGCTTGGCTAAGGAGAAAACTATTATGGGGCAACTCAGATAAAAAACAGAGTTGAAAATATCTAGTAGGGGTTATAGTGCCAATTTTGCACTTGACTGTTCCAATACGATATTCACGATAAGTGTATTTAATGCTCTGTACTTCTCTGTGTACTTGTTTAGTCAGCTGTTACAATAGCCAAACATCAAGATCAGGTCTGATCGCTTGCACGAGTTGACAATGAGGTTCATATTTGAAAGCATTAATAATGGAAGACATTTAAAAGTGGATGTACAAACTTTATACAAACTTTAAACTTTATGAGTGATAATCAACCATAAAGTTTATTAAATTGAAAAAGATTGTACTTTGATCGACTATATTGTTTTCAATAATCGTATTACGTCTATAGCTTCAAATGTTACAAGAAAGGTATCAGTCATGTCCGTGTAAAGAAAACTATTTATTTTATGCTTTTCAGTGAGTTATAAAATTTTCCCGGTGAAATAAAAGTGGTATTTCACTGTTTTCAAACAGTGGAATATCATTTTTTTCACTGTTTTTTTCACGTTGGTAGCCAAACGCACGTAACATACCGAACGAGAACGTTTAGAAAACGGGCTAAAATTTACCAATTTGATGTCATGACGTCATGTCATAAACAAGTGGTTTTGGCGCCATTTTTTTGCATTTTTTTCTGTCAAATTCACACAAATTGTTCACTAAAAGCATAAAATAAAAAGAAAATTTGTTTTTACCAGTGAAAGACAGAAATATATTGCACTTGTGAACTCCGGAATTATGTATTTTCACTCGTGGCTTCGCCACTCGTAAAAATACGAATTCCGGAGCTCACTCGGTAAAATATATTTCTATCTTACACTGGTAAAAACAAATATCCTCTATGTCTTTTAGTGGTGTTTGCATTGCTGTCTGACCACATATGAGTTGACCTTCAGGTAATCTCGTTAGGTCATTTAATGATACACGTTTTATACCATATATCATTGAATTTCAGTCATAATGTGTCATGTTTACAGTACACTGACTTGATCAGAATAAACAGGGCCCAAGATCATAAAACAGTTTTGAGATCAGTCTCAAATCTCAAGGATCTGATTGGCTGAAATGGCGACTTGTCGCCATTTCAGCCAATAAGATGCTTGAGATTTGAGACTGATCTCCAGATTTAGTTTTATGATCTTGGGCATAGACATCCTACACAAACAATTTGGAAGAGAGAAAGGGGGAGGTCAAGTTTGTACTCTAGCAATTAGGAAGTACGAGTATGGACAGAAATTAACAAAATAAACACCAACCTTGAAAATTCAAGGGAAAAATACATCTGCCGCTGTTTTTATTCTTTTTATAAATGACCGTGATCCAAAAGAATAAAAACACAATAGTGATGTTAATGAACTTGCATAACCCTGAACATATGTTTGGCATCGCAACTTTTAATTCTGGTTTGCATTTTTTAATCGCATAACCCAAAATGCGATTACTTGATTTAAATATTACATCAAAATAGCAATGTCTAAGTCAATATCTTTGAACAAAACTACTTGTTAACTTATAAACTTTACAATTGAAAACTTCAATATATGCCGTAATGCTGAGTTTTTCTTGGAGTCTGGTTGGTACGTGTTTTTCGTTTTTATAATTAAATGCCATTATACCTCTGGATAGATACGCTCTGCGTGTCAGTGTATTGTAAATCTAAATGAAAGACGACATTCTGATGGAAAATTAGGTTTTGCAATATAATTTCTTTTTACTGGGTCTAACGAATTACTTCGCATAAGATATACGATGTTTGGACATGGATGACTCTAAACAGGTTTTGTGAGGTTTACATCAGTTAGGAACTTATTGAAGTTTTATAATGAGCACCAGAACTGGATTGAAAAATTGTGTTTATTTTTTTTAACTTCACCAGTAGCTTTATTATTTGGTATAATTATCAACTTTAAAATTCAAAAACATCAATAAGTGTGTTTAAATAAAAACAATACGATCCCAAAAGATTACAATTCGTATCTGGTTAAAAGAAAATTTAAATCCCAGAAATCAATATAAGGCTGTTTGTCTAATTCCATTTTATAAAATTTGATAGTGCTTGATATTCAATCTCAACTCCAGCATTTCACGGCAAGAGTGTTTGGAAAGGTTTCCTGTTTTAATGACAAAGCATATATGAAAGGCCAGTTTCAAACTTATTTTAATTTTAATTGCCCATTAATACTTGCTATGCAGTTTCGCTTGTTATCATTCCAATGTGTCTATTCATCTCCGTCAACAACGACGCCATCATCATCATTATTAAAATGATGATGATGTATGCCACGATTCACAATTGGTTAAAACAATGGCTGGTATATCAATGCATTAAAAAAGAATTTTTCAACAAAGCATATTAATAGGAACTTTAAAATACGTTTTCATCAATATCTTCTATTTGTTAATATATTAGAATAGGTGACTTTTCTTGTCACAGATTAATGAAAATGATTAGATAACATTTATATTGCACTCCCTTCATTTTCTTTATGTCAGAGTTATTTGACATATTCATTTATGTCTCCTGCCAGTGTCAATGATCGAGAGACGTTGATTTGTATTTTGGTCTTGTTTTATTGGAATTCCCTCCTCTATTGAAAAATGACTGAAGAAAAACAAGCTGTCAGCTTATTGGTTTTCAAGAATTCATAAATGTATAAACTGACTTCCCTGATGGTTTATACTAAAATAAGTACCTCTTTCGACATGTCTCGTTCTGATTTGCATGGAGAACCTGTTTTGATACTTAAAATCCGTTAACTTGTCAATAATGTTTGCTTAAAGTATAGGTTTTATATTAACTAGAAATTTTTTTTTTTTTTGGGGGGGGGGGGGGGGGTTTATCACGCATCGTGTTTTTCTCACAACAGAGTTTTACCATCTTTTTTGTTTGTTTATGTAACCTTTAAGGCGTCGCTAACAAAGTAAAAAAATTAATAAAAAAATCACGATCATTGTTCCCTTTGTGTTTTTCTTATTCTTATTGGCTTACGTTTACTTTTGGGGAACCTTTTATCACTATTTAAAGGATAACAATAAAATGAACGTACCAAACGTTGCTGCTGTGATCACCGCATACTATTGAATACATAGTTTCTGCTGTCATCGTCAAAGGCAAATCAAACCATCTTTTTGAATTGATTTAAAGGTTTCACTTACGAAATTTTACCCAGCGTGCTCAACCCGGGTCTACGCGACGTTGGCTGCATTAATGCCTATGGGTAGCCCTAATCGAACTAAACTCGCACTCAGTCTGGTAAATTGTTTTTGCCACTGACTGTTACAAGGCGGTACCCATCGTTTTCTCTATTTCGTTAATTGTTTGTGGTGTCCATTGAAGTTTATCATTTTACCCATGCTCTTTCCTCTCTACTCGTTTGCTGTGTTGGGAGGCTGTATCTTCTGAATGTGACAATTCCTGATATGCATATTTCCTCTTTTTTAAAAAGTGAAATATGCGTATCAGGAATGGCCACATCCAGCAGACACAGCCTCCCCACAGAGCCAAACATATAGAGGAAAAGAGAGCATGGTATTACAATCAGCTTCAAAATGGACGGCACAAACAATTAACGAAAGTTAGAACCCGAGGGGTTACTGCCTTGGAACGGACAGTGGTAAAACAAATTTCCACTGGGTGTTTAAACCAGGTTCTAGGGTGCACCAACCTCACAATTGCCCCAACAGGTTCTCGTATCACAAAACAAATACAAGTTGTCTTGGTGAAATTACTCCAACCCACCAATCGACTCAACGATGTTGCATGCAAAAGCACACAAACATATAAAACATAAGAAGCTAATAGCATTGCAAAGCCAAAGGGCGGGGGCGGGTATTCAATGATCTGACCGAGACCAGAGCACCTGGAGTAAAATCAGCAAAAACACGATGACAGGGATAAAAGAAACAAATCGAGCTTCTAGGTTCTTTTAAGAAAAGATTTCCCCATAAACCTTCATAAACTCTTAAACCCCTGACACCGTCGTGCAACCAAAGAGGTAAGCATAATGATCAACTGTAGATGGGTTAATCACCAGGCCTGCAGAGCGCTGTAAAATATCAAGTTGGTAACCTTTCTTTTTAAATTTACAGATGGTTTTTACGAATAACAGGGAGAAATTAACATTGCCTTTTATCTTCTTAAGTTTATAAATTAAATCTCCATAAAAACTGGCAGCGAAATAGCTTGTTGCAATAGTGATTTTAAACAGCACCTGTATTTATGAATTAGATCTGGGTATCGGCGATAAAACTTGCAAAAGGTTTTCCTTTGTTTGTGATACCGATAACCTTGTTTGAAAAGTTTTTCTGTCATGCGAAGATTACGTTCATTTAAATCATTCACATCGTTGCAAGCTCTTGAAAAGCGAACAAGCTGTGAGATATAAACCCAAATGGCGTTGCATGCGCCTTGTAACTATTGTAAAACAGAAACACCTTTATTCAGTAAGTGCCGTTACTAATAACGTCCTCTTAAGGTCATTGAGCACTTTACTTATTGTTTGTTAAAAGACACAGTACTTTTTAAACAGTTTTTTACTATTGCGGCTTATTACATTATATCTTAGGATGTACCTTCTGCTTTTAATTTTTAATGTTTGCATTCTTTGTGATACGTAGGCGATATATTCTAATAATTTTATTTTTAATTCCGTCACTTATTGTTGTGTAGGGAAAATCCATACCTTTAACTAGTTACCAAATAGAATGGTTTTATTTAAATATAACGCATGGGAGATTTCATTTCTATGTCATATACATGTACACACACAATTGTTTTTTTACAGAACAAAATTTGTAGTGTTTAGTTACGGGGCGAGGCGGTTTGGCAGAAAAACGTCTTTTACATTGTAATTACTGCCCATAAACAGGCTAAATTAAACCGTTTTACACAACATGGACAATACTGAAAATACGTCAAAACGAATATGCAATGATGTTTGTTTGACGTATAGTTTTACAATAAATAGACAAATTGCTATTCTGAATGCTTGGGTGAGAATCATGTAGAACTCCGTCATGGATAGGAATTTGAAGAAATTCAAGTTCCTTCTGCTTCCTGTCGTGTTTTTCTTTATACGATTAGCTATCATATAATTTTATGTTTTTCCATATTGGACTCTTAAAACTGCGAAAGGACCTTATCCCCGCGTAATTTCCGATGATCTTTGAGATGAGAGTGATACTCTTTAGTAACCTAGAATAACATTGATGTTGAAAACAATGTGTTTGTGAAAAAGAGATGGACATTGAGGATGTTTCAGACAAAAAAGTTCATTGATCATGTTTGAATAAAATACTGAACTCCATTGCATTAATCACACGTCCGTGCCATCTGATCAGGATCTATACTGTGACTTCTTGTTCATTAATATGTTATTTTTTACAAACAGTGTAGATCCTGTTCGGATGGCCAGTATGTGCGGCTTATCTGGATAAAGAATGTACGCACATGTGATAAACCCGTATATATGGAGTAAAGCGTTCATTAAAGTCATAGTTTCCTTATGGATATATGTCTATTCAAAACATTACTCTAAACCTTTCTGGAATATATTAGTTCATGTTAAAATATTTAAATCCTGATTGTTAATGAAAATTTCAAGGTTTCTTTGTTATGTTGTTTTGTAAATTTTAAGAAAAACAGTATTTATATCTAATATTACCATTTGCACTTGCGCTTTATTCTCATTAATATTATTTGACCGAAAAAGAACTCTCTTAAATGCAACTATCAATCAACAAAACAAATTCTAATATTTTGATAAGGCAATAAAATATAGGCCTGGGGTTAATTCTTTAATAAGAATAAAACATCTCTTGTATCATTATCCGAGGCTATGTGTTGATATTATCAAACTTAATATTTGTTTTGACTCTGCAGGTAGAAGTTCCAGCGTCTTGGAAATCAATGGCATCTGACAAGATCAGTCGTGGATTTTCCTTCGCTGAGAGTATTGAACGAAAATCTGATAGTGCTCTATGACAGGTGTGAGTGTGAGTGTCGCTACCGCAGAGACTACATAGGTGGAAAAGCCAGAGAGAAAACTAATAGTTGTAAATTGCTATTTGCTAGAGCAACAGCGTGCAAGGTGTACGGTGCTCCTGATTTAACTCCTATGAGAGTCAAATTCATCATTGCATATTGACTTGCGATATGACAGAATATGGTTTTTATTTGCGAGTTTCACTGGTGTTTGAGTGTCAATGCAAAACTGTGGTAGCGGTAACGACATATTTTGGATATTGAACTAAATTACAAGATCAAGAAATAATGGAAGTCCTGAGCAATTGTGCCAAATAATCATTGTTATTGAAAAGGGGATTAGATCCTTTTCCAAGAGGTAATCTCCTGGACTGAGAATTAATAGGATATTTTGTCCGGATTGCGTCAGGAAAGGAAGAAGCCATAAAACGATAACAGGAGATTATCAAGTAGTGATCAGACCCAAGTCGGTCACCGATCAGGATGGAGATATGGAAGGTTTAGAGAAAATGTCATATAATTATGAAGATTTTAATCTTAAAACTAACAAGGCAAATCTTAAGATCGGACGGAGCAGTGGAAAAGGTCCAATATTTGAACATTTACTTTCGACTGCTTCACCAAAAACTACTACAAACGTAATACGAGCTAAGGAAGCGATAGGTGATTTAATGAATAAGACGTTTACGATGGTTGAAAGTACAATTCTTGGAAAGAGTGACCATGAGGATTTGGCCAAAGGTTATGCGTCAACTTCTCAAAATAATGGAATTACTTCAGATTTTTTATCTGAAACAACGAAAACTAATTATTCCATATTTGATGAAACGACAGACTCTGGTTATAATATAAGTTCATTTTTGGACTGTGATATTTTTAACGACAGTACCCTATGTTGGAATACTTCCATATCAAATGAATCTCTTCATGTAGATCCTGAACCTCCACCGGAACATGCATACTGGACTTTATGTCTGTTATTATTCCCGGTATTTACTGTGTTCGGTAATATTCTTGTCGTACTAAGTGTGTACAGAGAGCGGAGTTTGCGGCATGTGACCAACTATTTCATATGTTCTTTGGCAGTTGCCGATATTCTTGTCGCTGTTGTAGTTATGCCACCTGCAGTGTTTATGGAGGTAAGTTTTATTAAGCTTAACAGGTCAAAATATGTACCTAATATATAAATTGACATATGCTCTAAGTGCAACTTATTTTAAGCGCATTAGATCTTTATTTATAGAGGAAATATGTCCCTCATATACATGAAATATTTGCAACATAATTGTCATCAGCATTTAAAAAAAATTGATTTGTCAATTTATATTTTATTTTCTTTGTAGTCTGTATGTTACAACGATAGTTTTCCCGAATCTAAGCAAATACTCTAATCGAAGATTTTACACAAGCACATCTTCATTTATACGATTCACATCTCAAGTCAATATAAGATTTAGGTACTTCAATTAATCAATTTGTCTCAACAGAAATTAGATTTTTAATACTTGAATTCAACTATTTTGCTTCAAAGGCTACTATAACAACTGATTGTTTTAAATTAATACAAGTATGATGTCTCTAAATTATAAGAGTAGATATATAGTTATTTAAACGGAATTATATTATTTATTACACAACGTGGCAATTTGAAGAAAATTAACAACGAAAGAAATAAACATCTGTTTACCTATCGTATTTTCCATCGCCCCTTTTTCTTGTTAATTGTAATTTTGAATTATTAACACTGATGGTTATTAAGATATACCAACAAAAAAGTCCCTCTTTGATATTATATAAGTTGTCTTTAAGTATGATCTCCGTTAAAAGCAAACAAAAAAAGGGGAGTTATCAGTCTTATTATTTTCTAATGAGAGATACACATGTATAGAATAATTGAATTAAAGATAGGGTGAGTGTTCAATATTTCGCACATTGATTTTGTCATTATTGCGGGATTAACTTTATGGTTTGTCCTTC
The DNA here is from genome assembly GCA_038501625.1 of Corbicula japonica. Taxonomy (NCBI): domain Eukaryota; kingdom Metazoa; phylum Mollusca; class Bivalvia; order Venerida; family Cyrenidae; genus Corbicula; species Corbicula japonica. Next base: position 900,423 of record JAZAYU010000160.1, read on the forward strand.
AACGTTCTATATCGATATTTCATTTGCTTTATTCCATTAACGTAATTTTTCTTCAACAAAGAACACAACTTACACTTTCTTTTTACATATAGAATATCTTGCAAATTTCTGATTTGGATAATTGAGCCCTACGTTCAAGAAGATTTCTTCATAAATCTTGGTGGTAAAATTGAAGCAATAAAATACAAACGTATCGCTAAAATGAGATTGTTGTAATATATTTATTAGTGGGGAGGAGGGCCACGGCGCGGGTAAGGCGTCTTCATTCATATATTAGACATTTTTGTGACTATGTTTGGAGCTTGCAATCATCTATTATTACCTCATGCTAAGCAGGTAATCTTGTTACACAACTGGGGTAAATAACATTATTTTTACCGGGAAATGCATAATTAGCATAAACATGTATGTTTGTCATTATGACGCCATTTCAAAGAATAACTTCAATGTCCCAAAGACAGCCTTCCCCAAGATGCTCCCCAGTTAATGACAAGTGGTTAAAATTGAGAAACTTCTTTTGATAATGTCATTACTCTGTTTCTTTGTAACAAAATATGTGAACATTATGTTGCTCTTTTTGGTTGATTGCTGTTTTTTAGGAAAAAGAGGCTGGAAGTAAACTCATAATATGCTATTGCTGTCCTTCATGCAACAGTTTAATAATCGAGCATAATTAAAGAAGATTTTTATACAGATTGTCTCAAATTTACGTCGTTTTTATACGGTCTTAAATTCTTAAAACAAAAAAAAAAGATAATATGTTTGTTCATTTAGAAACAGACGCATGTAGTTTACAGGTGTAAGATAATGCGTTGTAAGATAATAAAATTAAAGTATGTACATAGTTAAATTATGTACATAAAGTATGTACATAATTATGAAGTTAATTACTTCCTGTGTTTAAAATAGACTAGATCATTCCTTATTCACTTGAGATCAGTGATTAAAGTAAACGCTTATAATTTCATCTAAGAGCCTTAAATTAAGTTAAAATAATAGAAACACAAGTTAAAATGAAGCTGATAATAGTCGTATATGTATAATGTAATAAGTTACACCTTCCAAATTGACTGAAAAAATGAAAATTCTCAAAATTTGTAAATCTACTATCTGAAACAGATATGTTTTACAAATCGAATCATTAACTGAAAAGTATAATTATCGCTAGATCACTAAGCCCCATTTGGTCATAACGCGTCATAATTTTGTCTACATTGATTTTGATAAATAATACAGATAATAAAACCAACTGAGTAGAATCTCAATTTGTTTGTGTACTTAGATGGTAAATAAAAATATGGTTTATTCCTAAAGGTTACGCTACTCAATTTGTTTTATTTCTTTCCGTGTGATTTCCATAAAACAATGCACACTTGTTTGCTGTATATCCTAATGCTTGATCATTAAACAGTCCATTGATAAAGAGCTTGTTCTTAGATACTTCTCTTTCCTGTACGATGCCATTTCTTTAAAAGCTTTTTGACGACCTTCTTCATTGTATCCACTTATCTTAAAACGTGGATCGTTTAGAAGCACACAAACATTGTGTTAATTCTTTAGTAGCATTTTAACAGCTCTGCATTCTATGCATGTATGATTATTTGAGTTTTATATTTTTCATGATGAACATTGAGTGAATCACGTAGTTTAGTTGGAATTTATGGCATCTGTCAATATCGCCCGTGATTTCTTCCAAGTATGCGTGATTACGAGTGACTTTCAATAATTAGGTATGAACAATCGTCTGTTAAACGGCCATTCGCTGAAATATTATAGCGATATATGCTACCCCATTATCTGCGTCAGATAATTCAAGGTTTACGGCAGGAAACTTTTCAGTAGACAAACCATCTAGAAGTACGTCTACGATGGAAGAAGCTATCGAAGAAGTGGTAATAGCACAATTGTTTTGTGCAAATATTGAATAAATCGGCTAACAAGCATAACATTTTAGGTGTTACAGACATGGGGAATACAGAGGACAGGATGACTAATGATAATTCTACATATCTATTCAGAAAACCCCTCGTTTAGACCACCCAATAAATAAGACCAACTCGATAGTAAGACCATTATTCTAATATTCCATTTTACATTTGTGCACTATTTTCTACCCCAAATAAAGACCACCCACTATTAAGATCCAATTTCTTAGTTCAAAAGTGGTCATTATAGTTTACTGTACTATGTCTAATCATCTTCAATCCAAGTACTTTAATGATAAAACAATAATTAAGAGTTGTTCACACCATCTAGAGTTTTGGAAGTAACCAAAAACCCAATGTTCATGTTCGATTGTATTTTTATGTTATTTAATTGAGCATATAAACAAAGAATAAGTTCAGATTATATGATAACATTTTTACTAAGAACATTGACCCTAATGCGTTTCTGCTCGATTAAACCATCAAGAAATTGCACTCCACATTCGTAGACATCTCTAACTGATGCACTTACCAATTACAAGCGATCAGTATCAATACAATTTAATTTTTCACTACTTATCTTATATGCTTAAAATGGTAATGGTATTAGACCTGCCAAGTTACTGATTGACAATGTTGATACTATAAACAGGTTTCTAAACGTTGTGATCTGATTGTATGTCGGCTGGTATCAATCAGTTTAATGCAGTAGACGTATTAAGTGCACTGCAAAGATTACGAAAAAGTGTGTACCATACATTCATTTAGAAAATTTAATTCAATGTTTCTCTGCAACATGGTTTCTGACCGTCCCAAGGTGGTAACATAGCGGATTCTCTATTTACGTGTGATGTGTTTATGATGTCTAGTTTGGGCAATACGTCTCTCTCTCTCTCTCTCTCTCTCTCTCTTTCTCTCTCTCTCTCTCTCTCTCTCTCTCTCTCTCTCTCTCTCTCTCTTCGGTTTGGTATCTAAATTGAGATTAGAGCATATATTATTTTACTGTAATTTGAATGATCTAATCTCAATTTTGATACCAAATATTTATGAATTAAGAAAAGCAGTTGAAACATCATAGAAAACAAAGTGCACCGTTTCTTTTGAAATAAACGTATATAGTGTTATAAATAAATTGACAGTTGTTTCATATGGTATACTGCATAATTATTTCCAACATATTTCGACAAAAAACAACAGGAAACTTCAAAAAAAAACATACAAACAATGTAATTATACAAAGTAGAATCCATAAGATTTGTCTAAGGTCAATTAATTATAGCCTGTTTTATTTCCATGATGGTACATGGTTGTCTATGAAAGCTTGTGGCCATTTATTTAGATTTTCTCCAGCTATTGTGCCAGTTGGGTAGTGTTTAATGTAATAAGTTGTATGACAAATGTTTCAGGAAAATTGGATCCGTTATCAGCAATTGATTAAAACCCAGCGAGTAAGTATTCTAAAGTGCTGTAGAGAAAACGGATTGAAGCTCATACAGTGGGGTTTTGAGGATAGAATGAAAGGAATTATAATGATCAAGATAAGACGCAATGGCATTAACCATGATAACTTTTTTAAAGCAAAAACAGCTTAGATTTAAAAAAAACACCGAAGAATTATTGAATTCGAAATTATTTTCTGCTTAAGATTAGAATAACCCATTACTTAAAAGTTTTAGACAATTATTTTATGTTTTGTCGTCTGTTATTCTACCATAGAAAATATCTTCAGTCCAAAATTATTTATTATTTTCTTATTTTCTTATTTCTTTGTAAGTTTGAAGTTTTGCTGGTCTTTAATCTGAAATAGCGACAGCATTATTCAGATGTGATGTGGTCTCAAAACAAAAAAAGATTCAGTTCTGTTTTATAATAAGAGTCTCACAAATAGTATCTTTATTATATCGTATCTTAAGAGGTTTTATTTTGCTCAGATGACAATTTTGGGGAAGAAATCTGCACAAACACGAAATATGTTGTTAATATTTTTATTCCGACGTTTCGATTTATAATCTTCATCAGGGAATAACAACATCTATTGCGTGACCTCGTCAAAACGGCGCGTAAACGCCACTTTGACGCTGACACAAAATAGCGGAAAAAAACGTATATTAAATTATGTAAATTTATACACAAAGCAAACCCAAAATATGATAAAATTAAACATTGGATCTAAACGATACTAGCAGTTTCTACATAGAAGAAGAGAAAATTGAAAAAAGAAACTAACAATATTTTACTATCATAATAGTGATTTTGCTTACACAAAATTACATAAAACATTATTTCAGATCGTAGACGATTTTCGTGTTCATTCCCATCGGATGCAAAGTACCAAGTTTATGGATCCAGTATGTTTCTTTACATAGTCTGTCCATCTCTCCGTGTACCACATCAATAGGAATGAACGAAAAATCGTCCAACGAATGCTGATTCGTATTAAAATGTGTAGCAACATTGGTCGAATAATACGGATTTATGCTAAAATTATTAATATCAAAACGATGACTGTTCATGCGTTTCGATACTTGCTGATTGGTTTGACCAACATATTGCATATTACATTTTTTACAGTTAATAAGATAAATTACATCGTTAGATCTACAGTCTGTAGAGGACCTCAGTTTAAAAGTCTGAGAAGTATTAAAACTGTCAAAATGGTCATTTTCAATAATGTGTTTACAATGTGAGCAACGGCGTCTGTTACATTTTTTTGAAAAATGATTGTAATCACGGTGTTCTGATTTAAATTGTGCATGAATTAAAAAATCTTTTAAATTTTTAATTTTTGCTCAGATGACAATGAAATTATGGCGCACGTGCACGAATTCCAAAACACCGATATAAATACTATTGTATCATTCCATTTAGCGGGAAAAATGCACAAAACACATAAATGATATTTTTGCGGGCATAAATTCGCAGTTGTATCATTCCCATAAAATTATATATTTAATGGTTTAATTTCGCTGCGGTTTGATTTCGCGCACTTTCCATAGCGCGATATACGCGAATTAAACCTCCCCGAAATTTAATGTTACCACAGTAATGTATTAAAACATTGCTATCAGCCGTCATTTGTGTTGTTGAGCTGAAGTTTAAGAACAAAGCATTTTTATTTTAGTCTCCTTGGGCAATATTTTTTTCCAAAATTAATTATTTTATTGCGTTATCAGATTTTTACGGCACTTTGAGATGTCCTGGAAATATCATCGAATGCAATGTTTGATAATGTGGATGTTGATAATAAAATGGGGTAGGTCTATCTACTTCATTCTTTCATGTTCATGAAAGCTTGTATATTAGTTAGAATTCTCACTTAACAACGTGATTAACTCAATAAGAATATCAGTGATTTTCATTGATTTCAAATTATAGCTATTATCTCAAATTCGGTTGCATAATTAACACATGAAATACAGAATATGAGAAAGTGTATAATTATTCTAAATGTGATTTTCTGTCCGCTTCTGACTTTTTTTCCGTTTCAGGCCCTTGACTCCAAGGTAACCCCATTTATTCATATAATTGGTTAACATTTACAATTGAAAATTATAAACATCTAAATATCAAGAACTAATGTTTAATTTTTTTAAGTATACATCGGTACAACAATAACATTTACACTTTTAGCCAATGATAGAAACTGTGGTATCATATCACTTTTGTGAAGAAAAGGTTCGGATAAGCATAAACTCACGCAAATATATTTTTCTAATGTCTCTCCTTATTACATGTATTCGTTTCACCGGAGTTCAAATTATCGCATTTTACTCAAGCGCAAAATACGTGAAATTTGAACCCGCGTGAAATATGATAGCACAATATATTTGAAGACATTCACAGATGCTTCTTTTACTGAGTGTGGAGCCCGTGGGCAGAAACGTTTATAAATTAAACAGAGGACAAGAAGTAACGAACTAACTAACTTATCAAATATTTACTTCAGCATTCTTTCAGATTGCACAGTATACATGTACCAATTTTTAAATGTCTAGTAGATTTTACGTTTGACGTCAGATATTGTCAGGTCCATATGCGCTTACATATTTATCAATATATTTGAAATAGTTGTTTGTAGGGCTTCGTTTAGCTTATTTTTTTGTAAAATATATCTTCGGCAGTGCAGTTTTTGTTTAAGATATATTTTAAATAAGGGAAGACTAAGGAAAGTGCGACAGTTCTCACGAAATTTAGATTTGTATATATAATACTTCAGCACGAGAGTCATATATTGAGAAATATCGCTTTCTTTGCTTGTTGAAAGTAAAAACGGTTTGTCTAACAGCGTTATATTAATTTCGTATTCATTAAGTAACCAAGATTTTATTGTGTGAATAAAAACTTTAACTTTTGGACATTCACAAAAAAAATGTGATAAATTGTTTCCGGCGCTGTATTACAGTATGAACATACATTGTTTTCAGATTTATTGATTTTAAATAAGAATGTTTTTGTTACAAGTATTTTATGATTGATTTTAAATTGAAAGTCCTTAAGTTTAATTTCGTTTATTAGTTTCAAATTTTTATAGCTAGTTTTAACTTCGTCGTTTGAAATATTGCCAATTTCAGCTTGCCATTAACATGTTAAATCTACAAATCTGGAATTTACTTAAGAGTCATAGAAGGTTCTGCTTCCCTTTTTGTCTTTGATAAGCGTCTTTAAATATAAATTTAAGTATAGATTGACTTTAAATTTGTTTATCTCTAGTTTATTTCTTGTGAGTTTGTTTTTCCATTCGTTTGGGATACTTAAAATCACTCTATGATATTCTAAATAAGTACCTTGTATTCCATAAATATTCTTTAGTTGTTCAAAGGTATAGAAGTCACCATTTATGTTGATTAAGTCTATAATATTTACAATATTTTTTGTATACCAGTTTTTTATAAAGAGGATATTATCCAACGAATTTGGGTTTAACAATTTTGGGAAAAAAGTATACTTTCTAACTCCGTTACATTTATTGTGGAGCAGTATTCTGCCCAACTTTCTAAAACATCTTTCCAAAATGGGTTGTTAATAGATTTAGCCGTTTCTTTTGTATAATTTTGACCTAAAGATATAAGATCTTTAAAATTTATACATGTTAGGGAGCTCCATGTTATACTGCCTGGTGATAATAATCTTCTAAGCCAGGTGATTTTTAAACTTTTGATACACGATTTTAAGTCGATCATACCAATACCCCCTGACTCAATATTTTTATAGATGTAATTTTTTTTATTTTGTCTGGTCCATTGTTCCATAAAAATGAATTTGACATTTTTTCGAGTCGTTTCAACAAATCTAACGGAGGATTTGGAAGGGAAATAAAAAATATGTATGAACTTTGATAAAATTAAGGATTTTAATATTGTAACTTTCCAAAACAGTGTTAAGTTACGTTTTAACCAAGTTTCTAATGTTTGTTCGCATTTGTTAAATATATCGACTTCGTTTATTTCCCATATGTTTGAAACATCAGGGGTGAAGTATACACCAAGTATTTTAAAAGGATCGTTGGTCCAGTCTAAAGCAATATCTTCGCATATTTTATTTTGTGAGTTTTTCATAGACCCTATCCAACATGCCTTTGTCTTTTCAATATTTATTTTTAGACCGGACATACAATAAAAAACCATTTAATGTTGTAAGACACGATTTAAGAGATATTTCTGTACCATTTAAAAATATTTGGGTGTCGTCAGCATATTGGCTTAGTGTGTGTTCATTATTATAAATAGTAATTCCTTGTATATTATTATTACTTCTAATCATTAAACCTAAGACTTCTACGCAAAGGATAAAAATATAAGGGGAAATTGGGTCCCCCTGTCTACAGCCCCTTGACAGAAAGAACGTGTCTGACAAATACCCGTTTTGTAAAATGCAAGATTCGGAGCCATTTTGAAATAGTTTGATCCAACGCTTAAATGATTGTCCAAAATTGTAATAATCGAGAACTTTATGAATATACTTCCAGGAAATAGAATCAAAAGCTTGTTGAAAATCCACTGAAAGTAATAAACCAGGTAATCCTTGTGAGTTTGTTTTAAACAAAATATCGTAAATTAATCTTCTGACTTTCATTAAACACTTGACCACTGTCGGATAATGTCTTAATTTCATCCGTACGTGCTGTAAGTTTTAAAAGTTTGTAAAAAATGATTGCACCAGGAGGCTAAAATCAAATTGTTTCATTCAAGTTTAAGCCGAAAACTAAAGATTCATGAACACAAAAAATGACGGCTTTTATATTATTGTATTACTGAAATATTGCTGATTTAGCTGCTGTAATGATTATTTGCTGATATCGTTAAAGTAATTTCTATATTGCTGTAATGTTGCTAAATCGGCAATATTGTTGCTAAATTACTGTTATATTATTAATATATGTCACCGTTGTCGTTTCTGTCTAAATGATAACTGTAAATCAGAAAGGAAATAAATGGGGTTACCCTTAATTGGGGCCCGAAACGAAAAGCAAACGACGGATTAATGATGAAAGCAATGTCTAAACACATTTATGTGGTATGATTATATTTAGCAGTTAATTAATTTTTGCGTAGTTCGCAATTCGGAAAAATCAAAACCCTTAAATATCAGATTTCATGGAAAAATAGCACTACGCAAATTTAATACATTCCTTAATAACAGCCAGTAAGCACTTTTTGACGACTTGAAGGTGATGGATTATTGTAATATAGTAAGCGCAAAATAAAAACCAAACCCTTGCAAATCATATGGTAGAACACGAGCGGCTCAGACGGGTATATTGAATATATATTGATTCCCATGTAAAAGATGATATCAAAATACTCTTCATCGTACTAGAGTGCGAATCAATCAATTATATTATGGCCTCTAATAAGCTTAAACGCTTAGAAACGCATCAATGTGTATAAGCCATGCTCTCTGGTTTAATTAACAGCACATATTTCCAATAAAATTGAAATTCGACCTTTAATACATGTAGTGGACAGCCGATGACTTCGCAGCGTAGTGTTAATATCTCTTAGGTAGCAATTAAACATATACAGTTTGGGAAAAACATATAACACTCTCAGACGAATAATTGGAGAAAAAATACAGTTTTTCTTTTAAAAAAAAACTGTAATTCGGTGATTAAGCAAAATCTACATCTTATTTAGCATTTGTGCAAGAAATTTGTGCATTATTTATTTTTATTTTCGACGTTTTATACAACGTTTTTCAATTGCTTATTGAATATGTCTAAAGAAACTCTTATACCGTAACGTAAAATTAGCCAACACCAAAACGGCGAAATAAAAGAATATGCGTGAGTAATTTGATTTTTCAAAAAATCACAGCTAAAATTTATCAGTTAACCCTTGTCTAAATTTCAATGAAAACTGTCTTTATGAATTTGCTTTAGTTGTTCTACTGTGCGAAAAAAAATCATGCCCCAAAAACCAATCTACTTTATTTAAAATGTGCTGGTTCGCGGTAAATAACGGTTGCGTAACTGAAATTCAATGCATCGTTAAAACCAGTATTAAGTATTATTAGACAAACATAAAATCTTTCTGGTAGAAATATTTGGGTTAATTAGAGTTTCCTTTGCCTTTTTAAAGAAATCAACTTGACTATTCCGCAATGAATTAAATAGACATTATTTCATTTAAGCTCCATCCCGTGGCTATAAAAGTTAATGAAGTTTCGGTTTTAGTACTGAACCTTTACTTTATTTCAGGGAGAAAATAGATACAACATCACAGAAACATACGCTGCTCATTCATTGTTTGCACATTTTTTATTAAAAAAAGACGTAGGGATGCTTTTTAGTGTTACAAAACCACAAACCTGTATTGTGGAAGAAAACAACTCCTGGAGAAATATTGTTAAACTTTGAAAATGATCAGTGTTTATATCAAGCAAAACATTTGAGAAAATAAATTAGCAGAAATAGTTATAAAAATGTTAAAAATTTAAACTTCAGCACCGAGGTTTAACCCTTTTATTTTAAGAAAGCAAATGATATGTATGTATCTGATCCAGGTCCCAAGGTTATAAAGCTGAGCATGGAAACCAGTCTCAATCTCCGTTTCCGCTTTTTTAAATTGTTTTTTCTTATAAGCACTATATTTAATCGTTTCTCCTCTTAAAACGGCTAAAAAAGTTTCTAAAAATAATTGATAATTTATGTTTAACTCTAGATTATTGTTAGTGTTTATTTCATTATTAACATCATACAAAATCCGAGATTGGAGATCTGTCACAAATTGCAAGCTTCCGACTGCAAATCTCAAGCATCCGACTGACCGAAATGGAGAATATTCTCAATTTCAGCCAATCAGACGCTTGAGATTTGAGACTGGTATCCAGCTTCAGTCATTTGATATAAGTCATGCGTTATGAGTGATTCTCATGCTATAAAGTTTGTTCAAACTCGCCTCTATGATCAATGAAAGTGAATGATTTAGCTTGGTTTCTCTGATTTTCTTTAAATCGATTTTGAAATTAAACCACGTTATTGAAAAATATTCTTTTCTTGATACCATCTTGTTAATGTTGTTTGACCTGGGTTGAAGGTTTTAAAAGTGAGCATGGAAACCAGTCTCAAATCTCAAGCATCTGATTTCCATGCTCACTTTTATAACCTTGGGCACTGATATTTTTACTCTGTCTCAAGAGACAAGTGCATTTGGCAAATTTTTAACGAAGAATTCATTTCTGTAGATTTAATCACGATTCGTTAACTACCAAAATAATTTTTATTTACCTTTCATTTGAATGTGTAAATGGAGAAAGTTGCGTCCAGGCCAAGAAAGTGTTTCCGAGGTAGTTTTTTAGCCTACCTATAAAAAAGTGCATTTAATGGCTGTAGAGCATCGAACAATTGAATACCACATACGTCACAGTTTTTGCTATATGGGTTCAAGTTGATATTTTTAACTAAGATTCGAGACAGTATCAGATCGCAAACATCTGATTGGCTGAAATGGAGACTACAATTCTTTTATAAGCTAATCAGATGCTTACGATTTGTCGCCAGTTTTAGTTTCATTTACTTGCTCGCAATCTTAAATATATCCAGCAAATAGGTCATGAAACAAAGACACAGTTTCTATATCAAATTGAATAACTTAAGCTTATTTGTCTATATTATCACGGTGACCTTTTCAAAATTCCATTAATCTTATAATGAGGACCCGACTTCTTGTTTTCCAAACATCTTTGTATAAGTATCGATCATAAATATTTGGTAATTTTATGGAAATTTATCAGACACATTACATCTTGAATCAATTCATGTTGCTTCCTTTAGTATTCTTCGGAAGGGTTTTTTTCTCCTAGATCGAATGATAAAATCGCGTGACAGGACCATATACTCTCATTGCTGAGGCCTACAAGCAACATTTATGTGTTTCTACTCTTCTTAAGAAATGTTTATGATACCGTTTTGTCACGATTGTTAATATCATCTTTATTTACAGACAAAGTAAATCAAACAGAAATCTTCCCTAATGGAAGTCTTATTTATTGTTTGATGAGAAAATATATGAAATATTGCGATGATTTAAAAGGATCGCTTATGCATCGGGAAGAAATATGAAAAGGTTATGTTATATAATAATGTATTTCTTATTTATAACAATGTCGGGAAATAAAGGTATATATTGTGTTTATTGTATTTTTTTACTTAATATCCCAGTCTCTGAATAAAATACCTTTGAACATGTTAGTTTGCATCCCCTTTACAATGCGCATTACATTATCAATACTGTATGTTGATAATGGAATTCGCCCACTCTTCTGAAAAGACCGCATTGAAGGTTCCATGTTCACCGTCATACGCATACCATCGTTTGAGATGGATCAAAATTTTACTGTTTATTTATTGTGATGCGCTCAACCCGGGGCAAGGCGGCGTGGGCAGTAATATGCATTTCAATTACTGCCCATGAACAGGCTCAATCAAATCGAGCCTTCTATAAATTCATATTTGTCGTGTTCGGTGGCTTTCAAAGTTCCCTTTTCATCTATTTCTTTAATACAATTTAAATTAAGTAAACAAACTTTTGATGAAAATTGGATTTTGATACATGAAAGTATCATTTTGTCAGCGACTTGCTGAAATTAAAAACAAAATCAATGTCGGTAAGACATAAGAATTTAAATGGGTCATTGTAATTGATATTAATGTTATAAAACAATTTCAGGAAGAATTATGAATATGGTGTTTTTGTGTAATGTACTTTACCACTTATTAAAATTAATATCGGGAAAATTGTGAAATATATTTTTAAAAAAGGGTTGAAAAAGAACATTGCGTATCATGTTTATCGTGCTTTTGTTCTCAGTTCTTATATAATGTAGATAAATATTGCTCTCAGTTCTCTATAAATCTTTAATCCAATGTGATAATTTGAAATGGTTTTATTTTTTTTTAGTATTTCTATATATATTTTATAGTGATTCAAAATTTATAGTAGTGTTTTGTGGTTTTTAAAGTTTGGAATAAACCTGTTTAAGATTATCGGAAATAAAGTAATTATCAGGATTTTTGTGCGTATATACACGTATTATCAAGGTACATTAAATCACGCAGCCATATTGTTTTCGCAATTAAGAGGTTTCAACATAAAAAAATATTTTCTTGCATTTTGCACTAATTAAAGCTATATAATGTTAATAATAATTGTGTTATGATGAAGTGGTTTTTGACAAACGAAATACACTTCATATCACATATCACACTGTATCCTGTTTGTAAAAAATATTCATCTTTGCCACATTGTTCCAAGTTTTAAGAGCTCATATTATTTTGTTTCTTCCAATCTTGTATTTTTATCAAATTTGTGTTAGATATCTGCGTAAACCTCTGAAAAAAAAAATACACACAAATATTTTAAATCATTGCTAGTGCGCATCAATATTTCGATTTCGACTCTTATTCATTACACAAACTGAAATGATGTTATTTCCGCGCCGCACGTAAACAACTCAAAACATTGAGGATTGGACTAAGGGAATACTAGAGACTGAAATAATTTTGTTTTATTGTGGATAGCTGAACATTGGGGAAAAAGATTAACTACAATCTATTGATTCTGAATCAGTTTAGCTTAAAGAGTGACTATCCTGCTCATCATAACGAATATTAGGTCGACCTTTGGAACTCCCAAATGTTTGTTAACAAAATATAGCTGCTACTATTCTTTTTTATTAACTGTTGATTGTTATTAAATAGTTATATACCCAGTGTCTTCTTTCAGCTTATTTAACATTTCAGTTAAAGTTTAAGGGCATAGTTCAGATACATTCATAGCTCGAATTAGGTAATAAACGCCTAGTTTAAACTTGAGTTAAGTGTAAATTAAAACAAATATTGCGGATTGAAGATAATGAAATAAAAGTAGAAACGATCATGTATGGCTCTCTTAGTCTTGAAACAGAACAAGACAGGGATTTACAAAAACCGAATAGAATGGACATGGTTTAGGATGTAACCAGAAAACGACCGAAATCAAATATCATGATATTATTATATGTTATATATTATACAGTAGTATGCTGCACTAGTATCAAACTGTCAAACACAGATCTTTTGGTATCATTTCCTGGCCCTTTATTAGTAAGTTGTTCAAAAACCACAACCCTTTCGTCACTGACCGCTCAAATGTATTTTTTTCACGTTAATTTTGTGGTGTCTTATTCGAAATGGACTTTTTTTATTTTATTTATCATTGCGCTCGTGTTCTTTCTACTTTTTGACTGACAGTGTGTGGGAATGCTGTACTTCTTATAAGATATTTATACGATGTATATTATAACCATTATTTGAAATCGGAAACTCGGTATTTTCGAATTAAACATATTCTGTGAAAAGCGGCGAATGTTCTCCTGATAGAAGAATGCTGAATGCCTTTGCTGTAAAACTGTAAAAAATCTCACGCTTAAGAAAAAAGATATCTTCTGGCTTTATGTTTCACTAAGTAACGGTTAAAACATGTAAAACAATCAGATAAAAATGTGAAATATGTTAATCAGGAACCGTCACATCAAGAAGCCTTCCCCAGAAACCCAAGAGAGTGTCATATATATAACTATATATATTATTCAATGATTCAAGTATCGGATTGAAAATGTAATGTTTGGATTTTTACATTTACAAACCGGGTGCATTCGTCTGTGTGTGTGTCTTGTTATTAATAAGGCAATGGTTGGAAAGATGTAGGTTTGATAAAACGAATAAAATATTCTAAAGCGTTTTTGTTTGATGGCAAGCCACAACATCGTTTGGAGCGGTATTGACATAAACAAATATTTGTTGTTTTCGAATTCTATTAATAAACTTAACACTTATTATTATTAAATATTTTATTTATTTTAATCTACCTCACCGTTAAAAGGTTAAAAGCTAAACTTTTAATATTGTTTATCTGTTTATCGTTTCCAAAGAAAAAAGAAATGACAATGTCATCTTTTTAAAGACAATTTACGCTACTTTGAACAAACAAATTCAACGTTATTAGAAAATACTTCATCATGCTAATTAACATAATAGTGTCTAATTACCAGGAATCGTGATGAAGTATTTATAAGGTAGATTATCCTTGTCTAGTTGTCTCATTCAATACAAATAATATAATATTAATTCACTGATCGTTATTAACACACTTAGGTTCATATAAACAGATTTCCTAATATAGTGAGTATGTACTCAATTAATTTCATCTCTAAATGGATTTGTAGTGCACGCAGATCAAGTACAAAATGTTTAAACAGGATTCTCGGCTTAAAAATAATCGATGGTTTCAATGCTCGCTTCTGTTTGAGCAGTGGTGTGTGGTAGAAAAAGAATCAGCGACAGCCGATACTTAAGAGTCCCGCAGATCGTTTCTTCTGTACCAGGATTTATATCGGACGAACAGTAATCAATGTGCTCAATTGTGTTCTGGTGTTTCTTTCAGAATTTATTACCGCAAAGTGGCGATGACAACCATTAAGGCTTTTGGTAAAAGGCCGTTCTTTTTAGACGCCATAACACATGTAACTTGCATCAATGTGATCAATACTTAAATACTAGAGTCACTTGACATGATTCTGCACTTTTTATATAAATTAAGATATATTTACAATACCGAATTACCTCAGTTCCAAGAATGGAACACATAGCTAAATATAAATACTTATACTTAACAGATTTTATATGATATTGTTCAAGTCATTTGTCCAAACAATATATGAAAATGACTGTGCATATAAGGAAACACATAGTGCAGAACACAGAGATACATGTACGTGCTTATAACATGTTTATCATTAACGTAACAGATACGTTCTTAGTTTAAATTGATTAATAGTGATCTCTAACCTTATTGCGCACGCGCATATTACCATAAATAGTCAAATTTTCACACTTGTTTTGAAATGATTTGTGGAACACAATTGTTTCGATAATTAAATAAAGCAATATAAAATGGCAGCTTGTGGCTTGTTCAGATGTTAATATTTAAAGACAGAAACGAATTTTTAATGTCGAGACAAACTCACAAAACAATTCAAGTAAAATATGTGTTTATTTGTACATGTAAGTCAACCCAATAAGAAGGCGCATTCTTCTGGGGTTATGTGGCGCCTTTTTCATGAAAATGTTGACTCTCGAATTCCTACCTTATATGCCCGGCATCAGAAAGGCAAGCAATCGATAACCATTCTTGGACTAGCTGTCGGCTTACGCCCTGTAACATAAATACAAATGGTCACGAACCTTCGACCTGTTGGAGCTGGTGTAAACCATGGAGCTTGTGTAATCTATATACGGTTACAATACATTTTGAAATGTTGAAATGTTGACGACATTCTTAGTAATGCAATTGTAAACAATAATAAGCTATGGTAGATACTTATAAATAACGTTGGTACATTGTAGTCAAACCGCGGTACCTATGGTAAACATATCTGATGTCACAAACATGGCTTTTCAAATTGCATTACAAGGAATTCCTTATTCTAGAATAGATGATAATGGATTTATTGACCTAAATTATTTCATTTTAATAACATCCGTTTGACGTATTATTTCTATCATTAATACAATCCTTGCTGGTATAATTCCAAGCACTCATATTGACGTGTCGTCAGTTAAGGCAATTCTCATAAGGCTTCTAGAATTGATAAAAATGTTTTTAGGTCTAATTAGTGTGTTGTTTGTGGTATTATGTTGGAATGAAAGGAGAAGACTCAAAATGGCAAAAAAATAAATTGTTTATTGTGCATAATAGTTGAATACCAAAATGTTAACACTTTTGTCATTTCTACATCACCACTTAAAATAATTCAATGATTACACGATGGCTTGAAAAATCCATAGTAAAATAATTGCTGTGAAAATGATATCACGTGACTATCTAGTTACCAATAATTTGATATAAACTCTTAGATTGATCATAATCTTACTAACTAATCACCAGCTGTATGATAAATTTTATTAATGGAGAATATTTTGGTCTGCTTCAAAGAACATTGTTGTGCCATAATAACCACGTGTCATCATGAGATTTCTGATTACCATAGAAACTCAACTTTTACGGTACTCAAGTGAATAGAGATATTTTGGAAAGCTAACATCACCGAAAATGTTTCTCTTTATTGGATCACTTACGAGAAATTTACGTAGTTTACAGTCATATATTACCTTTTTGAAAGCGTATAAAATAGTACATCTTCATTTTTACTCGTTCGTAATTGATTATTTGTTCATTCCTAATCGTCACTTATGAACCAGGATTGAAAACCAGACAAGAGAGACAGGTAGACTTAGATTAAAGTGAGCTTGAAAGTTCGTCATAGTATGACTCGAATGGAGATAAGATCTAAAACCAGCATAAAATTATAACTCAATATAAAATAAGGACATTTTCCACAACCGCTGCCTATATAGCAGTTGGTAGTATAACTATTGGATTTAAGTAGTTTGTTTTATCGGGTCTGTTGTTGTTTTTTACATGAATATATTCATACTCCAAAAATATCAACATAGCGGAAATAATAAGTCTTAAAAGTTTATCTCTTTTCCCTTCCGCTTCTTGTTTTCTATGACTGTCCTCAAGTTATGGAACACGAAAAGCGCTGATTTTAATTCCTAATTATGTGTTTGTCTTCATTGCGACTTTCCAGCAAATATAGCTTTAGGCAAAGATGTCTGGCTCCAAAGATGTCTGGCTTCACATCGCATTTTAGTTTTGTATTTTCGGAGTTAATTATATTGCTGATTTCAGTAATCTCGTCCAAATCTAAATTGGTTACGTAATTTGTTGGGGATTTCAATTTGTATTACCAACGTGAAAGCAATTGATAACTGATTTCTCCTTGTGATGTGACTGTTTTAATAATATGTTGTATTTAATTTACAATGCTAAGAAAGGTAAATAAAACTGTAATTTACGTGTATTTTTGTGTTAATTTACAAACAACTCAAATTAAAGTTTTAAAGTTAGTTTAACATATTTTATGGTTTTTATTCCATTATCAAAAAAGGCCACTGCTAAACATTACAACCCTGAATACAACTGCGTAACTCAAATTTTCTTAAAGCACATTAAAGTTAATTTCGAATATATTTCAGCGGACCTTTCTAAATATTTAAGAGCTTACTACACTTCTCCCCAGCACGTTCATTGATAAAAAGAAATGTTTGTGGAATTTTTAGGTCTACCTTTTTTTTATTTACTTTTCTAACGTGTCTTACTGTATGCAAAATAAAGATACATTAGTAACATTCATTTATGCTAATTATCATTGAACGACATTTTACCGTTATTGAGATTTTGATAATTTTCTTTTTATCGATGAACGTGCTGGGGAGGAGTGTAGTAAGCCCATAAATGAAGTATAAAGTATATTTATCAAATTAAATTATGCAAGTCTTTAAAATAGGAATAAAGAAGTATAGTTATCATATTAAAATATGCAAGTAGAAGGCACGTGCATAACGGGATTGAAAAAAAAATGTTTTATATTATTAGTACACGACAAGCGATCAACAAGCAAATAATAATTTTGTACGCAGTTAGTTTCGATCGTTTCACTAAAATAACTTCCTTAGCTCCGCCATGTTCTTCCGAGTACGACGAGACCAAACAGTCATCTATATTGCATCCATAACTTGTTCAAATGAGCTGCAAGAAGACATTCCATTGTATTGTGCCAATAATAATTGGGTGGTCTATCACTCTTAACAAATCATGAACAACCACACTTAGAAAACGCTGTCTCCTCACACTGAAAAAAGAGAGCAGCGTTATTACCAACGATTAATTACAAATAAGACACCACAAATAATTAACGAAAAAGTGAGCCAGGGGTGTTACATGTACCGCCTTCAAACGGTCAGTGACAAAAGGACAATTTACTACTGGGGGTTTTAATCAGGTTGTCATAAAACAAAACAAAAGGTGCAGGTTTTCTTATTGAATTAGAACCAACCAATCCATCTTGTCAATGTTGCATTTAAAAGCATATATACGTATTGCTACCATGCTAAAATATGTAGCTATTTCAAATGTTGATAGTCTTTTATTTAAGTAAAAATTCATTCTTTTTAAATTCAAATATTTATCGTGTTACTTAATTTTGAAGTTTATTGTCATAATCAGTTTGATACTTAGTTGCATAACTGACATCTATAATTCAGTGTAAGCGGTTTGACAATTTTATTACTGATAAGATGTAAATATCCCTTATAGTTGTCATGGTAATGATTGCACGAGGCAGATAAATAATCAGAATTTTAGGGATTTTTAGCTCACCTGTCACATAGTGACAGGGTGAGCTTTTGTGATCACCCTTCGTCCGTCGTCCGTCCGTCGTCCGTCGTCCGTTCACAATTGTTGTCCGCACTCTAGCGGTCATAATTTTTATCCGATCTTCTTCAAACTTGGTCAGAATGTTTATCTCATTGATATCTAGATCAAGTTCGAAACTGGGTCATGTGACCTTAAAATCTAGGTCCATAGGTCAAATTACAGAAAAATCTTGTCCGCACTCTAGCAGTCTCAATTTTGGTGTGATCTTCTTTAAACTTGGTCAAATGTTTATCTCAATGATATCTAGATCAAGTTCGTACCTGGGTCATGTGACCCTTAAAACTAGGTCAGTAGGTCAATTTAAAGAAAAAGCTTGTCTGCACTGTAGAGGTCTTAATTTTGGTCCGATCTTTCTGAAACTTTGTCAGAATGTTTATCCCATTGATGACTAGGTCAAGTTTGAAACTGGGTCATGTGACCTTGAAATCTAGGTCACTAGGTCAAATTATATAAAAATCTTGTCTGCACTTTAGTGGTCTTCATTTTGGTGCAATCTTCTTTAAACTTGGTCAGAATGTTTATCTCAATGATATCTAGATCAAGTTCGTAACTGGGTCATGTGACCCTTAAAACTAGGTCAGTAGGTCAAATTAACGAAAAAGCTTGTCTGCACTCTAGAGGTCTTAATTTTGGTTGGATCTTCTTCAAGCTTGGTCAGAAAGTATATTTCGATGATATCTAGGTCAAGTTTGAAACTGGGTTTATGTGACCTTGAAATCTATGTCACTAGGTCAAATTATATAAAAATCTTGTCTGCACTCTAGCGGTCTTAATTTTGGTCCGATCTTCTTCAAACTTGGTCAGAATGTTTATCTCAATGATATCTAGGTCAAGTTTGACAGGTGAGCGATTTAGGGCCAATTGGCCCTCTTGTATAACTATATCAAGACATTCTAATTTTGACTCTACACTAAGAAATATCTAAATTTTAACAAAAAGAGCGAAGGAATACCGCTTATAAATAAGGATTACCTTAACTGTATTTTATAAATAGTGTTATATATTTTACATTTATTTGCAAGTGAAAACCTTGCACAGGATTACCTGAAACAAATATTGTGAACATTAATTTATTGTTATTGGACGTTATTAATTATCTATTTAAAACCAGAAATAAACAAAGATACTTTACACGTGTTCTATACTTCGACGGAAACCCGACGATTTGAATCCTGTTATAGTATCATACATGACATGCTAACAGCAGTGTCAAGTAAAATAGAAGGTTGAATTAAGTATAGATGTGAAATTTGCATTAATATAATGGATATTTCAGAATAACGTTTTTAGAAAACCTTTTGTAGATTATTATTAGACGCATTTTGAACAATTATGATAATATTTATCTTTTTTTATGTTAAGTTTCTTTTATGTCAAAATGCAAAAAAAACATATAACAAGTCAAGCGAATGTCGTATAACATTGTGCTTATCGCGATATTAAAACAAAAACATGCTTTATTACGAGCATTGTCAAATCACCTCTTACTTAAATTCACAATATTTTAATTCATACTTGTTTTCTTTGATATGTTTAAAATGTAAAATGTAAACACTTGCAGATAAAAATACATAACCAGAAATTAAATAAAATTATGCATAGGTCAAATAAAATATGCACACCAATACATTTGGTGTCATTTTGATACAAGTAAAATAACAAATCTTTTACAATACAGAAAGTATTTATTCTGCTTTCCATAGAATGCAACATAAAAGTGACATATGCTTTTATCATGAATGGTATATATACTCAAGATGATCGTGAAATATAAACAAATAGAGACCGGCACCTTGTTTTTTATTCTATTTTATATTTGCATAAACAATATCTATCACACAGTATATGATCCGTGGGTTATTTTATTGCATTCTCTTTGTGAAGACATTACTTGTGTTCGTTGTTTATGGATGGAATAGTTTTACTTGAACTCGGTGATATGGTTTCAAGTGTTGAAACCTATATACAATACAATACAATACAATACAATACAATACAATACAATACAATACAATGCGATTTATTTTGAGTCGGAAAGACAAGTGCAATAAAACAACATAAGCTCTCAGGAGTTTTTTTACCGACTATAATATCAAATGTAAACGGTAAAAACAAGTGTTAAGAGGCTGTAATAAAAGCATAGTTTAATACTAAACAATGTTACGTAGTAGTATAATTTGTCATCTATACTGTTTTTGCACTAAGGTGGGTATATCAGACAGACATTATATAGAAACTCTTATCCGTACAATTTGTCTTGTTGTGTTTCATAATAGTTTGAGTCGCTTGGCTATTATCCTTTCTTCAGTTGTGTGTTTGGCTATTATCTTTCTTCAGTTGTGTGTTCATTGATCAATTTAATTAGTAAACAAATCAATTAACAATTGAACAATAGTTACTTGTAAATGTGCAATTATATCTTCCATTCATAACAAAATCCTGGTGGGGACCTAGACTTCGATTTCGTCTTGCGAATTTGCTTGTAAGTCAGGATTCATGAGTAAAGCACAAAAAGCCGTTAGGTTTTAGGGCTGACATTAAAATATTTGTAAGTTTGGAAAATTTACTTGTTTCGATTTTATAGGTATGGCTTCACGAAAAGTAAATTTTAAATCTTCCAATTAGCATTATCAAGTGATATGTGTAAATAAAGAAAGGAAACTCTTGCGAATCAATGCTGAATTCTATGACAGTGTTATATTTTTCGTCATTTCTTTTTTTTTTGACGCTCTGATTAAATTATATTTGTAGTTCGAATTAATGCTTTATTTTTAATTACTATTTTATCGGGCCAATATGAAAATAAGCACACGTCTTACAATGCTTGACTTCAGTTTTAGAATGCTCTGATAAACTGCTAATGCAACAAAATTGATTTACTAAGTAGTGTCGAGTCCCGTAGATTTGTGAGAGACAAATGTCAGACAAAATAAACGTGATTGATGCCAATATTAGTTTTGTACAAGAGGTTGACCACATCGATAGTATAATGTTAATCTAATTCTTCCTGGGTGAAATAATTAGATAAGAATATGTGTAAACAATAAATAATTTCGTGAACCTATAATATTAAGGTCAAACGTTCAATCGATACTTGCGTTAAACAGAGAGGTTTTTCAGAGGTGGAAGTTAAGGCTAGGCGGATTGGATTCCTTGTACTGCCCATGATCAAGTTTTGTCAAATCGAGCATGTAATAACTCCATCTTTGTTGTGTCAAAAAGCTTTAACCTACTTATTTATCAAAATACTGCAAACTATGAAACCACAAAGGTTAACTTTTTAAAAATACACTTAAGCTCTGTAATGTTTACCCGAACTACTTTGTTTTAAGAAAAAAAAATGTTTATATAATGTTTTGATTCGGCAAGTGTTTTTTATTACAAATGAAAACATCGTGGTAATACGGCTGTTGGAACAGCAACGTTGACAACAAAGCGAATAAAGGGGCGTTAGTCATAAATGATAGATGCTAGGGCTCCTAGGCAACTCAGTCCACCAAGAAGTGACCTAGCAACATGCAAAAAATGATGCAAAGCATAGTTACTTAAATATATTCAGACAAACTGTTGTGCAGGAAGTAAGAATGTTAGTCAGATAAAAGCAGTATTTATAATATTATTTAACTAAGAAAGGATGGAACACTGATGCTAGCTAGGATCGTGTCAGCGCTTACAACATGCGATGTCAAAGTGTTCCATTGAACAACTGTTCTTGGAAAGAATACACACTTGTGGTAATCAATTGTAATGGTAGGTATCTGGTATGCCCTGTGATGGTTAAGGCGTGCTTGTCTGTTATATGGAGTGAGATACTGACTGATATTAATATCAACATGTTTAGGTACTGTCTTATAGAAAACAATAAATCTGTAGTGTTGTCCTCTGGACTGCAAAACGTTTATTTTAAGCCTTGAATGATATTTTAGACTATTGTAAAACATGCGTGCTCGTCACCATAAGAAGTCAAAACATGGTGTAAAGTTCGAACACTTGTGAGAGGCTTATACTGTAACTATGCCGTTAAAGTAATACGTTACAAAACGTACCATCAATAATTAAGATTCGTAATATGAATAATTCTCCATCTTAGAGGATGAATTTGAAGTGTAAATATTGTTTTTGATGAATAGTTAAAGCATCTTAAATTTATTTAACATGTGATGGAGTTTATTTTGCAAATACACAAGGTTTTACTGTAAATGTCTCACCGACAAGCGCCATGCAATTCAAAATAATGGTTTACAATATCATATAATTCTCTTGAATTTGAGCATACGGTGAATAAAGTGGAACTTGAAAAAGTTTTGTGAGAACAGGTGCAATCAATACCGCCAAATTGTAGTCAAAGCCATATTTTAAAGGCAGTTTTTATTAAAGAGTTTTTTAAGGAAGAAATGTCAAAATTGGCTTCTCATATCACGTTTGGTAAAATTTAGTTTAAGTGTTCAAGATAATACAGTATAGTTCAAAAAGTAATACCGAAAAAAATAATTTGAGTCAATATAAGTTTAAAAACTCATTTTATAAAAAAAAACACAAAAAGTAGCACGTTATAAAAAAAGTGAAATATGCATATCAGGAATGGCCACATGCAGAAGACACAGCCTTCCAAACCAGCAAACAAGTAGAGAGAAACAAACAAGGCTAATATTATGATCAATTTGAAATAGACCCCAAAAACAATTAACGAGAAAAAGAACCCGAGGTGTTATGCTCGAAAACTGGAAAATAATAAAAGTCATACATACAAATTCATTATGTTACAACAATTAAATATACCAGCAATAAGCAAATGAATAAAGACAAAGTATATAAACTGTTTCTTTTAATATGAATGTGTTGTTGACTTTAACAACTCTTCCCCTCTTTCTTTACATCTAATTAACAATGTCGTTATTGAAACCATGGTTCTATGGTATTGTTTTCGCATTTGTGGAGACTTTTACTTCATTTGAGAACATATTATTTTCAATCCAAATGTCTATCAAATTAGTGATGTTATCAGATTGATTTAATTAGTTAAGTATTGCGCCAGATTTCACTTAAGGTAATGGTACTCTGTAATTACTGAGTTCCGCTCAACCCGGAGCTAGGCGGCGTGGGCAGTAGTATGCATTCCCATAACTGTCCATGAACAGGCTGAATCAAACCGAGCCTGCAGTATTTTCATATTTGTCGTGTTCGGTTGCTTTCAAAGTTCCCTTTTCATCTATTTCTCTACATGTTGACCTATACAGAGGTCGATCTATAATCAACAATGAAAAATTGAAACATACTTAAAGATGCACTGGTCGAAAATAGCAAATTATTGCCAATAAACATTTAAATGAACCATTAACCAGTACTAGTAAGACCTATAATAAGTGAAACGCGGCGCGTGCCGAACTCCATTTACAGCGTATACTCTTCTTGTTTACAAAAACTAATTACCTTTAGTTCTTAATTCAAAGGGTTTTACAGTTGAATTACAACACTATGTCGATCTAATGAGTTTGTTAACAGTGATTGTAACCGATGGTGTACATGTAACGTGTGTAAAAAAAGGTAGTTACACGACGCAACCTTTAAGAAGATGGAAATGGAACTTTGGAAAGCCACCGAACACGTTAAAATGTCAAAATAATGCAGGCTCGTTTGATTGAGCCTGTTTATGGGCAGTAATGGAAATGCATATTACTGTCCACGCCGCCTTGCCCCAGGTTGAGCGCCAAACTTTAATGCCGCCACACAGCAAAAAAGAACAACGCTATTGTGATACTGAAATAGATGATAAAGGAACTTAAAAAAAGATGATTTAACTCCCCATATCGAACAATCGAAAATCGAACTTTTGCCGGAATATGCATCGAGCTTTCGTTTAAATCTACTATTATAGGAACATAGTGTGTGAAGAATTCTTTAAGACACAATTTTACTATTTGGAAAGAGCAAAGACAAGTCGGACATACACGTTTTATGTATTTGTTTTTGAATCTTTTTATTTTACACTTGTCAAAATAGTGGATCCAAGTATGTTTTAATCCTGATGTAATGTTAGGACAAATGTTGTTCTTACATTCTCAGTGTTTAAATTGTAATAAATTAATATTTAATAATATATGTTTTGCAACTGACCATATCATGTGCAGGTAAGCTAGGTATGATTTTCTGGGTGTGACTCCTAACATGATGTTTTTGTTTATAGACATGAATGTTGTTTTGGAATTTTCTAAAACTGTTTAATAGTTTATTTTTATTTTGTTTTGTTGTTGTTTTTTGTTGTTGTTTTTTAAAATACATTGATATTACAAGGTTATAAAGGGATTTTATAAACATCACAATGTAATGTTACTATGAATTTTGTTTCATTATTCCTCTGACTTTTTTATCGCATTCTTCAACTCTCCACGTGAAAATTAAATTGTCTAAATTAAAGGATTACACTTTTCAAGAATATCTCAGAATCAACAAAACCCCCAGACTCTCTTTCTATGACCGTCTTAAGAGATCGCCTGAAGATTTCTGTAGTAAATTGCTGATCGGCACTTATTTTTCTCGAATGAAACTAATGCCTGCTTCATTATGTACATTTGTCTAAATCTACCATTAATGCAATAAAGTTTGTACACTTGTTATTCAAACGCCCAGAGACGTTAAGATGGGATCGATAAGATTGCCTTTGAAACCACCGCCATAACAAAGATATTTGCTGGAATTACAGTTGAAAGTCTCAATAAAAACGAGATTGCAAAAGAATAAGATCCGTTTAAAATCGTAATAAGTTTGGTCGTTTTGCGAGTAAACGATTTTAAATGATAAAATAATCGAGTTTGCATTCTTTGATATTGACAAGTTTGCTCTTTTGAACAATTAATAGAAATAGTTTATACAGTCAACGTGAATGATTGTCTTTGCTTTTTCTTTGTTATTTAATGAAGGGAAAACTAGACAGAATTTTCTGATAATTGGGGCGCGCCATGGGAAAACGGGGCCTTCGGTGAAATTAAGTAACGTTTTACATGTTACTATATCTTGAAAGAACTTTCAATGATCTATTTTATTTCCGTATGCAGATACCTTTTCCCTTGACGTTTCCCGTATATCAACATTTGCTATAACGTATAAACACAATAACAAATAGCAACAACTGCCCCTTATAACTCCAATGCCAAAGGTTATAAAACTGAGCATGGAAACTAGTCTCAAATCTCAATCATCGCCATTTCAGCCAATCAGATGCTTGAGATTTGAGACTGATTTCCAATCTCAGCTTTATAACCTTCAGCCCAATATCCATATCCACAGAGCCATACTACCATAATTTTATTTGTGATACACGCAACAAACAATAATAACTGATCGCACCAAGCGAAAAAAACATATATTTTTAGCACGTTGCTCTTATGCTCTTATTTCGAAAGCAAATTACGTCTTAGAAGATTCATTAGTAATATTCACAAAGCTCAATCTATGTACACACGCATATATAATACTACTTAATTAATTGAAAAAAAAAACGTAGGTTTGTCACGTGTACTTACAAACAAGTCATACATTAAACACGAGGTTTGCATGCATTAAAAAATGGGCATCACACTCGACACTTCCTAAATTTCTTAATCAGGCTTCGACGTTACAAAGATAAAATTTAGTCAATAAAAATATTCATTTTGCAATTATTATTTAATGTTCATTTAAAGATTAATAGAAGTTAAGGACCTTGTTTTCTAACCATTATACAAACTACGGAGCAAACGTTCTGTTCTTATGTCGCTTTATTTTCAGATTTTAAACAAAAAAACTAGTTATTTACAGTACGATTGATTACTTATTTATAAGCTTTTTAAGGTCAAGCATTTAAACACAGACAAGCATCGTTATATAAGGGCGTTGCTGGCCTCGTCTTCTTGTACATCTGTAAAGGTCGTAACCAAAGCCAGACCATACCCAGGACGGTTTTCGATTAAAAAGTCAGCAGTATATGCCTGAATCGTGCTTGAAAATGCACGTTTCTGAAACGCTTCATTGTAAGATTTAGTTAATAAATAAACACAGGTTTTATCTCGGTAATTTAAGGTTATTATAACAGCATCGGCAGGACATAAAACCGATGAAGCACTCAGTCTTGTAAAATTGCCCCAAGGAGCGGAAGAAAATCAAACTTGCTTCATGTTATATGATTTGTCTGAATTTACACAACATATAGTTTGTATTATGTTACAAACATAAACAACTTTGCAAAAATACATGCTTGTAATGTATGTTTATATAGCATACTTTAATAAAACTTAGAACAGGAAAGAAAATAAACTTGACCTGCAAAATTTAATTGAACTGCATTTTGTCGTTAGAAAAATGTGAAATATGCATATCAGGAATCGCCACATTCAGAAAAAACAGCCTCTCCACACAGTCAAGAAGACGAGAGAGGGAGAGAGCATGGTTAATAAAATGATCATTTTTAAAAAAGACACCAAAAACAATTAACAAAAATGATAACCTGAGGGATTATCGCCTTGGAACGGTCAGTGGCAAATCAAATTGCCACTGGGGGTTAAAACCAGGTTCTAGGGTGCACCAACCTCACACTTGCCCCAACAGGTTCTCAAATCACAAAACAAGTACAAGTTGTCTTGGTGAAACAACTCCAACCCACCCATCGGCTCAACAATGTTGCATGCAAAAGCACACAAACATATAAAACATAAGAAGCTATGACATTGCAAAGCCGAAGGGCGGGTACTCAATGATCTTACCGAGACCAGAGCTCCTGGAGTAAAATCAGCAAGAACACGATGACAGGGACAAAAGAAACAAATCGAGCTTCTAGGTTCTTTTAAGAAAAGATTTCTCCATAAACCTTAATAAACTCTTAAACCCCTGCCACCGTCGTGCAACCAAAGAGGTAAGCATAATGATCAACTGTAGAAGGGTTGATCGCCAGGCCTGCAGAGCGCTGTAAAATATCATGTTGGTAACCTTTCTTTTTAAATTTACAGATGGGTTTTACGAAAAACCGGGAGAAATTAACATTGCCTTTTATCTTCTTAAGTTTATAAATTAAATCTCCATAAAAACTGGCTGTGAAATACCTTGTTGCAATAGTGATTTTAAACTGCATAATTAATATTAGTCTAAGAGAAAATTTTGATAGTTTTCTTTTAAAAAATGACAATGCAATGATGACTGTCATAACACCTTAAAGGAAGTTTGGCTTCCCCCAAATACCGTTTTAAGTTTTCGAACTCTTGTTCAGAGAAATAATTGAGGGATATTGACGTCGTACAGAAATGCTCTATTTAATAAGACCGTGTGCGATGACATTACAAACAGATGTTTATAAAATGGATCCAACACTCCAACTCACAAAATGACATTTGGCTTAATTGTTCTATTTCATGACGTTTGATTTTTAACAATTTTGCTCTAGTATTATTCTAGTTTAGAAGAAAAACAATGCTGACAAAATGCATCCAAACAAACTGATTTTAACATTTGTGTGTTTAAAAAATGGTAAAGATGTACAATTTAGCGTACATAGAATGTCACAGATTCTAATACAGGCATGTAGAATTTATCGACATTTTAGAATAAAACTGAAATAACAGTTTGATTGTTTTATATTCTGTCTAATAAGTTACATCACATAAGACGATTACTTGTGTTTACTTATTTATTTAACCCATTATTTACTTTACCTTATAGGAGGATGGTAAGACATGAAAAAATACATGAAAATCCATTTCCCAGAGCAAAACTGGACAATTTCATTAGCCTGCTGCTGTCAGCAGATTATTACATTTTGGTAACTAAATGGATTTAGAATGTATATTAGACAAAAGTTCTAGCATTCTAGATTACTTCAGAAAATGAATCTACAGAACCTGTAAACGTTTCAATAATACTAATGTAATTTCCATGGTAGCTTTGATTTAATTTGATGCTATTCTTACATTTATCCTTTACGTTTTTGTATCATAAATAATACTTAAGAACTAACAATGTACAAGTACCACCGCTATATTTCCATTCAGACAGCATACGATTTCAGCTGTATTTAAACCAATATAAATTATTGCTGTTGGGATTGTGGGTTAGTTATCCGTGTATAGGGATTTTAACGCTTTCATATAATTCTGTTCGTCACGATAATCAGATATATCGAACATTTGTTTATTTGTATGCCCCCATAAAGTGGGAGGTATATAGAGTTGCATTCGTCCGTCCGTACGTAAGTCGGTCCGTACGTCTCCCAAATCTTGTGGCATCAATTCCTCAATAACTATCGGGCGGATTTCATTTAAATTTGAACAGTGGATCAAGCAGGATATGTAGATGATCGTAAAGAAAAGATTATGTCTTGCGACCATTAAACCAGAGTAATGGCCGTTTGTTTCAAATTTAATTTTTAACGTGTTTTACTTAAATATATAGTATATGAGAGCTTTAACAAATCTATTCTGAGAATAGTTTTGGGGTGGCGGGTTCGATTGTTGTTCAAATAAATTGTGGTGTTATTCATTAAGGTCCAGTAATATTAACGTTAAGTTTGCTTAACACCAGAATTGTTCTAGACAATATTTCGATTCAATAGATCGAATAGATCAATAGATCAGTCGCCATTTCAGCCAATCAGATGCTTGAGATTTGAAAGAAGGTTTGACACGAAATTTCATAGCATATTGACAGGGGATTTGAGAATATAAATCCCGCTTACTACAGAGAACACCAAAGGCGAAAATTATAGAACAGGAGGAATAACCTGAGGCTTGGTGATTAAACAACACCCAAAGCCATACTTGCTGAGATATTGAAACCATTCTAATAAAATAAGCAGACATATTGAAGCAACATTCTGTTTTGAGGTTACTATGAGCAAATATTAACACAGTGCTCAACGAACTTCAAAGATCTTTATTGATACCTTCACAGATTGAAAGAACTAGGGAAACCTACAACACTAAAGTGAAATAACAATTATAGATGAAAAAATAAGTAATAAACCTTCGTATACGACACCAGCGTTCGAAGAACAGTTAAATGTAACCTAAAGTATTAAATACATTAAAATTATCAAGATGAAAGGGAATGGAAACGGAGAGGTACAGATTCTTGCAAACGTCTGTATCAATACAAAACTGAAATGGCAAAAGAATAAGGTTCGAAACGGATCGCTCAAACAATGAGACCTCGAGAAGCGAAAAGGGCGACGAACTTTGACCTAATCTGATCGATTTGTATTCGTATTAATTAATCTGGTTATTCTCAGTAATGCACTGATACATGTAATCTAATCTCTCATTTGGAATATCGGTCACCTATTTACAAAATCAAGTTCACTTACACTGTGTTATAGCAGTATACAATCAAAATAATTAGGCAATTAAACAACACCACCTTATCTTAAGAAAGGCAACCGTTGGGAAGCTTTTAGCAGTCTCTTCTGATAAATTAAGAGAATACATTGTCATAACTCCCCGTGGCAAAATGTTTCGTCACTGACTTGCAAGG
Source organism: Corbicula japonica (assembly GCA_038501625.1). Lineage (NCBI taxonomy): Eukaryota > Metazoa > Mollusca > Bivalvia > Venerida > Cyrenidae > Corbicula > Corbicula japonica. The sequence goes on from JAZAYU010000160.1 coordinate 930,655, forward strand.
CAACAACCCCTTGTGTTCTCATTTTCTTTATTTTTTTTGTTGTGTTTGTTGTTTTTTGTTGTATATGTTTTGTTGTTGGTGAGTTTTATTTGTTTAAGTTGTTGTTGTTTGGAAGAACGGCTATTTATTTTCGATAAGGTTATTGTGAGAAATTTGAGCATTTATTTTAATATTCATAGTTGGCAAAGTGAAGTGTAACGACAATAAAATATAAAACAATTACCGGTGTAAATTATAAAACATCTGTTTATATTTACCATAAATTAAACTACTGGTTAAAGAAAATGGAAAACAAAAGAAAAGGAACGCAAGTCGGAGTGGAGCTAACCGAAGCGGAATTATTGCTTGAAAAACATCGCTAGGAGCAAAATTAATATAGTGAAGTGAATCGGACCACTTTGCAATTATGAGCGGATTAAATTGGATCAATTTCCAAATTTAATGTTGGTTTTCACCACTATCTGCATATCATCAGATTAACCCAATGTAAATCTCATTTGCTTCTTTTTCTAACTTAATCGAAACAGTTGCACACATCAAAAGCACGAAACTCTTAAAATCCAAAAAAGAAACAATAAGCAAGAGAATGAGTTGTTTTCATACAAGGATTACTTTATAATTAGATGGTTCATTTTTTTTAATTTTAAACACACACATCTGAAATAATTTGGATCACTCTCTTAATTGCACACACACATTAGCAAATCAATATGACAGTTTAGTTTCGTTTTTGTCTATTCGTGATACAAAAACATTTCCCAGAGTGATATAGAAACATTGATTTAATGTAAATTAAACGTCTTGATTCAGATTAATTTTCAGTTGGAGCTCTCACTAATTTATTCTTCTGTCGTCTTTTTGTTCCATTACCAACATCAGGATAGCTTTGTCGATATTGTTTATGGGCACGCTGCTCCTCAGGCAAATCGTGTCTTTTCTGATTGCAAGTCTTGCAATAAGAAGTAATTGCAAAACTGTACTGTCTTCGTCATAACTTTGCATCAATTAGAAGTATTTTGCGCGCAGCCATCGGATAGATATTCCACCAATATTTGAATGAAAAGATCCTGTGAGTGTAATGAATAATCAGGGGACTGTCTAAATGACAGTGAAATGAATTGGTATCCTAATTAATGAGGGATATCTTTTCCGTCCCTGGAGCATCGTTAGACGGCGTTGACACATTATTTGTAGATTTTTGAAGTAGTTGTGAGTCCAATCGGTAATGCAATGAAATAATCTCAGACAATTTGCATGAAAAGTATCAATCATTGTCACTCTTTGCAAAAGCAAAGAAATACAGATTTGATTCGAGGAGAGAAAAATAAATTAACAAGTTACGACCCTTTTTCTCTATGACAGCTTAAAATGAGTACCAAAAGAGTTCTGGAACCTTTTTGCTATTAAAACATGGTCCCATTGTTAAATTGTGTAATTTTTAAATCACGAACGGAAAACAAACAATGCAACTTCTTTAAAGTATTCTATTCAAACAATAGAATACCTAGGATGCAGACAGAGGTAACTTCGATGCAGCAAAGAAGTAAATATGATTTATACTCCTTTGCCCAAGGTTATAAAACTGAGCATGGAAACCAGTCTCAAATCTCAAGCATCTGATTGGCTGAAATGGCGAACAGTCGCCATTTCAGCCAATCAGATGCTTGAGATTTGAGACTGGTTTCCAATCTCAGCTTCATAACCTTCAGACATTGTTTCAGTAAGTATGGAAGGAATGTTTTTCTTGTGATGTGTATGTTGATTCGTTGATGACGATTCAAGATTTGTGATAAATTATTGTTATAACTAGTTCACTGCCATAATAATAATTATGATTATAAGTAAAAAGAAGTTTCCACATGTAGAATGATAAGATATACACGTTTGGCTTTAATATTTTTGTTTTCTTGAAAATGCAAAAAACTTAATAACATTTGAAAAAGGCGACATTGGCAAATTTGTTTTTATTTAATGTGTTGGTTAATTACCTTAAAGAATTGGAAAATTGGGGGTTTCCATAAAAATATCAGATGATCATAGTTTTCTCAGAGCAGATAAATTTCTTTTTTCTTCTTATAGTTTTTCAATCAAATTTATAGTTTTCATGTTTTTGCATTTTTACTGCACCTTTGCGGTCTTCTTCCGCAAGAAGTCACATAACTAGTGTTTTCTTTGTTATAAACGTGGTAAGTAAAACAAAAACTTTTTTCAGTTATAAGATGATTGTTATTGTTTTATCTCCATTTTACAAAATGTCTCTTATTTGGATCACCTTTTTTCTGCGATATTCGAAATGTTTAAATATGAACTTTTATATTACAATAACTATCTTTTTGTTTTGGTCATACAATTGATATACTGAAAAGCAGGTCGTGCTAAACCTGATGAAACAGTACAAAGTTGTTTCTTCTCAAAAGTGTATAATTTATTTCTTATTCTAACCAGTAAACCAGTTTGAGGTAAATATTGATCAATGTTTTATTCAAGATCGCAAAATATTACTATGTCCAAATTATGTACTGGACATGAATTATTTAATCGTTTTTGGCACATTATTCTCTACGGCTGTCTACGGCTGCCATTGATTACACATTACCTTAAAGTATAAACCCGTCAGATGTGTCTCACAGCGTGGCAATATCATCTAAATCAGAAACGACTGCAAAAGAACAAGGTATAATGATCAATAACAAAGAACCTGTTACATGTCCAGACCGCTTCAATATATAGAATTTAACATTCACTCAGTCTGTCATATTGCTAACAATAATGATTTTCGTAAATTCAGTGTAATACATGCATAACATGAATTTGAGAATTGTCATCAAAAATGATCCAACCATAGATGAAAAACATTTACAAAAACTCTCAGGCGCCTCGTGTCTAGGCAAGAAACGACGAAAAGCATTCCACATTATTAAGGAATTAGTGTAAACGTAACTGTCAATCTGAATATGCCATTATTCTGTAAACAATGTTAAATAATACTTATTTTAAAATTAAAAATAAAAGTTTCATGTGAAAGAGGCGGGTACTTTTTGCAATTATTGGCCTTATTTTCGTTTTGTTTTCAGATCCTCAAGAGCAAATTATGCGCAAATTAAAACCTCGCAATGTAAAACTGAATACACATTATTCAGATTCGTTACCACCGGGTCTAAATCTAAATTCCAAAACGATTTGCCATTGATATTTTCAGATAATTTCTCCATGGAATTGCCTTAACAAAACGCATGCTTCTTATAATCTTCTATTAATTCTGCTATAAATTTAACATGCTCATGGCGAAATATGTGCTTACTTCACTCCATGGCAATTAATTGTTTCTGACATACAATCCGCTGTAGACAAAAAAAATGCCTCCCTTAGGTCTGTTTTGTTTGCCAGAGGCAGATAAATTCATTATGCAACAGACATTACAGTAAGTAGTTCTGGGAATGGCTCTAGTCATAACAGCTCGTTTTCTACCATATTTAGGCGTTTTCTTTTCAAGGTCTGGTGATGGTGTCGGCTATTCGATAAAATATTTTGCTCTGCGTCATACGCAATAAAGAAATGTTTAAAAATGGACAAATTGTAGCTAATACTTATCCTAGGCCAACCATTTGGCTTCCAATTTCTTAGATTAATCTGTTTCTAATTGTGTGTTTAAATCGAACACCTTAACTACTTTCACTATCACATAAAAATATTATTCAATAGATTAGATTTTCATTTTTGTAATATTATTCAAACTTGTTTTCAGTTTTCTCAAATAAGATTTAGAAAATATCTTGAAATGGAAAGAGGTATGTTGATCTATATAATTGTTTTAAATATTTTCTGTTATTATCTTGTTCTAATTTTGACTTTGGTAATATTTTCACGGTGGCTAATGAAGCATATGCCTGATTCCTTTAGCGAAAAATCGATATCACTAAACTTATTAGCAAAATAGCAAGACATGTGCCAATTTCATAAAACATATCATAGTTATACTCTTTTTCAGTTAATAATTTCACAGTTATGATACATTAAATTATTTAGTCTCCTTTGAAAATTATTTTTTCTTTTATCAATGCATTGTTCAATATTGTTGCTGTTTCTACTTGAAATTCAAGGCCATAGTTCTTCAATGGGATAATACTATCTTCCAAAGTTCCCTTTTCATCTATATCAAACAAGTTATATCAAACACCAGTTATTTTCAAAATTGTATTCATTTCTAATGAATAAAATAGTCGAGCGTGCTGTCTCCTCTGACAGCTCTTGTTGTCAATTGTCCATGGTGTATTTTTAAATTGATCACATTATAACGTTTGCCCCTCCGTTTACTGTGTGTGAGTGTTTGTTTTCTGTGTGGTATTTGTGTATGCATATTCAACTTTCATCTCTCACAAATCATCATACTGAGATAAAAGTGCAGAGCAGATTAATAAAACTGCTTTCTTCAATTGTCTCCAAACGTCTAAACAACAATTGGGTTTACAAGATATGATAATCAACTGTTAACTTTACATCTAACTAACTAAGAATTTATGACAGAAGTCTCATGGTGGTTGATAGGATGATGGAATCATATTTCCAGGGAGAAATGATTTCCTAGGAACACTTCAGACAGCTTTTACGGAGTAAGATATGGCACTTTGTCTGGCATTGATTTGAAGTTTGTCATTTGTAATAGGTCAGGGTTTGCTTTTCAAGTTATACTTTTCAGTTATGGATATATGTGTATTTGGTCATATTTTTAGTGTTTTTTCAGAATTGGTTTATTTGAATGTTTCTATTTTCTACTAAAAATGTTGTATTTTGATAAAAATTTATGTCTGTTACACTCTCTAGTGTTCGGATAGGCAGGGAGTATTTCATCAAAGCAATTAATGCTAACATTTGGAAAATCGAATTCTGATGTGCAATTTAATTAAGTTGACTACCTCTTATACTTACTTTAATTGTATGTCCACCTGAACTGCTCTTTATAGTTATGGGTTGAAAGTGTTTACTGTACTAGGGTAATTGAATTTTATGTAGAAAAATAAATTAATTCAAATAACCTTACTAAGACGTAAAGATTTTGCATGTGTTTAAGGTACCTTGTTTTATATTGGTCTATAGTAGTTATGAATATATTTAATGAATATATTCAAAACATAACTGATGTAACATTAATTAATGAAAGTATAAATTATTTTACATCCAGCCACAACATTAAAAACAACACAAGACATTGCTATTGTCACTTACATATTTCTCATGCTAGCATTTAAACCAATGTTCTGAGTTATTTTATATTTGCAACTGGATGTTCAGATCTCTAGATCTTTAAAAGGTCTAACTATATTTCTGTATTGTTTAAACCTCGAGTTGGTGTGCACGTACGTGTGTTTCAGAAATAATTACGCCAAATTTAGTTGTGCATTGTTTCAAGATATTAACTCCTTGAATGGATTGTCTGTGAAATTGATTCTCAAGAATTTCTCAAGAATCATAAGTGCCTAATAGCTAAATCTGTCACACTCCGATTGTATTTATTGCGTTACACGCTTAAACCTATTTCTGTCTTACATCTAGGAAAACCTCAAAGGGTCATCAGGTCTAACATGTTTTCTGGTCTATTATATAATTTCGGAAAACACGAGTATCTGTTACCTAGAAAATGAACCATTCTGAATATTTAGCCCGTAGAAATAGTGTCTTCAGATCTGTGTATGCAGACATGATTTATATGACTGTATTACGGGTATAACATTGCGAACAAAACATGATTTACTTGTTGAATTAAGGCCTTTGTGTTTTCTTCCAAAAATTGTACCGTTTTATTTTTTTAATATTATTTAAAATTGTTGTAATTTCAAATGAAAACTGAGTGAAAAATATTCGTTTGTCATTAATTTTCTTATTTTTCTCATGTGTGTTATTCAATGATATCATTTGGGGTGTGGCAGGTTGGAGTAAGAGAATAAACTCGTTTTTTTATTATTAACCAGTTCTGATGTTAGAATGTTATTGGCATCTATTGCATAATTCATTTTCAAAGAAAGTTATTACAAGCTATTTTATTTTGCCTTATTCCAGTTTTCTCTCACCATGGATAAACAAATTCATTTTCTATGCTAGCGATCCTTTGTTATTCCCTTGCTAGACTGAAATACTCCATTACTCGTCTGCGTTTTTAACTGTTTTTCAAATTTTCAATAATGGTAAATGTCATTATTTCTTCTTTTGTTTTTTCCTCCTTGTTTCTTGCCCTGTTGTGAGGCTTTGTTCTATGTGGTTTTCCATAAATGACAAGTAATGATACACTCTACGACCAGGAAGAAGCCCCGTCTAATCGGACTGTAATTGTTTAATTTGATCAGTTTCTACTTCTCAGTTGCTTGTTGTACATTTTAATTACGTCAGAAAATTTTCTTCCGTAAAAACAAGTCGTGAGTAAATTGTCTTACCGTACATTTCATTATTGTTGTTCTCAATTAAGCCAGTTAAAGGGCGTTAAGCGCGGTACATATATCTGTAGAAATGTAAGTTGCGCTCGGGGCTAGGCGGCATGGATAGTATGCATTTTCATAACTGTCCGTGAACAGGCTAATCTAAACCGATTATACAGTAATTCTATCATTTGTCATGTTTTGTGGATTTCAAATTTCTTTTTTCATCTATTAAGAATAAACAGAGAAGTCGTTTGTATTTTTAGAAGGAAGATTAATGATATGTCAATGAACCTCACAATATTCGCAGATGCTTCACAATCCAGACTCCGTGAGTGTAAACCTTGACTATATATACGATTTACAAGACACATAACCTAATTTAACGGAAGAGTTCGTACAGCATTTCCGATCTGGTATCTCATCTTGTCAAATTAGCTCGTGCATGGTTTGTTTAACGGGCATATATTGATACATATAGTGATAAAATTAGCATGGCCAAAATTAGTGTATTTGAAACTCGAAGAACGTCAACCAGAAACAAAGGAATTTGGTAAATTGATTAACAAAACTAACTATATTTTAGAAACAGAATAACATTTGCTGATGGTGTAAATATTATGAAGTTCCGAGAAGCAATGTCAACACATTGTCAGACGGTTCATTTGGGGACGATTGAACCACGAAAAAAAGTCAATGATTCATATATGTATTCTGGACGAATGTTTGGCCAGGGATTATATTTACAATAAACTATTTATAGATTATTATAATATGTACATCTATTCATACCCAAGAGAGGTTAGTTAAGATAGTAGATAAAACTTATTTGTTTTGAAGGTTTTTTTGTTTTCTACGTTCTTGGAAATTAGTTTTTCTTTAGAATTGTTTTCCCTAAGAAATAAAACTTATCGATTTTGGATTTTATTTTATAAAGGAAAATGGTATTTCACCTATTGCACAGGCATTTTCTGTTCAAATAAGTAGCGCACCGAACATCTAATTTAATACATAGTAATGTCAGGATTGTATAGCATGGTATACATGTAAGTTTAAAGGGTAATCGCTAGGAGTTCCCGAAGTGGCATTTTTTTCATTGCATCAAAAGTAACGTGTACACAGATATTTATAGTCTTTTAACGCACGGGAGTTAAACAAACGCAGCGGATGGCCTTTTCAATCCCAAAATAATATGTTGAAGCATTACCAGGCGAAAAAAGATCATAACAAAAACAGAAACAAAACGAAAGTTTATCAATGAAATTGTGATAGTTGAACAATATTGAAAATTTAGCAATAGTGATGAGAAAACTTTCAGGCTAATACGTTGAAATGCTAAAACGCATAAAATGTAACTTAGATTCACAACCGAAATAGCAAGCACTGCAAAAATTGTGTTTGTAGACTGTTTTTTATTTTATTATAAATAAATCATTATATAGAATATGTTGATCGAATTCATACATTTAATACAATTCTTACCTCAAACTATGAAACTACTGTAAACAGTTTTTTTGCAAATGGTGAGACACTATGTTGTGGGTTATTCAAATTGAACTCGAATATATTAAGTTTGCATATCCAAAAATTGTTACAATGTTTGCTGTTGTAAATTTTTCTAACACAATAAGTTAGCATTATGTAATGTTTCATAACATTTGATTCATACATGTTTGGGAAATGTCATAAAGATCACAGCTTTTATTTTTCATAAATTAGAGTTCACGTCTAATGGTTTAATGTTCTGATCAAAAATCTAACTTTTATCCAACAACTAGCTGAGCTGTAACTGTTCAAATATACAAGCAAAGAAAATTTATGGATTAGGAATTGGCAATCAGCCGCTTGTGCTGTTTCGTACAATTTACAAATCAGCTTTACATATGAATCCCAAGTTCCTTTATTTCCCTCTCTGGACTTCAATTATATTAGTTATCTTCGAAAAACGTATATAACTGAGCTGATTGAGAGAAGTGCTTGTCTTTAGGTTTAGATATCACTTTACTGAGGCAATTTCTTTCGGAGAACACCGTGGTTAAAATTTTTAAGTTATAAATATTAAATTGCTCCATATTGATCAAGTGAAAGCAACCTAAAAGTGCTACAATCCTTACAATAATTACGTTACATGAGTGAGTCGTTGATGATTTGAGATTCTCCTCGGAAATTAACCACATGGAAAATATAACAACACTGTGTCTACCCAATATAAATTCAACCAAATCATCATACACTAATAGTAACATAAATGAAAATTTTTCTAACATGGTCGAACGGACTTTATCTAGCAAACCCTCAAAAGGTCTAGCAATACAACAACAAAACCCCCAATACGTATACACACAATCTACGCCGATACTACAAAAAAACAGACACGTTTTTCCAGTGTCAACGACACAAAGAGGACAAATATCTTCTGTGTCCATCGAATTACCAGTGCAAAAGCTTTTAGCCAAATTAAAGGTTTGCTGGAGAGAAATTTTCACATAGGTTAATTTGCACTCGCCATACATAATTCCACTGTCATCCTTTGGTAAATTGAGATCTCGTATTATGTTGGTCTTTCTGTTGTTTCTGATAATGGGCCACGCAACATTTTCTTAAATGGTTTCTTCATGATGAAACAGCAGACATTTCCTATGCATAACAAATTTTTTTTTCAGAAATTGTACTTAGCAAGTTTATTAATAAGATAATGTATAAATCAATTATTTTAAGCGTAGCCATCCAACAGTTATTAATGAAAACATGATAATTAGTCAGCGTATTTTTGTCTACAGTTCTTTTGTCTTGCTTTTAACATATGTTGTTTTTTTTCTTCTTTTTTTTCTTCTTTGTGCCTAATAATATGGTTTCGTTCCTTCGTAAACAAGCCGACAATTTTCTCCTATTTTCATCTTCTAAAATGGCGCTTGATTACACGGTTTGTTAGGTAAGACCAATAACAATAATCTAAGGCGAACAAATTCGCAGAAATAATTGAAATGAATGCATTATTCCGTAATTCTCCTTTTTCATATAGATATTTATCTGTTGAATGAATCCGTGATTGACTTTATTTTTATATTGAAAGAGAGATTGTTTATATATTGATTCATTAATAAGGTCTTATCGAAAAATTGCATACACATATCTGTAAGACAGAAAGACAATGTGCAGTACCATTCATACATTAAAGTATATGGGATAGTTAATCCCAAAAATGACTTTCGCATATTTTTAAAACAGATTAACATAATGCCATTCATAAAAAATTATATGAAACGGTCTTTCAAACACGTTTATATCTTATAGACTTTTTTAAAAACATTACAATGTACCATATTTTTATCTTAAGTATAAGAAGATCGCAAATTAAACCATATGGGGCGCGTCACGGGAAAAGGTACCTTCGGACAGTTGACGTCAATCCTTAAAATGACGTCATAAATGTGAGCAGACGACATTATTAATTATGCATTTCGCGGTTAAAATACCATTTTATTGTCAAAATGTGTAACAAAATCACATTTTAGTCATAACAAATTGATTTATAGTTGTAAGTTCTTTCTAAATTTAGTAAAAACTAAAATATCAATAAAAATGACCGAAGGTACCTTTTCCCGTGACGTGTCCCAATTGTAAAATGATCTAAGCCTTTCTAAAACATACATTACTTTGGTTTCATCTCTGTTTTTTAGGTTTTGTGTCTAACACTATTAACAATATTCTTAGACTATATTCTTGGTGGTAATTGCATGAATGTGAAGGTATTCACATTTTGCAAAAAATGAAAAATTTCAAATCGTTTTTAAATAAAATAAACACGAACTATCTAAAAAAGGAAGCGTGGATGGAAAAGATGTTCCGTTGTATAACATAAAGAAATTGCTTGGTTAAAAACTATAAATTCCTTCATTTTTATTTAAAGCATATATTGTGTTTGTTGATGTAAATTTAGTAAATAAAACACATATTTGAAAAAGGTATTGACTTAAAGATAATGTATATGCAATATTTTAACATCAAAAAGAAACACGATGAATAATGTTTATATGCATCGAAGATGTTTTGTCCAGAAATGACCTTTTATTATTTATACTGTCTGCATATTAAAAAATGACAAGAATTTTCTATTTCTTCAATGAAAATAAAATGGGCCAATAATCAATTAACTGGCCAATAATCCATTTATTATATGAAAGAAATGCCAATGTTTTCGATTTTTGGTAACCTAATCTTGGTAATAATATTTTTATGAACCATATCTATATTGCCTGCACGTACAATCATACATGACTGGCAAAATTATTTAGTATGAAAACATGACCCAATTTAAAAGATAGCCTTTGTTCCGGCTCCACGTCGATGTCAAATGCACTGTGCCAATGCCTCGAGCACTTCCTTCTATGATTAATATAACCGCATTGTAACCACGTTTGTATCCTTAATCTATATCGTTGCCTTCAGCACGGTATTGAACATGCCGCTGTTTCATATCTTCATTTTTTGATAACGGAGCCAGTGTTTACTGGGCTTGTTGTTTTCTCAGTTAAATTTCTCCAAGAAAATTACTTACTCAAATAATCTGAGAACACGTTCTTGGTTACGAGATTAATAATTCAAAGTAGCAATTACTCTTCTTGAAATGTAGCGTTTTTATAAATTGTTTGACACTCACAAGGAAAACAACACAAGTTGTACCGATCATTAAATATTCGGTACACCACCTGTCCTATATGTAAGGTGTTGCTAATTTGTCTAAAATAACAAAAACCTTAAAACACAAATTACAATTTTAATATCTATACAAAGAAAGAACTAAAAATATGTATAATTTAAGAATGTGAGTTAATAGCACATACTGACTTATGGCGTAATTTAGACTGCTTATTGCATTTTAAGTCATATAATTTGCTCAACTTTAGGCCTTCAATTCATTGATATCAGAATAACATTTTCATGAGCTTGTCGCATATGGAAACATTTCTCTTTTTATACCGAGTGAAATAAAATCTGTTTTTAAAATAGACCGTTTCCTTTTGCCCATGTGCCTGGTAACGTTTAACAATAATAAATCAATGTTTAAACGAGAAAATCGTCCTGTCACAGATGTCACCTCTAATTGTGAGTAATTTTCGATTTCTATAGGGCGTAATTGTACAGAATAGTGCAGATAATTTTAAACAAGTCATTTAATGTATAATCGGTATTATTTCGAAATAACTACAAACAAGAAAAAAAAACAGTTGTTGTTTTTATCATTCTGTGCCCAAACTTTAAAAGGAAAGGCATTGATAATTGAACGGAAATTTTCTTCCGTTTAAACTAATGACTGTTTAGCTGCTAAAGCAATTATTTTGTGAAGGAGTTTGTTGTTTTTTTAAATGAAGAAAAAAACATTGCTCGATTCGTTTTTACTACAACTTTATTTCTCGCGACCTGCTCGTCATTATGTAGATGATAAAACACGTCTGAGCGGGGCCGTGGTGTGATAATCGGCCAGAGAAGAACCTAACGACCGAAGACCGTTCATGCTCAGCTGTGTATTTACATCTATAAAAGACTTTCATCTAGACGTCTGTTTAAAAAATTTTCACCAAGATTCATGAGTACGCACTTTTTTGATACATCCATTTGATGCTTAAACTGTTGCCATTCTTCTTGGAAAACTGGTGCATTGATTTGACAGTGGTTCATTCCTTTACCTTCCCTTTGGTGCAAATCAGTATTTGTGGTACATTTACAGGTGAAAGTAATAGCATTTTGAAAGATTTTGTTAAGGTGAAACCACTTCAAGTAAGTGGCAAAGAATCGAATGATTGTACTTTACTGACAATACTAAAGTCCAAATCCTGTAAACACTTCTCGAATCACAAGGCCCTAAACGTTTCCAAAAATCAGATAAAAAACTTTTAACATTACAGTTACACAAACTATAGATAGGAGTGCTGGCTATCGACATTGATTTGCAGATTGAACAAAACAATGTGTTAATCGCTTTTAGCTATGGCATCAAAACAAAAATACAACACAGAAAGTCTTGGCAGTGTGTTTTTTAGTTGTTTTGTTGTTTTTAGCAACTTTAAATAATTCATTCTGAAATAAAATTTAGAATAAATGTATTGATGTCTGATGGTTTACTGATCATTAATTTTTTTCTCACGTGTAAATTGTGATGCATTTAATAATAGGTCTTTTGGACCTGTAAAATCAGCCATTTTCCTTACAGATTATATAAACAATGTCAAACACCAGAATGTCTGACACGTTAGTTTGCACAGCATTATATGATATTATATTATGCTTTGAAATGGAAGCGCGTGTAAAATACGTTACAATATAAATCACAACTTATTAAACATTTACTCCAAGGTATATGGCTGTTATCCATGGATAAACACCAGTGGCATCTGATCAAAATCTACACTTTTCGATTTAGATCTATTATCTTATTTTACGGATGTGCCGACTGATCTGGGTATAGATTTCATTAATGGGATAAACCCCGTATATAAGAAGTAAATGATTAAAGTTACATTAACACGCCTTTAAATTTCACGGTTACTAAACCCCATTCATTTTCTTCAAAAACAATTATTTTTTAGGAAATTTAGTTTTTATATTGACTTTATTGCATCCATAAAAAGTAAAACTGATAAGAGCAAATTCATCATTTGTTTCTAACTGAATAATTATCGGATACGATATCTATGATAAGTGAATTCATAACATTGTATTTCATAAAAAGGCAATAAAATGTTATGAATGGGCGTTAAATCTTAATTGAACATCTTTTAAATAAGATAAGAATTGTGTGATTTATATTAAATATAGTACCGATTGATTCAAGTGGAACGATAACAAAAGCGTGCAACGAAACATACATTTTTATAAACAAAAATGTCAGGCAGCTATATAGTAACTTTAACATCAATAACAAAACGCTTTCGATTGAGGAAAAAAACTTCGAAATTCTGTGAACATATCCTGTTTTGCTCACTTCGCGCAAAAGCAACATATCATTATCTATTAACATAATCACTTCGTTTAGATACAAATAAATCTTCCTACAGATAAATAAAACCATGGTTTATATCCTTAGAAAGTTTTATTTCAGAGACAATTATGACCGTTTATTTAGCTTTATGATGTCTGCACTATGTCCATAGAACAGCAAATCGGATGAGAATAACTATGAAAGTCATCGTTTGCTTATTATAGAACTCGTAAACATTATCACAAACAAAATCTTTTATTATTATCATCATAAATTCCAATCTCGCGAAAGAAAGCAATTAAATTATGCAAGTGTACCACAATTTCAGACGTAAAAAAATGTAAAATGGAAAAGTTTTTGTAACTATAATTGAACCCAATGATGACTCAGTGCATGAGAACAGATAAGTTAAACAGGTTAAACAGTAACAAGAAAGATAAACGGCGTTGATAAATATTTTCATTTCACTATATAATAAGGAAAGTATAATGCGTTGAAGCAGTCTCTGCCACTGAACTTGATTTGTAATGACGTTCGTAAAAATAACCGCTTAATGCGCGTTTATAGCCGACATTTATCTACTTGCATTTTTTAAAAGTATTTTATATAAAAACCTTACTCTAGTGAGCATATTAACAAAGCCACAAAACAAATTAAATAAACTAACATTATCATGCATTTATTAAAACTAAAACTAACCACGTCGGTATCCGTGGATGTAGAAAAAGATGAAAACGGGAACTTTAAAAGCCACCGAACACGCGACAGCATGAAAATTTTGCAGGCTCAGTTTGATTGAGGTCTTTTATTAGACAGTAATGGATGTGCAAATTACTACCCACGCCGCCTAGCCCCGGGACGGCCGCAACTTTATATGTACACCAGTAAACACTACTGAAATCACTGCGAAAGTTTTGAGAACAAAAACGTTTAACATAAGATAGTATTCATTCTGACAGCCTTTTTGCATACGAAATGTTTATGTTAGTCTTCACCAAAAAATGAGGATAAACGTCATTTCAAACTGTGTTAACAATTGTTTCAGTAACCGTGATTGATCACCTTGCTAGTTGCCGCTTTGATAAAAATATCCACCTAAAGAAACTGCTTATTTCCTTCCGCATATTAATTGAACATGCTTTTTTATTTAAACACTTAATTAGTTATAAAAAATAGGTCAAAAGCCAACTTAGAGAGCTTCACAGACAAAGATGTGCGTGTACCTGTTTCACCGAAATGAAAAAGATAATAATTTCCAGCTCTGTCGAAAACTCGGAAATACCAATGTTGTATCAAGCATATTTTACGTGTCTGAGGCTCCAAAGAAGGTCGCCCGATGGCCTGGTTCTCCTTTCTGAACCGAGCATGCGTGAAAGATAATTTATATTAAACTTATTATTTTATTATTTCCGAACCAATTTCTAGAAAATCTGGTAGATAACTTTTATTTGTCATTCAAAGTTGTGCTAATAATCAAATCGTTGGACGCGCTTTACGACTTTTTCCAGCCTCGGTAAAAATACGGGATAAACAGATCTACAATGCACGAATGGTACGATTCTTACATGTACGAGAAATAATAAATTACTTTTTCGCCTGCGGTATATTGTTATCGGTAATATCATTGCATTTACATGTTACGCAATAGAAAATATCAAAGTGATTGCAAAAGCAAGAAAATACATCAAGAAATGCAAATATGTGTCTGTCATAAGTAATATATAATCTAATACAGTATTTTAGCATTTCCTGTACAGTGATATCTCGCTACTGATGTAAATCACATTATTTGTGTTCCTTGTTCGGGCAAAACCGCAAAGCGTCACAAATTATAGATTAAAACCGAACAACGTTGAATATATTTCGTTAATTTATATATTATACATTGTGGCAAACTGTTTGCCACGAAGGAAGTAACACCCGAATTCAACAACTAACCACAACTTTAACACAAATGCATTCCATTTGCCCGGAAATGTCACTTAACAGTCTCCATGCAGCGAACTGTTTTGCCACTGTCCGTTTCAAGGCAGCTACCCATTATGAACTCTTATTCGTTAATTGTTTGTCTTATTTGGAAGTGATCACTTTACAAACTCACGTTCTTTTTCCTGTCTGATTTTGGCAGTGCTTTCCTAGTGACTATTCCTGATACGCATGCTTCCCTTTGTTATTTAAGATATTTTCTCCAGTAAATGAAGCATACCTCAATTTATCGTTGTTATAATGTCACTTCATTAAATAATAATTATGATTAATTCTATACCGAACGACGTGTAATTTAACTAGAAACATAAAACATGAGAAGGAAGGAAACATGGAAGTTGTCAACTCGTTAATAAATTAAGTACTGTACCACAAAAAAAACGGATCAAATAGTTTTTCGTGGTAGTTATGTACATTGGGTTCAAAAATCGTATTTTGCCGCTTTTTAAAATATCAAGTAGAATAGAGTTCTTTCACATTGTTGTGCGCATGCGTCGTACTCCACGTTTAGGTACGAAAATATTGGTTTTATCCTAAACCGACGCGTGAGGGGGCATTTAACAGTGTCATTGCTAACAGAATGAACGGACATGATCACGGTGTCGTCTTAAAGCTTATGATAAATTATAATAATAATTGTGATGAGGCACAATAAATTCAAGTTTTACGAATTTCCGAACATTGCAGGCTTTAAAAAGTCTGGTCGGCAAGATTTGACTGTGAAAAGCGTAAAACAATCAAAGACATGGTTGCAAATTTGAATCAGGAAGTCTTATATAAAAACAAAGACAATGTGGATTGCATGTTACTGTCTATTTGCCACAGACACATATATAAGCGTCTCGTGTTTTTCTGACAGAATGCGTTTACTTCAAAATATATATTTTATGTAACTTGATCTCCCTAAATTGGAAGAGAAAACGGATGAATTCAACAATGTATCGCCGTTGTATTCAACGCCCGTTAAGCGTTATTATTTTGTTTACTATTTTACTTCCTTCCAACATATGTTTGAAACTAAAATTTATTGTAATCATTCGTATATTTCTTTTATCAGTCCTGGATTAAAATTATTTTTATGTTTAATAACTAGAAATCATACTTTGAACACGACCGTGTTACTGTTAATTGTCCCTATATATTTGACATGTGTAATATTCCCATTCCCATTCTGCCCAGAAAACGATGGTGACATATTGAGGTGTGAAAACTTGTTTGATATCTGACATTTGAGGAGACTTAAAATTAATTATCTCAAATCATCACATTGAATTTAACTGTTATTGTCACTTCAAGCGTTAACTTTTCGAATTCCTAAAAATTTTCACGAGTTCAGTCCCATATTTCTTTAACTATAATTTGTAGCGTTGAAATGGCAGATCATGTAGTAGTTTACGTCTTATTCATGTTATTATTAACATCTTTTTTTATAAAATCGTTAGCCATAGTCAATAGACATTAGTTTAAGTCGCATTTCATGAATATCTACGTGTTACAGGAATGATGTAGAAAGAAGATAAAATGTCCGCAGACCTCCAAAATCTCAGGATTTTATCTGAAATCTCCGGACCGTAAGGTTCTTCTCCGGATCTAAGGATTTTCAGGCAAAATCTCAGGATTTAAAAATATTGAAAAGGATAATTAATGAAACATAAATTTAACTGAATTTAGAATGGGTTTTACAATTATATTAATTAATATTAAGAAACTTGGTCTTGGTCACGGCTTCAAAATTTCCTGTTTATTGAGAGATTACGTGATAGTGACACGATGCCTCGGGCACACATGTACACAACAGCTAAGTGTCATAAAACTAAACTCGGACCTGAAAATCGCAGTCCCGTTCATTTGTTTGGTCCATGGTCATTTTGATTTTAAACAGAAATGAAAATATTATATTTCAAAACCTTCAGCGACAACAATTACGAACTTCAACATCAAAATAGTTTTTTATTAAAAAAAACAAAACTCTCTGGATTTTTTTTGAATAGTTTTGGTTGGCCTGCCGTCCGGCAATATTCGTTTGGTTCAATCAATTTAACGATTTCTCGGGTTGTAGCTGGAATCATCCTATTATGTTAATACGTAATATTTTTTCTCAAAAGCAAAACACGCAAAACACATATCAACCTAGTCGCCGACGAGCTACATAAGAATATAATTATGTCTCATTCCACTATAAATTATAGCGTTACAAAAAATGCCGTAAAACGGTAAAATGTCCGATAATGTTCGTCTGAATTGTCAATTATACAGATTTATTTTTAGTAAACATAATTCACGTGTGTATTTTCATAAAAAACCCAAACAAATCCGTTGGATACTCGCGTCCTGAAAATACCGCGATAAACAATGTTTAAAATGCGCATAAACTTTCTTGATGTGCTTGTAAATGATCATAACGTTTTTTTTTATTCTTCGTTGTTTGACTGAACTTACTTATTTATAAATTTGAAATGATTAATCAACATGTTCTTAATTTTATAATCACTTAGTCATATTAGCAATAGTAAACGATGCCCCCTCGCGTGCATTTATCGACTAAATATGCTCTTCAATTTTAGAGAGCGCTAAGGAGAGGTAACAATGTGAAAGAACTCTATTGATTAATAAATTTATGCAGAACTACCACAAGCTATTTTGCTATACGCTTAGATTTGTTTTATTTCGACATTTGAAGGGAACAACGTCTGCCTGTTGTTTTCAGTTGCCAAGTAGTCATATCAAAGTGGAATAACATAGAAACTTAAGTGTAGCTTTTCATTGTGGTAAACTGTTTTAAGCAGGCAATCAACAAAGTTACTGAAAACTTTTCAATTCATAATGAATATTGCTGACAAGAAAAACCTACCTTAAATTTGAATTTAAGCAAAGATAATTGTTATTACAAATATATCATTCTAACGCACACCAAAATATTTTAGAAGTTTTTGTCAAACCCCTATTGCTTTTCTTTTTAATGTTCTTGTATATGTATAAATAGCTGCAAAAAGATTAGCAAATACATGCAAATGTTTATATTAAACACAACATATTTCCCGAGATTCTAACTGGACAGAATATTTGCTATTGTTTAGGGGAATTAACCAGAGGGCAGATGTTTATTGCACTCTGCATTTGATCTGTGTTCTCTCGATGCGAAACAGACACTATAAGGACTCATAAATGTTCTCCGTGTTTCTCCATAAAATAATTTCAGAAAATAAAAATAATTATGGTTATGAATATTTTGAACATTTCCTTGTGTTTGACGAGATGACACGGATGATGTCATTGACTGGCAATGTATCAGCAGGCGGCAGCGGGATGGAAATGATTTCAGTGGGAAACTAACTGTACTGAAATAAACTAAAACCTGGTAAACCATAAGGTTTCCGACTAGATAAAGTGATACATGTATATGCATTTTAGGAATAGTGGCACGAAAAGCACAGCCATGAAGTCTAGAGGAAAAGAGAGTATGTGTTTTCTCTTTTATTATTGACTTTTTCATATTATTCATGTTTGAACAAAAATATTTGGCAAAGGATGTTGTTCTTGTTGATCTTCAAATGAACTAACTACTATCTTAAATAAAGTACGCCAAAATATAACTGTTTCTGTCTCCCTTAAGAGCTCTTGTTTTGTAATTGTGCCAGAATATCATAATGAAAACCCTCAATAAGAATAAAAGATAATACATCCGAATGAAACAATTGTTTTAAATCAGATTTATACAGACTTTCTAGATTGATAAATTGTTATTTATTCCGACAAAAAATCATCCGACGAAGCGAAAATGGCAACCTATGTTAAGAGTCTGTGTACTCTTTTAGTCTATGTTTCACTGAGCACTACAGTTGTTAATACCTGTCAACCCTACAATGCTGCATGCTTAAGCACACATACACACATGAGAAGCGAATGGCATTGTCAAGCTAACACTATGGTTACTTGATGACCTTACTAAGAACAGAACACCTATATGAGAAACCAAAAATAAAAGAAAAAGCTCGAATTTCCAAAGTAAAACTTTGAATAAAAAAAGAATGTTGTCCTGGATTATACTTTAAATATAATCAATTTGTGTAAACTTAACGTGAACGATCGAATTCTAGGTTAATTTAATGTCATACGTGATTCTGGCATGTTAAAGCACGCTTGCTAAATATTTTGATAAAATTAGTACTTTGAGATAAAAAGCCTGTCAGTTGGACGTAATTTAAACATCTGTTATATATCAAGCGGCTTCTAATTCTTTAAAAAAAACAGTGGCTTTTGTGATGCACTTTAAAGCTTATTTTGCAAAACAGTATGTAATTAAGTAAAAGTACTTATGTTTCTATGCATGATTCAGTGCTTTGTCAGGTGTGATATCATACAAAATTCTAATGAGCCAGGTCTCTGCTCTTTTATGCCATTTTTGAGCACACATGTCAAAAATCAGAATAAATGTCATATCGCGACATATAAATGCCGTCTGTCTAGTTGCTAAATAATTTCCCCGTGGAAATATGCTTTGAAGTTGTTTGGCGAGCGTGGTTTATATTTATAGATATAAGACGTAGGCATAGAAATATTTCTATCTATGTCTGTCAGTACATTTAATACATCTTGTAAATGGATTCCTTTGGACCTTCAGCATCAATCAGTAGATTGAAGTTGTTCACGTTTTCTAGATGTTTCATGTGACCTGGGACCCATGAATGCAGACTGCTTACGTAAGTTTCTCACATAGAATACAGCTGAAGTGGTTAATTCCTTGTATGGTTTAGGTTATATGATAACTAGATATTTAGAGAACACACGAAATAAATAAGAAAGCCATATACATAATAAAGAACTAGTTATACATTAACACCGTGTTCAGATGCCGATTAAGGTTTGGTTCCGGCAGCCCTTTGGAAACTGTATAAAAATATACAGTTAATGTAAAAAAACATCTTCTTAAAGTTTATATGTTTTTGTCGTCACTGGTTACCGGCAGAAACTGCGATTCCGTATTCATACAAATAGTTTTACATCAAATATTTGTATGAACACAGACAAGCAATTTCTGACGGTACCCAATGACGATTTCGTTTTTCTCTAAGTTCATAAAATGTGTTAGGTTATGATTTAGTGTATGTAAGTTCTTTCAATATCTACTTAAAATAAATGTATATAATACCTAAACACATAAACAACAAGAAAGACGCACGCAACGTTCTTTTACACAAAAGTATATCTTCCTACCATACTAACTTCCTGCGTGGGGAAGCTGTGTTTTGTTAGTGTCGCGATTCCTGATATGCATATTTCCCATTTATTTCTGACAAAAAGTTTATGCTTGATGTATAATATTACAGTATCGGCTACAAGAAGTACATCGCAACAGAAACAAATTGTTTCTCACATTAAAGTGCAATCAAAATTTAATGAAACATGTGATACAATGTCGATAAGAAATTTATTGCTTTAATATCACAAGATTGTTCACATTTGCCTCCACAAAAACAGAATATGTAATCTTTTAGTAATTATTTGTTTTCGTGGCATGTGTTCTCCAGCCGCGTTCACCTGTGTTTTATTGTATTGACCTCCTTTAAACTGCTCTAAAACATCATTTCAAAACACGATAATATGTTAACAAGATTTTTAAATGCTTCATTCAAATCAAGAGCGAAAAATGTGAAAAACTGTAAGAGAACACCTTAATCTTTGTTGCTCTTAATTCAAATACATGTAATATAACACTATTTAATCATTAGAAATTTCTTATTTATGAATCTTGTCCCAATGGTTCATAATTTAAACTCATAAGAATAACAAAGACTTTCGATGAATTTTCGATAAATCATTCAGATATATTTCCAGATTTGTTATGAAAAAGAAATAATAAATAAACAAGACAAACAAGTGAATGTGTGCCTTTTTTAAGATTTAAAAGGGTTCCCAAAAGACCATTTAGTCTTACGAAGCGATTATCAAGTGATTAAATCTGACTGACTTAAAATCTCACAAGCCGTCATTACAAAGGACTGATATTAATACCACTATATATACGCCTTTCCAATAATTCGATGAATTTTTTGGTTACCTCCCCTGTCCAGTCAGGTGACTGCTCTACGGGAAAAATGATTGCTCGCTGTATTAACGTAATAGGGAATATGTACCTACAACTTTCTTTTTTATCATAAAAATCTTTTTTGAAAAATATATTTTCTCGTTGTATTAGTAATAATACATCAGCGTCATGATATCTTTGATAATAATTTATAAAACAACCAAGTTTCTCTGACTTGTCAAGTCATTATTCCCCGCGTTAAACACTTAACGACTTTAACTAACAGCCAGTGTTCTCTTCACGGCTAAATTGAGTCTCGTTTCCGGATTAGCGTGTCTAATCAACTACTGACATCATGTTGTGAATATGTCGGCGGCGATTGATTTTGAAGGTGGCATGCCATAAAAATGTCAAGTTGTCGCGCACAAGGGGTCACCTGTCAATTACTTAAAGGGGCAGATATCATTGACCAATAGAGATCATGTAATTACCATTTGCTAGGTATCTATACCTCCCAATTATTAAGTATATTGGAGTCCTTTAATAACTGGATGTGTCAGCAAATGTGTTTCATTAAGCAATTAAATGGATTCTTAATCCACATTACGACACGTTATAGGAACAAAAGCCGTCAATAAGAAACAAATCTTGGCAAAACATGTTATATATGTTTAATGAAGCGTTTGGGCTTTTACGCAAAAATTACAAACTGTCAAACCTGAATAATCTAAATTGTATATGCAACCATATTGTAATATAATTTTCCCGTCTTTATTGGAAGCCGGCATCTGAATCCTTGAATTTTATTCTACGAATGATACTTCAACAACAAACAATCAGATTACCGATCCTTTTATTTCAAAACAGAGTCAATCATGTTTGGTTGTGAAGAATACGTAACATTTACAAAAATTCAAATTATTTATTCGTTGACCATAAACGCCATAAATCATTAGGGCAATTCTGTTGTTCAAATGTGTAAGTATCAACAAATTTAGATTGTGTTTTTTAAGTCTGCAGATTTTGACATATCACGATTTCCGGATTATAGCGCATTATCAGTCATAGCAATTTGCAACTTTCACACCAGTAAAGGATAATTTTCAGCAGATAAGACATTAAGATGAAAATGTTGTACAGAAATTCATAAAATTAATGCTTATGTTTGTCCAAATTGCGTTTCATACTGCCTGGTATCAACAAGAATGGCACATGTTCTTAAACATAAAAAAAAATCTAAATATCTAACAAATAGTGAAAATAAAAAGTCTGGCTAGAATAACAGACCAGCAACTTATTTTTTCACCGCCGGCGACGAACGCATACCTGCAATATAGTGGATAATGTTAGCTTTCATGTGCTAAAGCAATAGTCCGATCCTTCAGCACCTTCCCGCAGAGCCTCGTTTTGGATTGATTTTCGGTCACGGGAAGTAACTCGTACAGGACTGCGAAACTTTATTGGAAAGGCGTATACAATCGCGTATCTTCTTTCGTTTCCGCCTTGATTCAAAGTGCCACGTAAGGCAAAAACGAAGATGAAAGATGGATTTGTTTTGTACAAAACTATGTTTTGTAGAAAGCCTAGAGCATAAGCTTCTCATCGAGAAGAAATTAATTTCTGCTGACAATTACAGCAGCCTAATTACGGTATAAACTTAAATTAAATGCTCGTTGGAATATCTCACTTGCAGTTAAACCTAATTATAGGCACGGAATATCGCAATGATTATATCATGCTGTGGCTATTGACTTACACTGTTGGTCTAAGAAATTGTAATTTACAAAATGTGGATGCAAATAAACACATTAATCAATCTTGGGTGTTCAAAATGAGTGCATTATTTATTACATTAGAGCACGCTCAGAACAGCTATTGCTATGTTTGCACAGCACATATTTGTTCCATGTTGGGAAAGAAAAGATATCAAATACGGTAATTAAAATATTCTAGTGTGAAATTTCTTAAAAGGAGGAAGCATTTAATGTAACCTCTCGAAAAAATTATGAGGTTTGAATTAGTTTTTTTTACTTTCGAATTTTATATTGATTTGGGTTTCGGTCGACTTATTTCATTTAGACCGGTGGATGGGAACAAGTTTGGGAATTGTGTAGACTAAAATTTTCTTAAAGTTTATGATGTACCGTTTTTTTAGTTGGTTGCATAAGGGCGTTACCGAGGTGTCTTTATGTTAACAATTAAATATTTAAATATTTCAATTAAATGTATGTATCCAAGGGGGTGGGGTGCAATTGGCAGCTCAAGGTCTAATTGTTTTGAGAAAAAACAGCTGCATATACGGTCAAAAAATCAACATTGTTTAAACATGAATCAAACAACATATAGTTACAAAGACATTTCTTTTTTTCTTTTAAAGCACTTAATAGCGTTGATTCATTGTGAACATTATTTATGAAAGAAGGACAGTAACCCGAAACTGATCGCTCCCTTGCTAATCCTATTGCAATGTTCCAAAATTGTCCTTTAAGATTAGTACCAGTTCGTAACTTTGACTACATGATATGTGTACATCTACACACTTGAAGAACTCGATAAAGAATTGTAAGAAGTAATAACCGAGGTAAATGTATACTTGAGCAAATTCGTGACACCGTCAGTAATAACTGTTGTATATGTTAATGAAATTAATTCGAATTTTTAACATTTTGGCGATGGTGGTCCAGACATTGGGTTTATCTAAATAAATAGAATTATGATACAATCTGTTACCTGAAAGCAAGTAGAGGAATAGGAGCACACACATTTCTTCTAATTATGAATTGACAATCTGTGGATGAAAATACACGTTTCATAAATCTTCGAAAGAAATTATTATTTAAGAAAATTAGTGTTTTTGAAGCTAGGGCGTTTTTTCTTTTTGTTAAAGGGGAATAAAGCTGTGTGCCAAAACTTGTCGAATCATAGAAGATAGACAATATAAACGAGTGGCAATAAATGTTTCTTTCGTTTTTGCTAAGCATGATTTATTTCAACTATATAATTTATCTGCTTTTATTAAGTCATTTTACAAGAAGTACGTATCTCCTCTTCTGACCTCTTCCAAGACATATTTCATCGAAATAAAATATTTGACCAATTTAATAAAAACGTGATATTAAAACGTAATGTAATATAAAATTTGCCATGAGTTTTTGTTATCCGCTTTGTTGTTCGTTTATGATACTCTGAGTGTGACTCCACTGTCATGGTGTTATTTTATGATACTCTGAGAGTGAGTCTATTATTATGTTGTTATTTTATGATACTCCGATAGTGTATTCACTAAACCATAACTTAACTCATCCCGTTAAAATGCATCTTCCACAATTCATCACCAGTCGTACAAGATAAAAATGTATTCTTAAGACAAACTTAATAACAGGAATCACAGAGAACTTAAGAACTTTAGAATATGCGCTTAATGCCAACCGTGTTGCTAAACGTGATACATAAGACTTAGTGGGGGAATTAGTGGCATGTTCGATCAAATATTCTGGATTTAAAACACCTGTAAATATTGTAAATGGTGCATTTATTACTGCACTTAATTTCCTGAAGATGTTATAACATTGTATGAATTTTACTGGAGATTCCCAACGAAGATTTCATATAAGCAGGTTATGTGAGGTTAGAACCATGGAAATAAGTGCAATAATTTCTTAAAACGGTTCTTTGTGACTGTGATTATGATTGCCCAGTAACATTTTTGGCCGCCTCACTGCTCGAAGTCGGAACCCCTAAGGTTCTGTTAAGTTATTTGCCTGTGGTGACTTATTCTCCTTTTCGTTGTTTGTCTTTGGCGCCTTATTTGAAAATGGTTATTCATAAAACCATGCTAGCTTTTCCGCTCTGTGTTTTGCTGCGTGGGGAGGTTGTGTTTTCTGGGTGTGGCAAATAGTGATATGCAGATTTCACGTTTTTATGTTCATGTGAATCTTACAAGAAGTGGTTTCTAAAGAAAATTGCTTTGTTAACTTAGTTGAATTTAGATGTAATGATGAATGTGTATCATTTCCTAGTCAATCAATTCAAAAGTGTTAACGTTATTGAAAGACGTTTGGATTTATAAGTTTGAAGTGGGCACCTGTGAAGCGAAAGTATGAAAATATAGATAAGGGTATGCCGATGTAATTAGAGGATCATTTGTAAAGTGTGAAGTAATCCACTCGAGTAGCTTAAATTTGTTGAAAACATGTTCGAATTGAAAAAGTACTGAATGGGCATAAATCTGAAAAAACACAAGTTTATATGTTTAGGAATAAACTGTTGATGTTATGAAGAACATGTGTGTGAAATTTAAAGACCTTTACAAGAATGATATGCATTTTAGCAACATGAGTATAACTTAGGTCAAACGTTTTCCAAAGTCAGTTTCAATAATTTACAAAGAACAAGTCACGGACTGTTTTGACAATTAATAACCGAAATAATATAAAGTATCAGGTTAATGTTATTCACGACACTAAGGCGATTTTGTATGCTAAAGAATCGCAATTAATTTTCCTGTTTAAGGAATTAAGGAAAATTTTATTTTAGCTTTACATAATACATCTGTTTTTAATATCTTAAATATAAAATATTTCATCTCATATTAATATACTTTAAAGTTCAGTAGATTACTGGTTCATAAATTTGAAAATCAATCACATCCACGGTTAATTTTATGTCTTAAAATACACTACAAAAACACAAACCCCGATTTGAAATTGGGAAGACTTGCACTGGGCAAGACTTGCGATCGTTTTATTCGAGCAGGAAATAAACAATACTCTACGCACATTGTTTAAGTGTATGTACAAAACTATACGAATGGTTATATGCATGACAAAATTGTCAACGTAAAACTGCATACTAAATATTTTAACCATGTCACTGGTAACCAGACTGAGTATAATTATGACATTCTGGACCTGGTTAGAAAGCGGGATTTTACATTAACTGAACGTAAAAAAAATCTCTGGAAAACTGTTCCAGAATACCATAATTCCGCGCGTGTCATTTTATCTGTGTATGACAACAGAATTGATACACCATAAATATTCGTTTTTAGAGCGTTAATGAAAACGTTACGAAGTGCCATGTAATGTTAACGTAATATAACAAATAGCCTCGACATGACTACTTAAATATTTGCATTTTTTAATTTTTTGAAATTAGAATTTGAAAACATAAAAGAGAATGTGCAAAGATGGTTGCGTAGAACTGACGAACGAACGTATCGCTCGTGCATAAATACCGCCACTTCTCACGTGACCAAGGGACTACTGTACACCATGCATTAGTGACTTGCACAAACAGTAGGTGCTATACAGTGTGAAGACATACGTTCTGAGCTATACTGCTTAACGCACAGAACTATAAAATTACTTAGGTGGTAAAATTGAATAAAAATAGTTAAGGGTTTCTATGCTTGAACCAATGAATTATCTATTTTTTATTTCATAAGGAATTCAAATAACCACGTTTTCTGATCAGTTATGTCATTTTAACACTTATACATCAGAAATCAGAATAAATGTCATATCGCGACATATAAAAGCCGTCTGCCTAGTTGCTAAATAATTTCCCCGTGGAAATATGATTTCATTTCCTTTTGAAGCGGTTTGGCAAGCGTGGTTTATATTTAAAGATAGAAGGTGTATGCATAGAAAATCTGTGTCAATGTCTGTCAATGCGAATAATACATCTGGTAATGGGATTTCTTTGAACCTCTTGAATCAAACAGCAGACGTAGTTCAGGACATTTTCAGCGATCAGGAACTCCCGAATCAGACACTGTTTGTGTAGGGTCCAACTGAACCACAACTATCAATCCCTTCTCTAGTGATAATAAAGTTATGACCGCTAAGCAGCTTAAAGGTACACACTGTACATAATATTGTTTTTGCGAGACTCGATTTCACTGATTCTGTCGATTGATACTAAATGCAATACAACACACCGTAGCAACAGCCTTAGTGGCGTTTTCCTTCTTAAAATGAATATGAGAGCCATCTCTTATTTCGCGGACCTGTAATACAAGACAGTATAAAAACAAAATATTCTAATACCAATGGTTACTGCTTTGGTTTGGAAATTCCAATTTAAAAAAAAACATACCGAATAAATGTATTATAGCATCACATAAGAGAATAAATTTCAGGAATAGTCTACACTTTCTGAATGTAAGGCAATGCAACGGAAATCAATTTTTCTCGCTTAAAATTGAGTACCTGTACAAAAATAGAGATGAATACAAAATTCTGAGTAATCGTATGCTCTGTTTTTATCTTGTTCATTTGCAGTTATGGAAATGCATATTCCAGCTTACTCTACCTAGCAACTTAGGGCTTACGTAAGTTAGCAGTAAACAATCTGAGCTATTTTAAACGATGGTGTGCATACGACGGCGGGCATGTAACCTTAAATGAGGTATTTTCAGATAAATATCATGCAATGATCAGCAGCATAGTGTTCCTGGATTAAATAATCGATTCGCCTTTTAACGGGGAAATAATGGGCGGGCATTTTAACAGGGGATCTGAGAATACTAAGAAAACATTATGTTTATGATATATTTGAACAATCGAATCGTTTTTGACGTGCATATATACTCGTATTTTGCCAAGATGCAGAACAAACTAAGATAAATACATTATTGATTGGACCTAATTCTCTATTAAATTTAATTAAGTATTTTGCCACCTGTGGTAGAAACAACATATACGTTTAATGCAAATGGTGTTATAATTTCCAACGAATACAACATATTGCACTAGGAACAGCATGATTCTCACGTTTATGTGCAGTCCAGCTTTTCTGTAACATGTGAACTACGGTTGTTAAGAGATATGTGGCTTTAATATTAAGTGACTTTATCGAACATTGTATCTGCTCCAATTGCTGCCTTTTTTAATTTTAACCATACTGACTTCCATCTGTTAAGAAACAATATAGATAATGTTTTTTAATTTATAAGGAATAAAATTATGAAGGTGAAATTCGCATATCAGGAATCGCCACACTCACAAAACACAAACTCCCCACGCAGCGAAAAAGAAGAGAGGAAAAGAGAGCATGTGTTAATAAGTATGTCAAATTCAAATAAGACAATACAAACAATTTACGAAAAAGAGAACACTTGGGGTTACCGCCTTGGAACGGTCAGTGGCAAAAAAATGCCACTGAGGGCTTAAACCAGGTTCTAAGGTGCACCAACCTAATACTTGCCCAAACAGGTTCTCGTTTGAACAAACAAGCACAAGTTGTCTTGGTGAAGTAACTTCAACCCACAATCAAATACATGTTCTCTTACAGCGAATTTAAGATTGTAACTAAGCTGATATTACACACATATAGACCTTTCTACAATATGATATAGTAACAGATAATTTAGGTTTATGATAAAAAGTAGAACTCATAAACATGACAAACTCAGTTTTACGGAAGTGTAATTAAAATGATATATACTGAACAAAAATAAAAAGTATCCACTTTTCATGCTTATATTCTCATTAACATATTTTCATTGAATCAGGAACGCTTTGAACGGTGTTTAATTGGTTAATCTCAGTTGTTTTTAATTTCAATTGTTCATAAGAATAATCTTCCACACCAAGACCTAAGCAAAGGCCAGTCGGATAACAATTGATAATGGATTACAAAACATTACATATTCAATTTAAAGGGAGGTAATTGGAAATTGTTAGACTTTCTAGCTTAGTTTATCGAGGATTAGTTGTTTTGTTGATGAATGTTTTGTGATTTTAATGATCACAAGAGGTGGAAAGATTGATTTAATTCAAACAAATGTGAATACTTTATAGAATCACTGAGTTTTCCTGGAAACCTTCATTACAACAAGGGGAAAGATAACTAAGTTGTGGCTGCAGATTTTCAAGAACACTTTTTCTATTTGCAATGATAACAGATGTACGTGGGCTGGAAATCAGAAGAAATATTATTGCCGTCATGAAAAATTACAAGGAATTGTTCTTAGCATATGGTCTTGTGAGATCAAATTCTGGATTTCTCACGAAAGGCGTACGGTAATCGATATTAAGCCTAGACTGAGATCACAGGTCAATTATCAGGTGCAATATTTAATTAAGAAGGATGGCGGAAACGCTTGTCTGATAAACCAAAGGTTACTTTCATTGGTCAGAGATCATGACAACTAATCATTAGCATAGTGCTAAGCTTGAAATTGAGCGCCGCAAGACCATGCAGATGTCCTGTAAACAAGCATTGATAATTCTGATATTAATAACAATTACGTATATTCTTCAGTGTATAAAATATGTATTACCTTAACGATAACCAGAAATTTAAGTAATATTAAAAAATCGTTCATCGGCAAACAGTTTTACAAATCTGTGCCCAAGATAATAAAACTAAGATCTGAGGCCAGACTCAAGTCTCAAGCATCTGATTAGCTGAAGTCGACATTGCAGCCAATCAGATCCTTGAGTTTTGAGACTTGTCTCCTGATTTATTTTTATGAACTATGGCACAGTTATCTTCATGTTTCATTCACAAACTTTACTCCCTGGAAAAATTATTAACTAACAACTATATGCAATAGGATCAACAATGTATCAAATTACTGTCTGCTTATCCACAATTAGTAAAAAATGTTATTTTCTTCATCTGGTGTTTAAATTTGCATTGACTATATGCTACCGAAAAATATTCATTCATACGAAGCTGATACTAATTATGTCAGGACAAATCTTTAATTACTTTGCCACTGAACGTTCCAAGGCGGTAGCCCCTATGGTTCTCTTTATCGTTAGTTGTTTGTGGTTTCAAATTTGAAATCAATTCTCTTATAAACTCATGCACTTTTTTCATCTATACCTTTTAGCTGTTTTCTGGTTGTGGCAATTCGTGATATGCAAATTTATTGTTCTTAATTTCACAAGCAAAATGGCACGGCGCTGGAGTAAACACCGCTACATGTATTACCACGGATCTGTTGTTTGGGGCTTGCTCAATGTGCCAAAAAAACCCGCAAACTTATCATGGCTTTTATTTTAATGTTTGCATGATATACATATAATCAAGTTTCATCACTAGAACTAGTTCTTGTTTCAAGACTTAATTATTAAATTTAGTGGACTAATCGGAAAACATTAAAAAAAAAATAACAGACATTATATTCTGAGTTAAGATTAAAGATGCAATTTAAACAATCTTTTAAAAATGCAAAAGTTAACAAAGTTTAAAGAATTGATAATTGATTGATAGTGGTCATCAAATTGAGAAAATTCAAACCGATAGATCTTCGATAAACTTTTTTCCGAAAACAGTTTTCTAAATCGTGCGTAAACTGTTTGGTCGAGTAGGAGTTGCGAAAACAGATGCATATATACTTATTATTTCGTCGTAATATTTATCAAAGATCTCTTCCCCTGTCTTCATCGCTAGAATAGACCTGTTTACTTTCCTTTTCAAATCAAAATGCCATTATTAAATAAAATTAATGTTTTATGGCAGTGACGTTCTTTTGGTAAACGACATTCAATATTTGTGCCAATGTGTTTTTTCCAAGTCATAAAAGTAGACCACAGCCTTATTGCATAAAAATGAATATTCTGAGCAATAAATGCTTCTTTATTATTTGATTAGAATGATTTATTGTATCTATGTATCTGCTTTTATTGAGTCATTTTGCAATAACAACGTATTTCCTCTGTATGTTTCATGAAGTATTTCATCGAAATTAAGTTTTTGGTCCCATGGAACTGATTAAGTGTTTAATGATTGTCAGTAAAATTTAAATTTCATAATTTAAATTGACTTTACTTTTTTGTCCCTTCAAACCATGTTTTATTATACATTTGTCCTATCCGAAGTCCAGTGAGATAATGGGCTTAGACTGAAGATAAAACAGTGAAATATGTTTTAACGAAAATGAGAACCCAAAGGGTTACCGCCCTGGAACGGTGAGTTAAAACTGAGTATGCCACTGTGGGTCTAGACCTAGCCCTAGTGTTATAAACTAAGTATGACAACCAGTATCAGATCTGGCCGTTCGGTCTACTGAAATAGGAATCATTGAAGAAGACAATACAACTGACATGTGATAAATATACGTAACGGTTAATACGTTGTTTAACATTTATCATTTATGCCTGCGATGAGATCCATATTTGTCAAATTCTCAAAAACCTGCTTTGCCATGAACGGACTCTGGAACTGAGCCATGGAACTGAGACTCTGAAACATAGTGGTATGTAGTCAAAGTTTCAGCTCATGGTTTGGATATAAGTTTACTCGCTAGCACGCGAGAGGTCGGTGGTCCTTTTTACGATGCCGCACAGGCTTGCATCATTAAGAACCAAGTTCTTCCTTCCACCGGAACTTTTATATCAGTAGGTTAGCAATATTAATACAGCTCTTTGGTCGACGTAACATTAAAAAACCAACTAATAAACAAACATCTACTTATCTTGCTTTGTAGACATTCCGAACGTTCATTCGAATGAAGTTATTTAATGTATAAATACATAACACGTTTCGCTGCATTGATGGAAAATTCTTTCTTGATTGTTTGGCAATTGTTTGTGTAATACTTAATAAATTTCGAGCATTTTTGTGGCACATTTCTAATTATTGCACCACTAAAATGCCTAAGTAAATTGTATAACAGTTGTGATAAAAAATACAGGTTAAATGGCGGCGTTTTAAACTGAGCAAGCGTTCAACTGGAATGTGCAGAATTCTTGACTAATTTATGAAAACGAATAAATAACTCATTATCAGGCAAGATATTTTAATGAAATAAAAAACAATTACTGAAAAAAATGCGATTTTCAAATACAGATTTCTTGTTAAATTGTCTTTGCGTATGTTTGAATGAACAGTGTATCCTACATGGATTACACCAAAGGTCTCCGTCATATATTCTACATTGTCCTAAAATGATACAGTCTTCGGATTTCGTGAAAGAAGACTTGGCCGGAGGACAAAACTGTCATTTTTCAAGGCATTTAGAACAGTACAAAAGGAAAATCACATAAATAAAGTTTATACTTCCCATTTATTATTATTCCCAACTTCAAATAACCTCCCAATAAATGTGTAATGTGGCTAAATATTTCAAAATATGTTAATTGTGATTAATGTATGAATTTGATTTAGCGATATTGCATCAAATAATATAATTATACAGAAAGTAAAAAGGTAGATAGATAAAACAGAAACACCATAGTAAGCCTTGTGAAATGGATCGTATTGTAGTGCTTAACATAGAAACAAACCAGAAAATTTATCACATCTAAAAGATTAAATGATTCCATGTAGCTATAATTTATATTTTGGTCCCTTTTTAAAATGTGCCACTGTATTCTGATTAGTCGCGTTTTTTTCGTGGAAGAACATAAAAAAGCCAAATCAAAACAAAAGTGACTTTTTGACAGCTTAATGTTGTGCAATAATAGATATTGAACTGGCATCTTTCAAGTGACATCTCTGGGTACTGTGGAATGATTTAATTTCGCGGGGATCAAATTTCGCAAAAAAGCATAAATGACGCTTTCGCGCGGATATAAATTTGCGGACCTAAAATATTCAATTTTTTTAATTTCGCAATTGTTCGATTTCGCGCAAAACACGCGAAATTTAACAACCACCGAATATAACGATGCCACAGTAATTAGTTATATGACAGTGTATATTATTTGGTATCAGTTGCAAATTTTACTATATTTGTGGCTTTAATCTTTCTCCCAGTTAAGAGATAATGAAATATGTATTCTTAGCTCAAAATAGTAGATGTTCTTTAATGACTAGGATAACTGGTTTGAAGGTTATAAAACTGAGCATGGAAACCAGTCTCAAATCTCAAGCATCTGATTGGCTGAAATGGCGACCAATCAGATGCTTGAGATTTGAGACTGGTTTCCATGCTCAGTTTTATAACCTTGGGCACTGGTTATGCCATTTTAAATTAAATTTTCGATAAATTAAATGTGTTATTTGAGGTTTATTTCGTTTGATTGTATACCAAAATAGCCATATCGAAATTCAGATAATAGTAAAGGAAATAACCTACAAGTTCCCCCGAGAAAGAAGCAACATACATGCGCAAACAGCAATAGATCACATTGTCTCAATATCTATAATACTACATGCCACTGATGTGTGCTTCTATTCTTAACCGTGGCAAATATATCATACAAATTAGGGAGGCAGAACCGCTTGAGGTTTCCTTCGTTAACCATTCCACGCTATGCAGACAGAAACAATAAAACAGTCATGCATATTTTACTCTCAGGATAAGAATATTTGCGTGAAATGTCAAAGCAATTCTGACTTAAATAAGAGCTTTGTCTTGTTTATGTTATCTTTCTACTTTGGTCTTCCGCCAGCATGTGTTGCTCTAAATTGGAGCACTACATATTAATTTGAATTCAGTTAGCTTTGCGGTTGCACGGCGAAAACCCCTCGAGTTCTCCATTGCGTTTGTTTGTGATGTCTTATAACTGTTTGGTAGTGTGTGGAAGCTGTGTGTTCTGGATTTGGTCATTCCTGATATGCATATTTCACTTTTTTTCTGAATGAAATGCACATTATTATATGGCTATAAAAGTGACTTGATACATACTAAAAGATCTGGTTGAATTTAAAAGCATAACAAAAGCCACACCCATAAAAGACAGTCTGCTTTGCTTGCAACTGTAGACTCTTCTCTACTTACCGGTACATCAGTGACCTCTGCTTACATATATATCAGTAAATCTGCTTATTTCAGTAACTTTTATTTTATCCGGATCTTGCAAATAGTCTAACCAGGCGTTAAAAACCGCAAAAACCAAAAGAGTCAAAATTGTTCATTTATTTTCACTCATGATACGAGAACCTGTTGGGGCAAGTGTGAGGTTGGTGCACCCTAGAACCTGGTTTAAACCCCCAGTGGCAATTTGTTTTGCCACTGACCGTTCCAAGGCGGCATCCCCAAAGGTTCTCTTCTTCGTTAATTGTTTGTGTCGTCCTATTTGAATCGACATACTTATTAAAAACATTCTCTCTCTATCTCTTCCTCTCTTCTTTTTCGCTACGTGGGGAGGCTGTGTTTTGTGAGTTTGGCGGTTCCTAATATGCAAATATTATTTTTTCATATCGGTTTCTTGTAAATGTAATGGGCACCTACAGTAATTAAATGTGTAGTTTACTGATAAAATAATTAAAACACTAAGAGGACCATGCAGGAATTGAAGAATATCAGTGACCTATATCGAAAGTGCCTCATGCATTTGAGGTATATTAATGAAACATTCGTGATTTTTTCAGAAATCTTACTTGGGTTGAGAGTGTGTTCATTTTAAAATACTGATGACAATTTGTATATTTTACAGCTAATTTTCTCGAGAGAAAACAATTAGCAAACGGAAAACAAGTCCTCGTTTAATATTGATTTAGGCTGGCAAATCTCCTCTCATATCGCTTCCACCATCTTCGTGTCGTGACTGACTTTTTTCGTTGCTTTTTTTCGTCTGCTAGCGTCGATTGCGATGCAAAATGTGTCGACTTTGAGCACACTACACGTATTTTGAACCTTGAAATGGTGTATAATTATCATTTTATGAGTGCTTATAAATAAAAAAGTAGATATCTTTAATATAATATAAAATTTAAAAAAAATTCATCCAAACCCAAACAGAAACACACACGGCATGAATTGTTGTTATAGGGAACTCATTATAGTCAAATAATGTTTTGGGGGTATTTATTTTGCTAAAAACTGCTGGGGTTGTGCGTGTTGAAGAAAATTAAACCCTACACTTTTATACCTACATTTTGTTCCCTATGATAGTTTAATGTGTTCAGTCGGATTTCGTCGTCTGGTTTGTCTAATGTTATTGATTTGCTTCCCTACTGGAAAATGGATAACAGTTGTAACTGTGTTTGTGGCTATTCTCAAACATTTTTAAAGTATGGTAATTATAATTATGAGCCTTTTGAGAACTGAGAATATTACTTTCGTTTGTTGTTGTTGTTGTTGTTGTTGTTGTTGTCAGTTAGAATAAGTACTTACATGTACCATTTCGAATTATTGTAGCTGAATAAGAAAAACTATGAACACGGTTCTTCTGGTTGGTTCTTTTTCTCTAAAGTTGTGGCATTAAAATACAGTGGTTAGTTAGTAACACAAAGGGTGGACAGTCAAACTGGTGTTGCGGTTGACTGAAATGCAGTAACCCAGTCGTAAATGGAAAAATGTTTGCTCTAGTACTGTCAAATGATTGCTGTGGTTGATTGAAATACAGTATTCGACTCGAAACAGTAGAGTGTTATAGATTGAAGCAGCTCGCAACACATTTAAAACTATATCGAACTCAAAACCAGCGACCGAACAGCTCCGATACCTTCAAATCTTTAATAAAAGATAAGAATCATTGATTGGTTGTTACGATGAATTTCCCGCTCGAAATACGAGAACGATTCGCTCTAACGTGGTTGTTGTTGTCGAATGGATACATGTAACTGTATTCTACTCGATACAAATAGAATAGCGTTCTATGTATTGTCAAATGGTTTTTGCGCTTCGTTGTTATTCACTATCCCACTTGAAAGGGAAGACATATTTGCTCTTGATATGTTGTAATTGTTGTTATTGTTGTTTGGAATATAACATCCAACTCGCAACTGAAGAACGGTTTAATCTAGGTACCGTTTAATAGGTTGCTCCAGCAATTATTAATTGCTTCATGTGACCGACAAGTGTGATATCTGCTCGTCTTTTATTTTTATAAACCATTTGCTTCCCATTTACATCATTTAGAATATCTTGCCCTGAATCGAAACCTTCAGCCGATATATCCGAACTGTTTTGTATGAACCATAAAAATAAAAGAATTTGGATCGGCGTCTATAGACTACTTTCTTTCTGTTTTTATTTTGACGTCATTACAACTTTAAAATAAAAACGACTCAATTATGCAACAATTCTTCTCTAGGTGAAATACAAAACGATGACATTGATAAAGTGTGCGAAGCTGATTTCAATACTTGAGCTAGATAACAAATTGTCACGACAAACCCATATTAACGTGAAGCCTTTTTCCATATTTTTATTGTGAAAAGAAACTCTTAAATCAATGCAAGTGCGTGATAGTTAATCAATTGATCTAACTGCATTTTGCTAAGAGATTAGAAATTTATCAGATGAGTTAGATAAACTTCATCAATTAAGCTGTTAAAGGAAATATTTCACCGCAGAAAGATATTTAAAGCGTCCTTATTTGGTTAAATAATCATCAAAGACGACCCAATCTCTCTCAGTTTTTGTCAACAGGGGAACGGTTAAGGAAGCAAATCTCAATTTATAAACTAGGTCTCAAACGCACAAATTTAAGATTAATTGTTACAGAAAACATGTATTCCTCATCATATATTTTCAGGTAACTAAATACTGGAGTTTGACAACAAGGAAACGGTTAGATGAATCAAATGTGAATGTGTAAAGTCGGTATCAAACGCACACATTTAGGATTAATTGTTACTGAAAAAAGTATATCCTTCACCATTTAATTTCAGGTGACCAAATACTGGAGTTTGAGTGACGAACTTTGTGATGCTTGGGTGGCGTTTGACGTTATGGCATGCACCGCATCCATCCTTAACCTAACTGCAATTAGTGTAGACAGGTAAATACATGTTCGGGCTTCTCAGCGTGAAATTGGAAAAAAAAAATGTATAAAATTTTATTTGTAAGCATCTCTGTAAATACTATTTTTGTTTAAACACTGAAACGCGTGAATAAAAATGTTTTTTATTAAGAACGTTCTCTAATCGAACAGGATAACATATTCACTAATTGACAAACGCACTTGTAAAACACACGTAGTCGTTAATTGGAATAATTAAACCTAATTAATACCATTACTGTTATATAAATACTCCACTCATTTAGGGAAATCACGTAAACCAGTAATTTACACTATTTTTATTTATCGTAATTTTCGAGGAAATGTTTTAATATTAATTTGATTTGAAACTTGTCGATACAAGCACAGTATCATTAGCATTGATTGAGACAATAATTACCCCAGTCAGGAAACAGCAGCTCGTCAGACATCAAAGAAAAATGAAAACAGGGGACATAATGAATTAAGTCAACATCAACAAATAACGAGTTTCAATTAGGTCAATGCCCGGCAGGTTCTTTTTCTTGTAATTGAGCACCTAGGAACGATAAATAAGTAAACCAAGACAGGCAAAACCAACCAATGTATTAAGACATGCAAAACCAACCAATGTATTAATACAGATAAACCTTTCAAACTTTAAAAACACGAGTACTGTCAAATCAGTATCATCAAATCGTCCTCTAATGGATAATACCAACCTGAAACTCATTCCGGCCAGCAATTTGCAATGACATCAAACATATTTAAATAAGTGATATCTTCATGTGTGCAAACATATATTTTACGTCGACATTCTGCATTTGGCCTGGGCCCAAGATCATAAAACTTATTTTTGAGATCAGTCTCTAATCTCAAGGATCTGATTGGCTGAAATGGCGAAAGGTCGCCATTTCAGCCAATCAGATGCTTGAGATTTGAGACTGATCTCCAGATTTAGTTTTATGATCTTGTGCACTGTTTTTTTATGATCCGTTTGGAAGAGGGCCGAAGCGACCTCGTTGATTTGAGAAGTAATATGTGGACGAAATTTAATCAATCCTAATATCACAGACTTAGTACCAAAGAATATAAGACTATATTTTGTTAAATTGAGGGTTTCTGCGCACTCTTTGAGAATACAAACGGGAAGATATGCACGCAATAATATACCTCGAAATGAACGTTATTGCTTGTGATGTAATGTTAGAGACATGGAGGATGAATACCATTTTATTTGTATGTGTCGATGTTATCTCCAACTAAGAAAAAAACACCTCAAACGTTATTTCTATGTTTCATGAACTACTGATTCATCTGATAAGAATGAGATTGTTAGTCTTTGTAAATATATGAAAGAAGCTTTTGCTGTACGAAATTCAATTATTAATAACTTGTTATGATTATTTATGTAAGTGTTTATGTTTCTCACTGCCTGTGATAACCAAGTTATATTAGAAAATTGCTTAATCCTAAGACTTTAACATTTAGATTATATATATCAACTGCTGATACATTGTAAAATAGTATCCAAGTATGTTTAGACACGTGACATGAACATATTTATATCTATGTATGTGTTTAGACGATGTACTGATGTATAAGTCTTAATAAAATGTCTGTTCTGTTCTGTTCTGTTCACAAACTATCTTGTGAACAAATCGTCATGAAATATGTACGGATGTTAATTTGGTCTGTTTTGTCTAAAACCTAGGCTGGAAAGTCCATTTTAGTATACATTTGTATAAACTGGCTAGGATTACAGCCGGCAAATCTTTTGAGTTAACTTTCGTTTACTTGTGCCAGTATTTAAAACGGTCATCAGACTGCTTCCTGTACATACATATAACTTACATGTATGTATGGTAAAATGCTTGTACAACCTGTGTAAGAGGACATATTTGCTTAAATTTCAATGGTTAAATCATTCAGAATTTTAAAAAGAAAACAATATACACCCTTTATACATTTATTTTTAAGTGTGAATTCTAAATGCGCATGCCAACCCATTATGTTAACGATTCTTCCAGTCTTTGCACCTGTATCTCTTTCTATATCTAGTATAGAGGTTTATCAACCCTTTACTTCATCATGGGATATGGCAATTATCCCCGGCTTACGGTGTAGATCTTGATCTTGATCTTCAATGTTCACGTTTTGTTTCGAAAGGTTATTTCTTACCAAGAAGCAAACACTGTAAATCCTGATCAGATGGCGCGAATGTACCGGTAGATATGGATCTAACCGATTCCACTTGCGATAAAACCCGATATATATGGAGTATGGGGTTCAATCGTGTTGCATACATATTGTTATGGCCAATTTCGATTTCGGCTGCTGCTGCGAAGGAGAAGAAATTATAGAACATATTCCCGTTCATGTCTATTAGGCTCATATTAACTTTATTACAGATTTTACAAACAAGATGTCAGACGGCGTTCCTATGAATATTTAATAAAATGTGCTTGAATCCATAAAAATTTGTCTAATGAAAATTATGTTAGACAGGACAGCGCCTGCAGCTTTTTTAATTTACATAATTTTGATTTTTTTTAATTCGTTATCGTAATCAGGTCTAGATGATGTAGATTTTTTCTTGGCACGATATTATCATTAGTGATAATAAAAAAATACAGCTTAAAACGCTAGGTCGTCCATATTTACGGTTTATTATTATTATTATTATTATTATTATTATTATTATTATTATTATTATTATTATTATATTTTGCGAACTATATATTTATGTATTATTTCTAGACCTGTATTGCAAACAAAATTTAGGCCACCAACTTCACGCCGCTAGGCGACCAGGTCGCCAACGTAACGACGCTAGGCTGAAAGGCCGTCAACTTCACGCCGCTATGCCGCCAGGCCGCTAGGCCGCCAACTTCAAACATCTTATTGCACCTTGGTTTATCGGAGAAAACAAATACTTAAAGATGCTTTCATATACTCGTAACTATATCTTTTATGAAAATATTCAGATTTAATTCCTTTTCAGTATACCTTAAGTTAAAGATAAGATCCCCTTATCAATTTATGTAAATGGACTACATTAATGTTAAATACGGTATAGTATGCGTGATTATGTCCGTTACAAAATTTTTTTCTAGCGCGATTATATTCTTAATATCATATGCTGTAAAAGATTCGTTGGAATTTTTCTTTGAATAGTTTTATACTATTATCATTTTAAGACAGTGAATATTGAAGTTGTTGTTGTTGTTGTTGTTGTTGTGATGGGGCGGTGGTGGTAATAAGGAAATCTTGCGCTCAGCCTTGTGCGTAGAATGAATTTATTTACTATTTTTTAACAACTAAAGCGAACATTTATTTTATCATTTATTTGATCACATGCCGTACTGTTTAATCAAATCCAAGCATTTGTTTTGCAAACGAGAAGTATTTTAATCAGATAAATTACCAGAAAGAAAATTCACTTATTTCTCAATAAGCTGTATAAAACAAAGCGAAAGAAGAAGTGTTTCCTAATAAATTATGAAATGTCTGAGTTTAGCACTCTGGGAATTCATAATTATTGCTTTACAAAGACTTATTTTATGAATACAGACAGAAACGTACAAACTGAAACAATTGAAAAAAATGTCACGTCAAAACTATACATAGTCTCCCAAAGCTACCAATTATGTCTGTCTTTAAGCAGCCGACATTTTCAAAACAAATAAAGACAGAACGCGCTCAATGTTCACTAAACGTGATAATTATATCCTTGTTCGTAATACCTTTAGAAGGTACACTACAATGCGCCATCTCAGCATTTTCTTCTTTTTTTTTAAATAATTGCACGACATGTATTGAAGATTTGAAATTGCTTCAGCTATTCAAAGGGCCTAGTCACGTACAAAGACGAAAATATTATTTTTTACACATATCAAAATTTATAATAAAAAAATATAGAAGACGAATACACAAAGTACGTGCGTTGTAATATTCTTACACAATCAACAAGAAAGTGAATATAAATAAATCCAATATTGTTGAAGCATTACTAAATCAGTAAAATGAACTCACACCAGAACTCGAAATGTACTGATAGGTTCAAAAAATTTTCTTTTCAGTCATTTATAGGCATTAAATAGAGTTACAATAAATAATTTTCGCGACCGAGATATTGATGTTTCCACCCTGAACTGTGAATAGGCAGTTTAAACGTGAGAATGTGAAAGCGAGAATGACATATTAGGTCCTGCGGGAAACCCTAGTTTTTCCAGAATTTCATTTCGATTATAGGAGAAATGCACACCAACGGAGTTTAAATTTAAGTAACACCTCGAGCAAACTGTTTAAGCACAAAGCAGCTAGAGGCAATGACTGTTTCCGCGCTGTTAACCGCTAGTCCATTGGATGGTCGATTTGTATAAATGCGTCTCAATGACATCGCAAAATAACTTGACATAAAACTAAAACCGTAGTAAAGGCTAATGAAAACGGTGCTTGCGCTGGAAAAGAAATCAACGTTTAATTTTTAAAATAAGTCTGTATAGAATGAAAAATGATCAATGTTCACGTTCGTGAAAAATCTCAGATCAATGTGTTTGTGTAATTCTGTTATTATAACATTGATTTTAAAATGACTTCTGCACTAGAAGAAAGCTAATAAAAAGGCAATGCCCTTAGTGTCATTCTATTTTAATATAATTTAAATGCGTTGAATATCAAAATGATTCTTACACCAGACTAAAATCATAACTATACTCATAAAATCCAAAGTTAATGTCTTCAGTGTTATCATATTACAATAACTTTCATTTTGAATTCTTTACAATCTAATATTTTACGCTCACTAAAATAATATGACATACCGGTAGCTCATAAATAGCAAAGGTCAACGTCTTTTGTTTTGTATTTGCACTGGAAAATTATAAGTGTTAATGCTCATCAAAAGCAACACAAATTATAATGTATTTGTGTTATTTTATTTCGTTGTATTTCTACTTTAAATAAATGGAAAATGAACTTCGAAAACAAATATCAAAATATTGCAGGCTCGGTTTAATTAAGCCTGTTTATGGAAGTAATGGAAGGCATATTACTGTCCACGCCGCCTAGCCCCGGATCGATCGCTAATTATTTACACAAAATTATGCATCGGGCTCAACGGCTTTTACTGATTGAATCTACATTTGTACTAGGAGACATTTTACACAACGCTATTGTGATATTTAAATAGATTGAAAATTTATATTTACGCTCATAAAAAACATAACAATGCCCACAAAAAGGCAAAACTCTGAGAGGAAAATGGATAATGGATATATATTAGAAGATTTAAATAAGAATCCACAAACAATTAAACGAATCGAGCAATCGAACAATCGGTACCTTGCCACTTGGGGCGGGGGCGGGGGGGGGGGGGGTAAACCAGGTTATAGATGCACCAAACTTACATTTACAGGTTTTCATATGAACAAACAATCGCAAATGGTCTTGATAAATTATCCCCCAATCCACCAATCTCGCACTGACAGTTCCAAGTGGTTACCCAAACGTTTCTCTTTTTGTTAATTGTTTATGTCGTCACATTTGAAAATAATAATTTCATAAACCCATGTTTTTCTGCTGTGTTTTCCAAATGTTGCTTTTCCACGTATATATGCGTGCTTTACCTTTTTTCATATTTAAGATATTAATATAAAAGGATATACTAATACTTATAATCATGGTATTGCAGTACTGACCTATGCCTATTGACATTTTTGAATTCCATTTGGTTGTCTGGGTTGTCAGCATAGCTATCAGGATCCTAAATGCTCTTTAATTTTGCAGAAAAAGTTAATAGTAAAGAAAATGTATAAACCAAAACCTAAAGTAGCAGAAAACTTTGATAATGAAACAATCAGTATTTGGTCTGGATGTAACGGTTTGAAGACAGATTTGTGTTGCGTCAATAAGAAATCAACTTTCCAGAATGACTCCCAAGATAGCTTTCAATTGTGTGATATTGACAAAGATCTAGGGGTCTGTCTGCATTCATGATTCTATGTTTATTATTATAATAACAGTGGGTGAACAACGATAAAATAACACGGGTTTCTTTGTTTCCTGTTCATTGTTTCATACATGTTAAAATTCTATACCAGATTACCTGTCTAAATTGACGCTCCAATCACTATAACAAGGATTTTTTTAAGTACGGCTTAGTTACCGTCCCTGCTGGTTTGAATACAAGTCGAACAGACACGACAAAATGCAAACAAAAATGGGAAACATGCACATACGTAATATCCATATTAGCAACTCAGAAAACACAGTCCACCCACACAGCAAAAAGGTAGAATTGAACAAAAACATATTTTTTTAATATAGTACAGTATTAAGAATTAAGATACTAATTAATAGACAAGAAGTTTTATAACACATGATCTTTTACAGCCTACTTTTCCTATAAAATGCCTCGCACGGAGAAACAGAGAAAGACAAATCTTAAATCGGCTACATGTTATGATGCGTGACTAAGATTCTTGATGTCAAGTCGGTTATTATTGTGAACAGTCGGGATTTGCTTTTATACAAACGGACAAATTTTCAACCATTTTGCAATTTATACACGAGTGCTTAATTGTAATTGATTACATGATTGATGATCATCTGAACTTTTTTATCTCTGTTAAATAGTGATTGTCCCATTTGTATGACCTTTATTCTATCCATTTCAGATATATTGCTGTCACTCAGCCGATTAAATATGCCAAACACAAGAATTCAAAAAGAGTGCATGTGATGTTAGCCTTAACATGGGTCGTATCTATAGCCATTGCTGCGCCAATAGCTTTAGGAGTAAATTATTCTGACGCTAGAACTCCAGGGGCTTGTAGCTTCTTCAACTCTGATTTCTTAATTTATTCTTCTATGGGATCGTTTTATATTCCTTC
This sequence comes from Corbicula japonica, assembly GCA_038501625.1. NCBI lineage: Eukaryota > Metazoa > Mollusca > Bivalvia > Venerida > Cyrenidae > Corbicula > Corbicula japonica. The sequence goes on from JAZAYU010000160.1 coordinate 974,559, forward strand.
TTTAATAATGATATTTCTTTATTGGAGAATATATAGAGTTTTAAGACTACGAGCCAAAAGGTCAATGGCAAATAAGAAAGCTAGATCTATTGACACGCAAACTTTAACTAATGTCATTGAAAACCAAGCTATCAGTGAGCCAACTGTAAAAACAGGTCTTGCCACCATGGACAATGGAAAAGTATCTTCTTATAACACCACTGCAAATAATTATGACAAACATCATAAGTATAGAGACTCGGAAGAAACGCATATGGATGAAGCATCAACATCTAATCCTCCTACTGACTCTCAAGAAAAGGAGGATGAAGAGGACGAAGAGAGTGACTCTAAAAGTCCTATTCATAAGCCAGAAAAAGGTGAACTCATTGTTAACCCTGTAGCTGAAGATATTGAAAGACAAGAAAAGTTATCGCGTAAGAAACATACGTCCAATGAAGATAACACCGGTCCGAACGAGGAAGAGACGGATTTTGTGACACCTGACGGTAAAACCGCGAACCAAGAGTGTAAAGACGACGGTAGTAGTGTGGATAAAAATAGCGCCGACGGGAAATCTCGTCGGAAGAAAGAAAAGAAGAATATGACAAAGTTTAATTTCCACATGAGAACAAGTAGAAAAAGAAAGGAGAAGTCTTCTTCCAGACGGGAGAGAAAAGCGACTAAAACACTTGCCATAGTTTTAGGTATGTATATCTACATTCTAAAATGTTTCCTACTAAATTAATTGACTAGTTTCTGTTAAGTTATGTCATGTTGTTGTCTGACCAATGTTTTTGAAATAATTTTTGATTCTCTTCTATTTGGTCTCTTCTGCTCTGATGAATAAATGAGGTTTCTGCTGCTCCGGTAATAAAATCAGGCCGCTTGTGCTACGGAAAAAAATAGTTAGGCCGCTTCTGCTCCGGTAGAAATATGGGTGGTTTCAAGAACAAACCACTTCATGCAACATTCACCGAGCTGGGTCAAAAAATTTGATTAAGCTCTGATACATCGTATATTTTATGCCTATCAGAGCTAAAATAGTGAACTTTATTTATAATTAATAAAAATGTTGTATTTTAAAGGTAGTTCTTTTCTACAGAGTGGCTTAGACCGATAAAAGATTTACGACTACCGAAACAATATTGTTTTCAAAAGCTAGTCTATACGGTATTTTAATTTCATTTTCAACGTGAATATGATCTGTTAATTTTTTTAAACATTTTCCTTAACACCTCACAATGGCGATTCCCCGCCCCCCCCCCCCCCCCCCCCCCCCCAACCCTTGCAGTCACGTTTTGTGTAAGATCTTATGCAGCATTGGTTAAAAAGTAATATGTATCAAGACTTCTTCAGCTGGTTTATTTGCGTAATAGACTGACGCTCGCTTTGAATGCCCCTGGCAACCAAAACCTATTAGTAACCAAAAGGAAATTTATTTTGTTATAAAATATATAAAATACTGTAAAAAGATAACTGTCGCTATGCAATACGCAAAATTATTTTTATGTCAACAAATTCCATCACAAATCAAGCTCAACGACAAAGTAACTCGAATGCATCTGCTTCTTCGCAGTAAGTTTCCTTTTTTCAAATAGTGGCATCAAAGTCTACATAATCCTTTTAAGGACATTGCTCGCTTGTTACCATTTTCCTCGAATAATGAAAATTATACAAGTTTTTCTTATAATACGAAAAATTGCAATTTCTGTTATGAGCCGTATATCTGTCTTGATTTTAAGGCTTCATTATTGTTTTAGAAGATGCTAATTGTTCCCACTTTCATAATAATTGGAGTTATTTATGGCTTCATCTTTCCTATGGACGTAAATTGAAACCTTACGATCGGAAGACTCGACTCTGGAAATTAATTATTGAATAGAGAACTGGAAAATCAAACCTGCCTAAAGCGCACTAAATGTACAGCTTGACTTGTAAACTAAAAGAAATTATTCTCATCATACAGTATAGAAATGCATATCTTTCGGTCGGTGCAATATAGTAGTATTAATGGAATTGACGATCAAAAGACAAAACAAAAATAGGTAATTACTATTTACATGGCGTCGTTTTTGAGTAGCATTCGCGACACCCTAGACCACTTAAATTTCAGGTTCCAAAACGAATGAATTTTGGTTGCCAAATAACATAAACGGCGTTATAAATGTAGGGTAGATAAAGGACGTGAATATTTGTTTGTTTGTTTGGATTTTTTATTTAATTTCAAAGACGAAAAGTAAAAATTGTATGTTTTGTGGGAATATGTCTACCACTTAGAATAAAGCTCCTCCCTATTGGCAACTTAGAATCGTGTAGGAATATTTTATTACGGGCTAACATTCGAGATGTTGATCAGAGGTTTACATACAAGGCCTTATAAGTTGCAAATAACGTTCTAGATTTGAATCAAAGATAAACTATTGTGTGCACAATTTAGATGCTATCAGAGTGCTATTTGCACCAAACATTCATTATGCCGATAGTGTTATTACTATCTTGCTAATTCCAACATCATTAAAGCAAAACATGTCAATCCAACGAGATATTCCAATTTTCGCTTTACAGTGGAGTCTAGGAAGGTCTGGTTTAACGAGCATCTCTTTTCAATAAATGTCAGTATGTGTGAAACTCTCTCGGTTTATATCCTTAATTTTGTGCTACTTAAGCCGGAACAAGAATTATATCAGAATTAAGTGTCACATTGCAGCACTCTCTATCCTACATTGTTTGTTAGTAATTAAGAACTTACGTACCACAATAAAATTTAATGTGACGGCTCAGTGGACGTAAAACGTCTTTCAATGGATTCCGCTGATGTTTGCAGCTTTGCCGCAAGTTTAGCAACACATACAAACATAAAACTTTGAAAGCCTCTGAACTCGACAAATCGGAAAATATTCCAGGGTTGTTTTGACTGAGCCTGTAATTTACTTGGGGGTTAGTTCATATTACTGCCCACACAGCCGAGACCCGGCTTAAGCGCATCTCGATATTTATACCCCCGCTTCTTCGAAGAAGGGGTATACTGTTTTACCTTGTCCGTTCTTCCGTGCGTGCGTCCTTAACAGAATTTCCGTCGCAGTTTTCTCTGCAACTATAACATGCAGCAGCCTGATACTTTGCATATTGCTTTATCATAAAGTTCCAGATGGTGTAAAGCCATTTTATGCTCATTGCTCATCTACATGTACTTCTTGTTAACCGAATACTTAGATTTAGTTACTACTGAAGCAAACGTATTACTTTTTTGGATTACTATAATGCGACACAGAATCTTTTCTTGACGACTTTTAAATGACGTAACTGATATCAGAACTGATTGACAAAAATCAATATTCAAATATATGAAAAGGGAACTTTGAAAGCCATCGAACAAGACAGATCGGTTTGATTGAGCCTGTTCATGGACAGTAATGAAAATGCATATAACTGCCCACGCCGCCCAGCCCCGGGTTGAGCGCAACTCAATATTTACACCAATAAACAGTACAATTTTGACCACAGCAAACGATGGTGTGGATATGGCGGTGGACATGGAAGCTTCAATGCGGTATTTTCAGATTAATACCATTCCATGTTCAGCGGCGTATGGTCCCCAGATGAAAGAATGGGTTTGCCCTAAACTAGAAAACAATGGGCGGAATTAAACGGAATAGAATTTTGACAGGGGATCTTAGAATATAAATCCTGCATATCACGGACAACGCCAAAATTTAAAAAGCAGGAAGTATATCCTTGGGGTCATTTAACAATATCCGAATCAATATTGTCTGGGAAATTGAAACCACCCATCTCAACACTGGACAAAATATTAAAACAAAGGTAATTTTAGAAGTACTATTAACAAAGTACATAAGTATCGTGTTCAAAGACCTTCAAAGGACGTAACTGATACATGTAACAGCACTGATTGAATGTACTGGGAGACTTTTTACAGCCGCCACACGACACAAACAACGCTTCTGTGATATTAAAATGTGATATTAAAATAGATGAAAAGGGAACTTTGAAAACCATCGAACAAGACAATGAAAATATTGCAGACTCGGTTTGATTGTATTCATCGTGGCTGCCTTAATATATCAAAGTCTTGCAGTTTGCAACAAAAGTAATTCAGTTTAGAAAACCCGTACGTAAACATGATGTGCACAAATCAAAGAGACGTGTAACGGAAAATTGTGTTTTGCATTCATTGTTTGTTTTTGTTCTGTACGTCAAAAATTCACTACCAGTCTATTTGTTAACGAAAACAAATCTGCGCATTTCTAAACAAATTCATTGGTTTTGTATCAATAATAAAACATGGTACATTGTAGGTAAATCACATTTTTATAATCGATTTAGTAGGTTAAAGCTTGCGTCGAGTAAAAACACGAAATTGATCGGTGGTATGTATTCTACATATTACCATTCCGACTTAAAATATATAATAAAAACTTTGGGAGAAATATTTATTTTTTTTACACTGTAAAACACTTTTACGGCGCATATTTCTCATAAAGACAGTACGTTAAACATTGTTCAAAGAACAAAGAGTTTTATTTAATTAGAAACAAATAAAACAACGACTAGGATATAATCATTTACCGAGAGGTTTGGCCGTTTTCCAAAGAAGGCTTCAAATATTGCATTTTTCATTCTGCCTTTTAAATCAGTTACATCTTTAATTGTTCAAAGAACGTATAAAAGATTATATCTGCATTACGGTTTAATGAAAGCACGTGAATTCTATTAAGAGAACTCTTAACCACCATGCATGTTGAATACTTCATAGCTTATATCTGCATACCTTTCTAGTAATCAAATTTCTGTGTTGCATTTCAAACTTTTCCATGGTACATGTCTAACATTGTTTCATTGCTATTATGTGGGTTTTTTTATTGTTTATAACATTTTCTTTTTAGCGGCTTCTTCGTAATAATAAGCATTATCAGCTATAGAAGATAATGCCATTTATAGAAGGAATAAATTAATATTGATGCTTTAACAAAGGGACGTAAATCATGATGAATGATTTAGTAATTACATTTGGAGTTATCTTTGATGACGTATTCTTTGACGTCATCAGCACATGTAAGCTAGGAACGAAAATGGCTTAATTTATTTCCGAGATAAATCATTCAATCTTTGTACAGAGCACTGCATTTTGACTGAAGGATTTCAAAACATATAAATTATAACAAAATAAACATGCAAAGACTTCTCTGATGCACTAAACGATTTCATTTTTCTGCGTTAGCTTTCTTAGCTCACTTTTGACCCAGTTTTTTCCACCAATGAAATGCTGTAAATAAAACTTAATATGCAGCGGGAAAATCAACAAGATTATTACGATTGGTTGTTAGGGGTTGTTGTTAACGATTATCGTAACGATTTTATATTGTTCGGAAGTATTTACCTGGCACCAATATGTTCTTTTTTAAAAGCGATAATTGTATCGGGGAAAAAACATATTTACGGTATAAATAACCAGTTTAGTCAATTGATGGCTTAAATACGATTTTATATGGAATATTCATGGTCACAGGTAAACACTTGCGTACAATACACAGTGTAAAACGACAGAGAATTGCAGATACTTCTAGTTCTTACTGGTTCCTTTCTAGTTCCTTTGATACTGCTTCAAGTCCAGAAATACAATTAGCTTTGGTGTAGTGGTTAGCTCTCTAGCCTCACATGCGGAGGCCCCGGCTTCAATACTCGGGAGGAAAACTTTTTTAGAGTTAATTTACGTAAAATTTGGTAAATTTCGCTCTTGTTACAAGTTTTTATTTATATTTATTATATTTCAAGGACATTAATTCACCCTGAGTTCTAACTCGAGAAGAGGTATTTTATTGAAACTGAATAAATGTAGATCAAGACTTAATGTAAGACATTGCTTCTTTTATCGACATATTATCATCAGACAAAATTGTTGCAACAGCTTCAACCGTTTTTGGAGAGACACTTTCAATAAGTTTCCATGACTCGGTCGCTTAATCCCTTGACCATACTTATAAGGCCAGGATGGTTCGTCAACAGCTATTACAAGTAAAATAAAATTACTAAACTGTGTCTGATTTGCCGCTCTATATTTCTTTCTTTCTTATATATAATAATTTTTTCCATCAACGCTATTTATCGTTTTTCAAAGATATTGCTCGTTAATATTGTTTAAAATGGCTACATTTGCTTGCTCAAATGATTTGACTCAGAATCTAACATCAGTTTCTAAAGTTCCTCTAGCATAGAAGCCAAAACTTGTGACGAACGACTTAGACTGCAATGCTATTGAAGGCAGTTAACAAGACTCTTCAACATTGACGTTATCTAAACATCGTCAACTTCTGCATTTCTTATTTATATTCCCTCCCTCCCTCCCTCTCTCTCTCTCTCTCTCTCTCTCTCTCTCCCTCCTTCTCTCTCTGTCTCTCTACCGCTTGCTATGTGGGAAGGCAATTTTATCTGGACGAGGCTTTTCCTGATATTCTATTTAACTTATTTTCATGAGCCAAAGGAATTATAATTTACATAAAAAGTGGTGTTTTATGCACGAACAAATTGATACGCAAACATCCCAAGTAATGCTTTTCTAAGACGCTGGTGTTTATTTATTTGTTAAGTGCACATAATTTGCATCTCTAAGCGAAAAACGGAAATGGATTTAAATTTGTTTTCCTTGAGCTTCCCCTATCAAAAAGACATAATTTCATTTTGTGTTGTTCATTTTCTTAGAAAGTTAATTTACCAATCCGAAAAAGTCGTTGGTTTAATGTATTGCTTCATATTTAGTGATAGCATCATCTATTATTTACCAAAACGACAGTTAAAGCGTTTCAAAATCAGTCAACTTTTACTGGTACTTTCAAATTTATATCTCTGATCATCAATTAGAATCTTTACGGGCTTACCACACTCCTCCCAATCACGTTCATCGATAAACAGAAAATTATCAAAATCTCAATAACGGCAAGATCCCGTTAAATGAAACTTTTCACAAATGAATGTTACTAATGTATCTTTATTTTGCATATGGTATGACACGTTAGACCAGCAAAGAAAAATAGCGAGATCTAAAAATTACCTCAACTTCATTTTACATAAATTCACAAAAACTTAACAACACAAAACATCATTTTAAATGTCCACATGAGTAATATGATACTGACAACAATTTATTGTGTCCTAGTGACTTACATATGTAAACTTTACGTCGCTTCCTGGTTGCGTAAATGGATGACAATCACTGATTTCTCTTTTAGTAGTTGAAAGTTCTTAACAAAGTACACAACATTTTCTTGTCAGTATCACGTGGGAATTTAAAATTATGTTTTGTTTTGCTTAGTTTTTGTGAATTTATGCAAATAGAATTTTAAGGATTTTTTGGGGTCTAGCTTTTTTCTTTTCTTTTCTAACGTGTCTTACTGTATGCAAAATAAAGATACGTTAGTAACATTCATTTGTGAAAAGTTTCATTTAACGGCATTTTGCCATTATTGAGAATTTGATAATTTTCTTTTTATCGATGAACGTGCTTGGGAGGAGTGTGGTAAGCCCTTAACTGAAGTTTTCACATGTTAGGTTTGCTAATGGCCGTTTTAAGAGTCGTCATTGCACTTTCATAGATAAAAGGATAATTATCAAAATCTCACCAAACTGCCGTTTAAAAAAATGCACCGTAATTTGCATTTCGATTACTGTCCATGAACAGGCTCAATAAAAGCGAAGCTGCAATAGTTCGATATTTGTCGTGTTCGGTGGCTTATAAAGTTCCTTTTTCATCTATTTATTTTCTTATGTTTATTTTTGAATTGAGACGGCCCTTGCAAACTAAATTTTATTTATCATAATCTTAGATAAATGAGAGAAGATATACCAATCGTAAATTGACATAGGTTGTAACAGACGTCTTTGCATTATACACGGTTTTCTTCTGGTCGCTATTATACATGAATAACCCCTAACTATAGTATTTCAACCATACGTCAACTAAAATGTTGTTTTCTGTATTTTCAGGTGTGTTCCTGCTGTGTTGGTGGCCTTTCTTTACTGTGAACATAATGCGCGCGATCTGTCTTCGCTATCAACTATTAAACTATCCCACGTGCGACATTGATCCTTATTTAATGGGCTTTTTTGTCTGGTTAGGTTACATAAACAGTTTTCTAAACCCTCTCATCTATACAATATTTAATCCAGAATTTAGGAAAGCCTTCAAGAAAATCCTTAGCGATCCTTTGAAAAGAGGATACTGAAATAATTTATTGCTGAAACAAAAAAAAAACAAGGTGCAAACATTTTGTAAGAAAATATATTATGATAAAAGAAGAAAATAAATGTTATACTTATTGTACTGAACGATCTTTGTAAGCTGCATACAGATGCGAAGTTAAGAACTGGGCCCAAGATCATAAAACTAAATCTGGAGATCAGTCTCAAATCTCAAGCATCTGATTGGCTGAAATGGCGACCAGTCGCCATTTCAGCCAATCAGATCCTTGAGATTTGAGACCGATCTCAAAAATTTAGTTTTATGATCTTGGGCCCTGGTTTAATGTAATGTTCTACTCAACATTTGATAAGTGCCAACTTTGTGGTCTGTAAGTTTTCTCGCTTAGAAAATTTTAAATTCAGGTTTCAGTTCAGTTACTCAACTCAGATGACTAGTAAATTGGTTGTATACAGAAACAATAAAAACATAACTTTATGTAACATAAAATGTTCAAAAATGTTAAAATAACTACAGACTATACAAGTGGCCCATATCAAATTTTGAGTAGTATAATTTTATAACTTATCGATAACATATACTGTCAAGGACTTGATCACATTTGAAATTATGTGAGACTTTATGTAGGACATGCTCTAACGGATTTCAGCAAAGAACGCTTTTAGAACTTAGTAAAATTATAAGTAAATGAAGACGAAATAATTAAAAACCATGATCTTCATAAATGAGCTGTCTAAAGTGTTATTCTGCATAGGCTGCAAAAGATTCCTTTTGTTTGTTTTTGTTTTAATAGTTGCCATATGCATTCTTAATTTCACCGTGTGACCAAGTTTTCACTTGATATTCTATGAGTGAATAATTCTCGGAAATTCCATTCCAGGTAAACCTTCATCAGAGTCAGCTCAAGATATTCAAAATTCGATAATAACACATGTATTTTTATCGATATTAATGACAAATATTCATTTGCCAAAGTGAATATTAAATTAATTGTTAATTAAGAAATGAACTGTTAAGGGTTTGAGCACGTTATCTATTAATATTATCAATATATAGACTTCCTGACACTTCTATAATGATTCAACCTGTTTTCAAAAGAGCTTTTTGCTTGACTATTGTTGAAATTGATCTGGTGTTTATAAAATAATAATAATAATGAAAACTGGCTCCATTTGTAAACGTTCAACGGACATGTGCGTATGGAGTTATCTTTGTTATTAAATGTTTCTCTAAACGACTTAACTGTGAAAGAAGTTTTGTTATTTGTGGTTACATAATTGCCCAAGAAACGTATAGTTGTCTTGTGTATCAAAACATTGACTGTAAGTTTAACAGATTAATACTGACACCCTATTGGCACCATGGTGAAAGCGGTATCAAGATGACACGGAACTGACATTAAGGTGACACCGGACTAGTATCAAGTTGACAACGGACTGGTATCACGTTGACAACAGACTGGTATCATGGTGAAACCGGAATAGTATCAAGGTAACATCGGACTGGCATCAAGGTGACACCGGAATGGCTTCAAGTTGACACCGGAATGGCATCAAGGCAACGTTGGATTGTCATCAAGTTGACACCGGCCTGGTATCAAGTTGACACCGGACTGGTATCATGGTGACACCGGAATTGTATCAAGGTAACATCGGACTGGCATCAAGTTGACACCAGACTGGCATCAAGGTGACACCGGACTGGCATCAAGGTGACACCAGACTGTTAAGGGTTTGAGCACGTTATCTATTAATATTATCAATATATAGACTTCCTGACACTTCTATAATGATTCAACCTGTTTTCAAAAGAGCTATTTGCTTGACTATTGTTGAAATTGATCTGGTGTTTATAACATGAATTATTTCTTAATGAAAACTGGCTCCATTTGTAAACGTTCAATGGACTTGTGCGTATGGAGTTATCTTTGTTATTAAATGTTTCTCTAAACGACTTAACTGTGAAAGAAGTTTTGTTATTTGTGGTTACATAATTGCCCAAGAAACGTATAGTTGTCTTGTGTATCAAAACATTGACTGTAAGTTTAACAGATTAATACTGACACACTATTGGCACCAAGGTGACAGCGGTATCAAGATGACACGGAACTGACATTAAGGTGACACTGGACTTTTATCAAGTTGACAAACGACTAGCATCAATGTGACATCGGACTGGCATCAAGTTGACAACAGTCTGGCATCAAGGTGACAACAGACTGGAATCAAGGTGACACCGAACTGGCATCAAGGTGACACCGGAATGGCATCAAGTTGACACCGGACTCGCATCACGTTGACACCAGAATGGCATCAAGGTGACACCAGACTGGCATCAAGGTGACACCGAACTGGCATCAAATTGACACCGGAATGGTATCAAGGCAACGTAGGATTGACATTAAGTTGACACCGGACTGGCATCAAGTGACACCGGACTGGCATTAAGTTGACACCGGACTGGCATCAAGGTGACACCAGACTGGCATCAAGGTGACACCAGACTGGCATCAAGGTGACACCAGACTGGCATCAAGGTGACACCAGACTTGCATCAAGTTGACACCGGACTGGCATCAAGGTGACACCAGACTGGCATCAAGGTGACACCGGAATGGCATTAAGTTGACACCGGACTGGCATCAAGGTGACACCAGACTGGCATCAAGTTGACACCAGACTGGCATCAAGTTGACACCGGACTGGCATCAGGGTGACACCAGCCATGCATCAAGGTGACACCGAACTGGCATTAAGGTGACACCAGACTGGCATCAATGTGACACCGAACTGGCATCAAATTGACACCGGAATGGCATCAAGGCAACGTAGGATTGACATTAAGTTGACACCGGACTGGCATCAAGTGACACCGGACTGGCATTAAGTTGACACCGGACTGGCATCAAGGTGACACCGGACTGGCATCAAGAAAACATCGGATCGGCGTTAAATTGACACCATACTGGCATTAAGTTAACACCGGACAGGTATCAAGGTAACATCGGAAAGGCATCATGTTACACTGGACTGGCATCAAGTTGACACCTTAGTCATGGAAATATTACTAAACAGTTATTTAAACGATTTTTAAGCTTGAAATTTAAGAAAGAACATACAAATTGACAAACTAAGATAGTTGATTATTTACAGAAACATTATCGACCTTAAAATTATTTATTATGCAATCGAAAAAGCATACAGATTCATACTGGCCTTGTGTTGTTGGCGCTGTCATCGTCAACGTGTATTTATTTTTAGAATTAAGGTCTTTATGTTAATTATTGGAAGAAAACTTGTCACACAAATGAATGAAAATAAAATACAAACGCGATTTTATTTTGAACACTATTGACAAAAAATCCAACATCTTTTCCAATATTCGTCTTACATTGAAATGGACATCTACTTGCAACACACAAGTCAAAATCACACGTGGCATAAACATACAATTGTTTTACAGGTATGGTTGCCGCCTTGTAATAAACTGATGTACGGTTTTAGCCAATCTTGTTTCAACTAAGTTTATCGAATGATCGACAGACAAAATTAAAAAGGATTATGACATAACGACAAACACGTTTATAAATCAAGTAATATGAACTAATAGCAGGCGAGTTAACGAACTACGTATAAAACGGACATTGACTCGTGTTGCTGCCTTGCAATAAACTCAGCTGATCTTAAGTTAAGTCAGTTCAAACGTTCCATTTCAAATTCATTGCAACATGCAAATAAAACCACTTGCTGAAAACGAAAGGGAAATTTTGGTATGATCTTGTCATTTTAGCATCATGAACTTCTTTGTCTCGTTCTATTAGACACCCTCTTTACGCAATAATGCAAAAATGCTTTGGAAATCTAAGAAGTTCACAAATAATTTTTCGTAAATATATTTGAATATAATGATCTTTTTGCACTTCATTGTTTAAAAATACTGCACTTATTTGTTTAAAATAACTGAATAAAATGGATAACTTTCATAAAACACAAATTACGATTTAAAAAATGGCGTTACATAAGCTCGTGTTTCTTAAAAAAAGAAACATTAATCAATGTGATTTATTCAAATTGTTCATCTGAAGAAAAGCTATTTCTATTTCTGATTTAGAGTTTTCATTCTTAGCCTATCGTTAACCTTAAAATGGTTCTTATCTGTATTCTCAATTATTATACTTCAAGTTTATTGCAAATACAAAAACTACTATTAAGTATAGGTTATAGTTTATTTTGAGGCTTGTATGAAAATTAAACGGTCAGGCCCAGCGCAGCTGGGCGACCGTTTAATTTTTCATACAAGCCTCAAAATAAACTATAACGTATATAATGGTCGAAATTATTTTTGTAACTGACAAAACAGTCGCCGCCTAAATAACCATATATGGGTTTGCAAAATCAATAGTCAAAGTGAAAGTAGTTTTGTCATTCAATGGCCCGTAAACATACTGAGAGAATAGAGAATATTTTAGAAAGTGAATTATGAAATTTCTTTATCTGAAAACACCATGTGAACATTACTGATTCTCAGGAACAAATACCTATGTATCAGTCTATCATTGCTTTGAGTAACAAGGTTTCAACCGTGGAAGTTCCATTTTACCCTTTATTCATTAAGAAAAATTTTATAGCATGGTAAAATAGTTTATTTCCGAATCAACGGGCTCATCCGTGTAGTCTGATTACGACCGACACTTCTCCCTGCTAGATTCACTAGGTTATTTGTGAGAAAAAAAGTGTAAAATACTGATCAGATGACATTGATTTAACAGGTGATCTTGATCTAAACTGGTCGCCTATGTGATAACAGACGTATATATGAAATAAAGAGTTAATAAATTTAAGAAGATTATCATTAGCCAAACAAGTTCAAGCTAAATTATTTATAAGACTTTCCTTTTTTCAGACTCTCTAAGTCACGTCTCCTTGAACACTGTAGAAGATCGTCGACGAACTATACATGTTTATCATTAAATGTTCGAACAATATTACGGAGGAAATCGACCTATAATAAACACATTTCAGACGCGCGATTTTATGAGAATTAAGGTTCGAAATATTAGAAAAATACTGCATTGTCATTGGCTCAAAAATAATTTCAACCATTATACTTTTGTATTGGTAACATCCGTTAAATGCATACTGTCAATACTAGTATAACATTTCACATATAATGGGGTTAAAGCTAAAAGGTTCTATTTACTTCTCTATTCTGTATAGCTTTGAACCTTGCCGCCTTCACTCCTTGATATGCGGAACTTGTCGCAAATTTAGGAACATTTCTAAATGCTGTATATGTGGAAGGAACTTTAACCGGGTCTAGTTATAATCCTAAAGTAACAGAATGCATTTTACGAACAGCATTTCTATGACCGAGATTCGGTTTAATTAAATTTATATCATGTGACAGAACACAATGTCAAGCTTTAAAATATACTGTCAACCTTAGCTTTGTGTCGGGTGATAGTATTCTCCATCTGATAGTTCTCTGCTTGACAATATATATTGTCGATCTCAAATATACGTGGCTTTTATACAACACATGTTTTGACTTTGATAAAGAATAAAGTGTTCCGCTATGACATGCACTGAGAATATTTGTGTGAGAATGCTGCACTTTCAGAGTTCTCTTGATGTGAACTGATTTAAAATTTAAAATTGTAAATGAATTATTTATAGTTCAGTAGTGTTTCATTTTATAAAATTGTGACTGATAATTTTCCTTTGAATACTGCGACTCAAATTGGTATTCGGAATTTTAATTAAAATTACGTAACCGTTTGTTGCTATTGATTTATTTATTTGTTTGTTTTTCTGTTTTCGCGACTTTAAAATAATTCAAATTATGTTTGTTGAACTGATAATTTAATGTCTGATCTAGACATACAATACGATTTAAGTAAAAAAAATGTATTCTTACTATACACAAAATGTTATTCTGATATTAGTTGTATGAATATTATATCATACTAAGTACTCGTAAGTCTTAAGACAAGATAATAATTTAGACATGGTCATTAAAATTATACAAAAATCTTAAATTATGTTCATGTTAGAAAAAGTAGGATTTTTCATAAAATACGGACACAAGAGACAGTATTTTAGGTGAAGAGACAACTAAGCTTAGACAAACGTTTACTTAAGATTTTGTCACAACAAGAAGAGTTTGGAAGTGCAATAGCAGATCTCATCAATTTTAGAAAATGTTGTGCAATTTGAGATATATGTATGTTTATTTTGTTAAATAGTAAATGAAGTATTAATAAATTGATAGAAGATAAGTGTTGTATTTCATAATTATGTGACTGATATTTGTCCTTGGAATATGGCGACTCAGACTGTTGTTCAAGATTTTGCAACACCTGGCAAACTGTGTTATCGAAAGAGAATCGCACTAGACTGAGATATTTCCTTTGATGTCTCCAGCGCTAAACTGTTAATGGCACAAAATATCATATTTTTCACTACATAAAATACAAGTTATTGCCTTGTAGTCTGGTGTGGCGCCCGATAGGTCGACATGTTTGAAGCAAGTTATTATCACAAAACCCTTAAGCGATGGATCAATAGTGGAAGCAAATAAAGAATTTATTTTTAATTCTTTCATTTTCGAACCATCTAAGGAAGGAGGAGATTAAAAGGGAATTTCGAAAGCTATCGAACACGAGAAAATCAAAATATTGTAGGCTCAGATTGCTTGAGCTTGTTCATGAGCAGCATTAGAAATGAATATTACATTTCACGCAGCTAGTGGGAAAACAATTTGACAATGGGGGCTTGAACCAGGCTCAAGGTCGCACCAACCTAATACTTGTCCCCACAGGTTCTCATCAGAACAAAAGATCAAAGCGCTGAAAGCGTTGAAAGACTGGCGCGCTGGTTGAATCGAACTTGCCCTGCACAGATATCATTACTTTAAACATATGAAACTATGTGTGATTTTTTCTGGACGAATGATGGGTCATAATATATTATTACTATGTAACTATTACTTGAGTATATTTACTTTAGTACAATTAGGCCGGCTGAAGGGGAGTTTAGGCCCGGCTTTAAATAGAGGTTTATAGCGAATGCTGAGAACAAGCTGGCCCGGCTTTATATATTGATCGTTGAGTAATGAACGGGAACCATGTTGTATGCACTTTAAGTTCAATGTCAAGCTATTTATAATTGAGTATATAAATATAAATATTGAATTGAATTATCTCCCCTTAACTATAAATATAAATATATATGCATGTATAAATTATATAAATAGATCGAGGAGTCGGTGTTTCCTTTTAATTATGCGAATTGAAAGTTTATTGTTGTAAGCAGTTATAGAAAGAGTGTAGTAAGAGACATTGTTCATATAGTTATTCTTTGATGATATTAAAGTTTGTGTTCTGTTTACGAATATTGGCAATCCTATGACTTGATTTTCGGCGCGTGGATGTGACCTATATTATGATGGTTCTTTGTTTACAAATGTTTTTGATGTTGAAATTGATGGTTCTTGTGGGTTTCTGTTTTACAAGAAGGCGATTTCTTGTCTATAAAGTAAATAATTATTGTATAACCATTTTTTGTAGGTCTTTTTCTGTTGTTCAGAATAATTGTGACTCATCCCCATCCCCTCCCATCCCCCCCCCCCCCCCCCTGGTTTACGGGATCAAGATGCTGAATATAGAAAGTTAGTATAGATTTTTCATCCTGAAAGTACCAAAGGAATTGCCATGTACGTGGTAGAACAATTTTGAAAGATACTGTTGAATTTAAATAGAGCAAATTCATTCAATGTGGTTAGTGCTATGAAAATACCTGCATGAACTCTTACACCCAACATCTAACCTCTTTTAAATGTCGTCCACATATAACACATCTGTGTTATACTTTTCTTGTTCGTTAAACTTTGTGACAGTTACTATCATCAACATTAGCAAATAATTCAGTATATTCAGGGATTTCAATAGATGCAGGTACTTGTATTTTGATGCAAGGAAATTAGGTTTTCCACTTTTAGGTTGGGGGTCTTTTTGATCCAGGAGCGTACGATTAGTGGTTAAATTTTGCTAGAATAACGATGATCAGGCTCCACCACAACTGAGTAGTGTCAACAATGAAATGCACAAGGCTCACGTACCTTAAGAGACTGAAACAGTTACAATCTTAATTTTTACGTCGATCGCAACAATGCATTAACAAAAATATTCGCCAACTTACTTTCGGTCTCCCCAGGATTTTTGGAAGGGTTGTCGCTGGACTGTTCGTGGATTTTAGCTCGCGAAACTTTATTTTTTAACTATCATTTTATACAGTTTTATATTTGTACCAAAGTTTACTGCAACAACTGTATATAGTACATATATGGTTTTTTTTATCTCTTTAGAGCCAAGGAAGGTACAAAGTTAAAAAACATAAATAATGTGAAACAATGTGTAAACAGTATGTCAACATGTATTTTAATTACATAAACTGATCTGATCTCATCAAGTTACAATGTCAACTATATACTCTGTATAGTTAGTTTTTCACCTTCATTGTCCAAGATATCTCACACATATCAAACTCAGTGTTTCATTACAACTGACAGGATTAGGATTAAACTTTCAGACGCCTCTTTTTTTCTTGGGCCTCTTTTTTCCTCTCTTCTTTTTGCTGCAGGAGGAGGCTGTGTTTTATGAGTGTGGCGATTCCTGATATGCATATTTCCCTTTTTATTATAGTAGCATGAAATTGAGTTATTTTATTTATTTAATGCAAGTCACAAGGCTAAGTAAATATATATATACATAAAACCATTGTCAACTTCTTGCAACCAGGAGTAGACTTTCTTCCACTTACGATCGACACCTGACTGGATCGAACTGGCCGTTCGAGGTAGCCGGCGTTGATTCAGTGTCTCGGCATGTTGGGGTACCGCGTCCGGCGTCGGAGTAATTACACGACGTGAAGGGGTACTTGGCGTAGTTAGAGTCGCTCTTGAAGGGCTATCCGAAATGATCTCGATCTCATTTCTAGAATTTTGAAGTTCAGAATGCCCGGTGGAGTTGGCATCAGCCTCACAAGGCCGGTTTCTCTTGAAATAAGATAGAATCGACGAGTCGTCGTTCTTTCGCGCATGCATACTTGAAAATGTGTCCGACGAAAATGAACTGATCGTTACGATGATAGCGCAGTAAAATGCCACGAAATGCATTTCTTTTGCAATTTAAGTTCTAACTGCAACTTGCCAATAGATTTGTTTAAAACAAATCAATTATCGCGCAATTATTTTCATACATGTATACAGTTCAATTTTCGAAGTGTTTGTCTTCTAATCACAGAACAAAGAATAACCAAATAATAACACCCGCTATTAATTGAGAATATCAACAGTCGGCAGAGCCAAAATACGATCAAACGACACAATTCGACCACGTGGAGAGGCGGAGTTATCCAGCTTATAGTGAAGAAATCGATTGTGATTGGTCAAATCGCCCATTGCTTAACCTTGAATGAGGTGTTTTTTGAAAAGCGACCTGTGTTTACAATGCGAGAAACAGAAAATTATGACATGTCGATTTTGAATAAACGGATGTCGGCGAATTTAACGCTTGTTGGAAAAAGATCAAAGCTTGTTAACGGTTGTCGGGCGCGACAACCGTTATGATAGCTGGGGAGAACACTGCGACGCCGCTGGCCCGACCCGGTCCTTGAAAGCCGAGCAAAATCTCGATCCACAACTACTCCAACCTAACCAAAATGGCAACCCACGCTATCTCCCGCTTGTCACGTGACTGATTTGTTATCGTTCTTTTGATATCCTTTCATAGTTGTTCGAACAACAACATTAAATTGTTTTCTTGTTTTTATTTGTATCATTATCTTTCAAAGTTCGCATTCCTTCTCGAAATATTTGTATTTTCTTAAAAATGACTTTTTATGCCACACAACTACGAAATCTTTCAGGCGTAACTAAACTACTCATGCATATCAAGTTGCTTGTTCACTGCCGTAGCTGGTCGTGATTTCACTCTACATTTGTTAGCTGGCGTTTTTTGGCATGGATGCTCCGAAATTACACGAAAACGTACTATCAATCGCTCAGCATTCGTGGAATGGTGTGCTGCATTGTGCTTCACCCTTGTGCAGAACATTTCGGCCTGCTCTCACGGTGACCACAAAACCCCACTTACTTAATATATACGCTCTCGTAGTCGCAATGATACACCCGAAGTTAACGACGGCGCGTCGCAGTGTTCACGGCATCGTTACCTAAGACTGGCGCATGCGCCAGTCTAAAATCAAGTTGTCTTTGTGAATATGTTCCATCCCACCTATCAACACGACAATGTGGAACGAAAAAAAAACACAAACATATAAAATATGAGAAAAAGAAGAAATATGCATACCAGGAACTGCCACATTCAGAAAAAAGAGCCTCCCGACAAAGCCAATAAGAAGACAAGAGAGAGAGCATGGTTAATTACATTGTCAGCTTCAAAACAGACACCACAAACAATTAACAAAAATAAGAACCCGAAGGTTACCGCCTTGGAACGGTCAGTGGCAAATCAAATTGCCACTGGAGGGGGGGGGGCGTTTAAACCAGGTTCTAGGGTGAACCAACCTCACACTTGCCTCAACATGTTCCATTTTAACACACTAGTACAAGTTGTCTTGGTGAAATAACTCAAACCACCTATCAGCTCAACAATGATGCATGCAAAAGCACACAAACATATATAAAAAAGAAACTAATAACATCGTAAAGCCAAATGGACGAGTACTCAATAATTTTACCGAGACCAGAGCTTCTGGAGTCAAATCAGTTTATAAATTTAATCTCTATAAAAATAACTGCCTGTGAAATACCTTGTTGTAATAGTGATTTTAAACTGCACCTGTAATTTTAAATTAATTCTGGATATCGGCGATAAAACTTGCAAATGTTTTTCCTTAATTTGTGATACCAATAACCTTGTTATAAAAGTTGTTTCTAGTAATTAAATATTACCTTCATTGAAATCATTAACACCATTGCATGCTCTAGAAAAGCGAACAAGCTGTGAGATATAAACCCAGGAAGATGTGGCACGAGGAAGATCGTCGTCTAAAAACGGAAAATTTACTATATTAAAATTAAAATCATCTCTTTTAACGTATATTTTAGTTGTGTTGTTTTAGACAACCAATACATAGTAGGTACATTGTCTTGATTTGGCTCAATACTGATTCTAAAATTCAGGTGTTAATACAAATCTGTTATGAAAGTCTTCAATTCCCTGTTTCAAAAGACGAAAGTTATAACGAGGTCGAGGTGGTAATGAAGCAACGTTTCTTTCATAAAATGATAAGCGAGTGTCAAATTTTTTGAATATGTGCTTTTTCAATTAGAATGTGAATTAGGCTCAGCGTGTTCTCTTTTGCATCATTTACAGCAAAATAAGTTTAAAGACTCAGCAATTTCTTCACGGCATGCATGAAAATCAGTTTGGGATGGAATTCTATATTTCGGACCTAAGTTAAAGGCCGTTATAAAAAAACAGCTGTTATTGAAAGTAAGGGTATGTTTTACGCTCGAAAACAACTCTAATAACGCCGACCTAAATAATAATATTGAGCAATGAAACGCAATTCAAGCAATGAGCAAATATATGTATGGCATTTACATTAAGAAAATTTAAACCAGTGTTGAAGCATACATAGAATTGCACACAACCCGATGATAGGCGAGATGTGTGTTATACTATGCACTTCATATGCATGCTCAATAAAACAGAGTCATAACCTTATAATCTGGTCGGATTTTCTATTCGCTTTACGAAGTTCAACTGTGTTGTGGAAGTTCCTCTCCAAAATTCAAGAATCAAATCCGCAGGTACAATTTTGTCGATCTTAGGTCGATCAGAATTGTACATCATAGTGTGCAAAAGGAGATGAGGTGTGAAAATAAAATTATCGTTTTTTAACAATTTTTAAAAATACTGTTATTATATTGTTATAAACAAATAATTTGTTCGGAAATTGTTGAAAAAAATGATAATTTAATTTTCACAGTTCATCGTTAGTTAAACAGTATTATCAGCAAGTATGAATTACCTTAAATGAGGAAAACATTATGATATTCACATGACATTTAAATTGTAACAAATATACACAACAGTAAGAGGTTACACACAATTTCATTAGACACTGGGGCTCTTCTATAAACAATCACGTGGGAGTTGCATTGGCGAATAAACTTCAATCTACCTACCTGCTCGATAATGTGACATGTAATTACATAAAACATAAACTTGTAGCTAAAGGCACAGTCAAGTCAAAGGAAATTGAAAATGTACTTGGTGACCTTACAGTGACCTGAGCGCATGAAGTTAAACAAGACTTTCCGAGAACACGGTGATAAATAACCAAGCCCATCATTATGACTTCTCGTGTTTTATAATACCAGACCAGGTAAGTGGATTCAACATAAAAAGTATTGCAGGAAGAGTCGAGGAGTTTGCTTATTAGCGTTAAACCGCTTTACCAACAGCTTAGTCCCTGTGTCGCTTGTTGAAAAAAATGAAGGGGTAAACATACGTTATTATAACTCTGGGCGGAGTTAAGATGCGCAAGTAAATAAAACTATCACGAGTGGCATAGGCCTAAGTAATATATTTATAATTCATTATTGATCTGAACGGCACCTAGTGTTACATTGAAAGATAAAAGTTGTTTTTCCTAGTTTAATGAGTGTTTATGCTGTATCGTTGGCCTTTCTTAACTGTTAATATAATGTGCGCGATCTGTCTGAACTATCCTACATGTGACATTTATCCTTATTTAATGGGCTTTGTTGTCACATATACACTGTGCATTTTCTAAACCCTCTCTTATTTCATTCAAAATTCAGGAAAGCCTTCAAGAAAATCCTCATTTATCCTTATAGATAAATAATACTTATATATAAGTGCTGAAACCGAAACAATGTGCAACCATGTTGTAAGAAAATTTATAACGATAAAAGAAAAAAACTTATTATTCTATTTAATCTTAAAGAATTTAGAAGCTTGTGTATGTTCCACAGATTCCTGGTAAAAGATTGGTTATAATATATATTTAACAAGGGCATATTACATCATCTATTAGATGACAATTGTGATATTTGATGAAGGGCATGATCTAACGTTAACAACATTAAAGGGAAATAAAGGAGGAAACATTTTAAATTTGACACAACCATAAACACGACCAGGTTATCCGTACCTTTATTCTGAATTTGATTTTATAAGTTTCTACAGATGCATCTTGAATTTCACTGGGTGACGAAGCTTTAATCTGACACTGCTATTGAAAATAATTCTTAGAAATTCCTTTTATGGGGTATTTAATCATCACCAATAAAAGCTTAATGCATAATATTCAACATTCCTTGAATAAAATATTTTATGTCGAAATTATTTTTTATGAAAGATATTATTTTGCTTCAGCCTATATTAATTTCATTGTTTTTAAAAGATGAACCGTTAAGTGGCTGGGCACAGTATCTTGGAAATAAATTCAACATATAGACCTCCTTTCAATTATATAATGATTTATTACGTTTTTAGATGATACGATCGAGCTGTTCCTTGAAATAGGTACAAACGGTATGAAATGAAGACGTTAATTGGACATGTGCGTATAACTATCTCTTTATTTTGATTTGTTTGTGAAATACGGTTTGTTATTTGTAATTACATTCTTGCAAAATAAATGTCAAGTTATGTTGTGTATAATCATGAAATATTGACTGAAATATAATAATGAAACCTTATTCGGCATCAATGTAACGCCATACTGGCATTTAAATGACAATGGACGGACAGCAATGTAACTCCAGACTGGCATTTAAATGACGATGTACTGGCATCAATGTAACGCCAGACTATGAACTGGCATCAATGTAACGCCAGACTGGCATTTAAATGACAATGTACTGGCATCAATGTAACGACAGACCATGAACTGGCATCAATGTAACGCCAGACTGGCATTTAAATGACATGTACTGGCATCAATGTAACGCTAGACCATGAACTGGCATCAATATAACACCAAACTGGCATTTAAATGACAATGTACTGGCATAAATGTAACGCCAGACTGGCATTTAAATGTATTGGCATCAATGTAACTCAAGACTGGCATTTTAATGACAAAGCACCTGCATCAATGAAACGCCAGACTGGCATTTAAATAACACTGGACATAAATAAATGTAACGCCAGACTTTCATTAAATGACAATGGACTGACGTCAAGGTAACGCCAGACTGGCATTTAAATGATAAATGACCTTTATCAATTAAACGCCAGACTGGCATTTTAATTACATTAGACTGGCATCAAGGTGACACTAGACTAGGATTATGGTAACACCGGAATGACATTAAATTACCGCGTACAGGAAAGGTAAAACAGGCTGATATCAATATGTCAACAGATTTGCATCACGGTTGAAGCGGACAGAAACCACTGTAACTATTACGTGAGTGTGAAAATCTGCGCTCTATGATATCTCAAGTCACATTTACGTGCATGATTTTTAGCTTAAAAAGTACAACTCGAGCATAAGAATCTACAAATAATACATTTTATTACATGAACTATAAATAGACGCAACGCGATTGGTCACACCCCCAAAATAACCGAGTCAATAAATCTAGATATTGACCCGCTTTCGCTGATATTGACCTGTATATATAGGCTAATTACTTGTAAATAGTCCACCGGATCTTCCTACTCGGGCTAGTCAGACAATGGCTGACACTAAATAGTCCCAATTTTTTTGCCTTTTGGGGGCATTAAATGGCTAGTATGGCCTGAAAGGAACATGTTAAGTAAATGAGATGCTTTTACTGACACACTGATAGCAAATTTATGTTTGGAAATGCAGTATATGAAAAAAGGCCCTGGTTTTAGGACGGCATATGTAAAACAGTTTTGAAGTTCACACAGAAGTGAAAAAAACAGACCACCGGTTTCAAGGTGTCAAATCTCTGTTAATTGATACATGACCCCTACTTTTCTTGCTGGAAATGGACAGTAGAAACAATTAGCTTTAAAAGCATGTAAGTTAGCCCTTATTAAAATGGTACCAGCTATGATTGCCAGCCTTTTGAAACATGTCATGTTTACTATAGTTTATATAGGGAAGTCTATTTACAGGTCTTACACCTATAAGAAGTACAAGTGGAGGGCAGAATTTGAATATTTATATTGTCTGCAATGTTATTTTCCACTAAAATTGTGTGCTGACCAATTTTAAGCAAATTTGAAAGTCAAAAATCAGTATAACTGTGTTACAGGAGGCAAACTTAGGTTTTAATTAGGTTTGGGGCCTTTTTTAACTGTTTTTGCCTTAAAAATGCCACAATTGATATCCTGTGTGGGCCATTTTGCATGTGTCAGCTCAAAAAGTGAGTTGCTTTTATTAGTTGAGATGTTTTACTATTATTCATAACCATGTTTTTGAGAAATTTGATGTTTTTCAATTTTTATTAGAAAGAAATGAATTCTTAGGTTTAGGCGCTTGGCCGCAAACGCGTACCAGAATAGGTGGTGTTGGAAAATTCCTCATATTGAGTTCATTTTTGCTTACTGAATGCTGAAACTTGGTAGATATATTGCAAACATCATATTATTAAATAAAAACAGAAAATATAAGATATTGAAAAACACAAGTTTTCTTATAAGAAGTACAAGTGGAGGGCAGAATTTGAATATTTATATTGTCTGCAATGTTATTTTCCACTAAAATTGTGTGCTGACCAATTTTAAGCAAATTTGAAAGTCAAAAATCAGTATAACTGTGTTACAGGAGGCAAACTTAGGTTTTAATTAGGTTTGGGACCTTTTTTTAACTGTTTTTGCCTTAAAAATGCCACAATTGATACCCTGTGTGGGCCATTTTGCATGTGTCAGCTCAAAAAGTGAGTTGCTTTTATTAGTTGAGATGTTTTACTATTATTCATAACCATGTTTTTGAGAAATTTGATGTTTTTCAATTTTTATTAGAAAGAAATTAATTCTTAGGTTTAGGCGCTTGGCCGCAAACGCGTACCAGAATAGGTGGTGTTGGAAAATTCCTCATATTGAGTTCATTTTTGCTAACTGAATGCTGAAACTTGGTAGATATATTGCAAACATCATATTATTGAATAAAAACAGAAAATATAAGATATTGAAAAACACAAGTTTTCTTATAGGCTAATTACTTGTAAATAGTCCACCGGATCTTCCTACTCGGGCTAGTCAGACAATGGCTGACACTAAATAGTCCCAATTTTTTTGCCTTTTGGGGGCATTAAATGGCTAGTATGGCCTGAAAGGAACATGTTAAGTAAATGAGATGCTTTTACTGACACACTGATAGCAAATTTATGTTTGGAAATGCAGTATATGAAAAAAGGCCCTGGTTTTAGGACGGCATATGTAAAACAGTTTTGAAGTTCACACAGAAGTGAAAAAAACAGACCACCGGTTTCAAGGTGTCAAATCTCTGTTAATTGATACATGACCCCTACTTTTCTTGCTGGAAATGGACAGTAGAAACAATTAGCTTTAAAAGCATGTAAGTTAGCCCTTATTAAAATGGTACCAGCTATGATTGCCAGCCTTTTGAAACATGTCATGTTTACTATAGTTTATATAGGGAAGTCTATTTACAGGTCTTACACCATAAATAGAATGCGAAAGTTTCCATTAATAGCGTGCGCGCGCATCTACATAACTTCCTTAGACTAGGACGCATTGTGGGATACTTGTAAATAATAATTAAATTAATAAAAACTATTTATAGTTCATGTAATAAAACAGTTATTTACTTATTAGCTGGGAAATATGCTGTTGATATCGCCTCGGTCAATAACGATTTTTTAGGTCAATATCACAGCATATTTCCCAGCTAATAAGTAAATAATTGTATAATAATATTTTCACATACTTTGTAAACATTGAAACTGAGTCATCTTTCCTTCTAATTCCTAGACATTTAGTGAAACAACTTTTCTTCATTAAACTTTTGGTATTGACAACAATGTCATCGTGATGCCAAAATCTTTTGGTCGGTAACAATAACTGAGAAATGTCTTTTTTGTACTTTTATTTTGTCAAGAAAACTTAACATTGGCTATAACGTTGCAATTTCTTAATACCTCTTTCTTAAAACTTTATAATTATATTGCTCATAACAACACTGTCGTGATGATGACAAAGTCTTCAGGACAAGGTCAAATTCCGTGGAGTTACGTCCCTTTCTGCACTTAGATTTTGTCAGAAAAACTTAACGTTGGCTGTAACTACATTTTCTTGACACTACTTCGTCAAAATTTCAAATTGTATTGTTTATTATGACAGCGTCGTGATTATTTCAAACGTTTTAGGTCAAGTACTAAACAGCATTGATTGTTTAAAAAGAAAAAAAAAGAAAACAAAACTGCCTAGTGATCTTTGCACTGTTACCGTCACCGTATATATATATGTGTAACAAATTTATGTGGTATAAGTGGTTTTTGTGCATATTTCCTTTTTAAAATATACCTTGAGTAAATTCGTAGGAAAGGTGGTATTATTAGGGAATGCCACAGGCAGGCAAAAACATACCGAATTCCACAGGATAAAACGGACATCAACGCATAACAAAAAAGTTCACAAAAATAATTTAAAAGCACTGCTATAACGGGGAACGGTTAATGACACAAAAAATTTTCAAACGATGTTCAAACGGACAACAACTCGTGACAGAGAAGTTTTAAAACCACGTTTAAACGCATATGAACTAATAATGACACAAACTATTAAAAACGAAACACTTTAAATCGGACATCCGTTATTCAGAAAAACGTTTAGGAACAATGTTAAAACGAACATTAACCAATGGCATAGAAGTTCACAATCCAATCACAAACGACAAACCATGTTTTAACGTACATCGACATAATGAGAAACATTTTCACACATCGAGTCGAACGCCAATCGGCTTAACGGCAGACAAGTTTACAAACTACGTTAGACATCGGCTTGCGACATACACATTCACAAATCAAGGTTAGCAGCAAAAAAATTCAAACGGATTACAGTCTTGTTGTCGCCTTGTCATACATTCATGTCCATTTTAAATTAATTTTGCTTTTATCAATTCAAGCGTTTCATTTCATCGACCATAGTTTATTGTGAATAAGAACCACTTGCTGTAAACACTATTTTGGTGTGATTCTGGGGAAGTCGGACCAAATCTTCATGTACACAAAACGATTTTTATGAATTAGTCAGCTGTTTTATTTTTCCGACTTCATTGAATTAAATACACATTTGGGCGTAAAGAGACTTCTTCGTCGCGTTTCTTTCCGCATCCTTAGAACGTAACAATATCTGTGGAAATCTGAGAAATCGCACAGTAAACTTTTTAAAAATATATTTGAATAAAATACTCATTTTGCGCTTAACTGTTTAAAAATACTGAATAAAATAGACACTCGTCTTAAAACATAAATGATGTAGAAGAGAAATGCGTGGTATTAACTCGTTTTTCTGAAAAACATAATTAATCGATGTGATTTATTCAGAATATTAAAAAAGTCGTGGGTAGTAATATGCATTTCCATTACTACCCTTTAACAGGCTCAATCAAACCGAGCCTGCAATATTTTTATATTTGTCGTGTTCGATAGCTTTCAAAGTTCCCTTTTCAACTATTATACTATTTTAAAGTATGAATTATTATAAATAGTCATATAGTATAACCTAAATCTTAACATTAGGCTGATCTATCAATATCTATTCATAATTAATTTATTAATCCTCGCATTTATTGCCAATTTAATCATCCTCAAGACCTTTACATTGGTACCACCCAACATCAGCTGAGCGTGTAGAACATTAATGATTTTGAATTTTGAGAAAGCTGTAATACAAATGTGAACCTTATGTTCTATCAACGGGTCCAGAGATAGTACAAAAATGAATATTTGTGTCTTTATAATACAACAGAATGCTTGGAACATGAGAGAATGTACTGCAATGCTTCAAAAATTACTACTGACCTCAGCTTCGCTTCGGTGATGGTATTTTCTTTATTTTCAGAACATGTACTTGCAAATACAAGTATTCGTTTTTGTAAAATGTGATTTAGAAATGTTGTTAGAAGCTTTTCAATATCCGCAGTTATGACGGAAAACTTCCTGTTTCAGTATCATTTTTAATCAGGCTTTCCATTATTACAACTAAGGGGAAGGTTATAATCACATTAACAGCTTTCTGTGTAAGTTGCTCACTAGAAACTTAAGCAATATTCACCTTGTAAGATATGTCCATGTCAGACATTTTCAATAACCTTTAACTCTCATGGTGTTTGCTTTTCAAATGGTTCCACAAATAAGTGGTGGTATGTGTACCAGCATGTCGGAAATATTAGCAAATGTCAGAAAAACGTGGTAGCTTTAAAATTTTACAGTTCAGGTTTTCTTGTGTATTAATGTTGAACAACTGATTTAAAAGTGAAATGAAAATATGCAGAAATACATGTACAGTTTATTCGGTCTACAAATTGAGTATTATTGATCACAAATAAAATACCAGGTAACAGCAACGTGCATCATACCGGTGCAGAGAGGTAGCAATACCTTTAAAATGTAAGTGAATCCATTTAATTGTCATAGCAATGCTCATATCTTTATTTTTGTACAGCTGCTTACATTGTTTACGGGTCAGCCAGATGTTATCTGATTGCCATTATAAACAATTACAGTAACTGATTACAAAAATTGACAAAATGAACACGAGATGGTTATCTCTCGTCAATGTTCAATCATTTTGACAGACGTATGTTTGTAAGTTAAACAAATGGACATTGAACATTTTTATTTTTATATAATTGCTAGATACTATGTTATATTTCTAACAAACATTCATTATCTCCTGTAGCACAATAATTATTGCGCACTGAAGAGCAGCACGTGCTACTCAGGAAAGGCATTAGTATGGCTGCAGTGTGTCATAAGAGTTTCATGCCATATTTATCAACTGTCTGCGTATGTGTTAAAGATGCAAATAAAATACAGTGAATGAACCTTTGCCTAGTTTCAAGCAAAAGTCAACTTGCGATTCATGTACAAATTTCTTGAACAGAGTTACCATAGGTTCAACGAAAAGAATTTATGTACTTTGTATACAGAGAACAATTTCCTGAATGAACAAACTATATGTTATTATATATGAAGAACATTATATACTATAGTTTTGCCAATTTGGTTTCTACGTGTCTTTAACATAACCATAAAGATAAATTGGTTGCGATTTGTTCATAATTATAGATCATAACTGCTCGATATTTTTAACATTCGAATAGACCGAAGGGAACTTCAAAAGCCACTGAATATTACAAACATGAAAATATTGCAGGGTATGTTTGATTGAGCTACATGTATATAGTATATAGACATTAATGAAAGAAATATTCTGTGATTTTCAATAATCCCACTTTGTATAAGCATTGTCAATTGATTTATTTTCTAAGATTACAACATGCCCTTGTGTTAGGATAAAACAACATTTCTTGGGTAATTTTAAACACGACAACTTGTACATATATCTTAATATGAGACCGTTACGTGGCAATTGTGATTTTGGTGCACCCTAGAACCTAATATAACCACCAGTGCCCGTAACAGGACAAAGTGATTTGCCACTGACTATTCAAAAGCGTTAACCCTGGATATGCTTCTTTAACTTTTTTCATTACCCTCAATAAGCCTAATATATGTTTGGATTTCCTGAACAGCTGGTGGATAGATATTTCTATTATGGCCCAATCCCGTGATCCTTGGAAATCCCTGGTGTCTTATTGTTAAACAGGCCCTTCTATCGTTTACGCCCAGATTTGCAGACTTTACTTTGTATACAATGGAATCACAAACATTAAAATGCCTTAACGCCCCATAAAGCATGTTAAGGTTTATGGTATTTTTTCGGTATATAACACTGCCGAGCAAAATGTCGAATTATACTGGACAAGCACCTCTGAGATAAAAAAAAATACTTTGACGCCGAGATTGATGAGTGTGTCTGCCTGGTACAAAATAAATTAAATTAATCTCATTAAATTAAGTCATGCCCTGGTCGAATGATCTCAGTTTCTAATAATAAAAGATCTATTGACAAAAACTATTTAAGATTTTTTTTCAGTGTACTAAAAGTTTATTTGCAAATGAGCGATGTTGAAAGTATTTAAAACAAACGTATGTACATCAGATAACCACCAGAAATTATGCGAAAAAGAATGCACTGCTTGGGTTTCATAGGCCGATTCAGAAAATTAAAGGTTTGCTTGGCAAAATGTAGGTATTTGACAGTAGAAATATAATAAATTTTGAATGTTTTCGAATCTATCCGATACAGAATTCTACTGACAATTACGCGGTAATCAAGAAGAGTAGTACAATATACTGTGTCTGAGTAGATTTTGACAATTTTTAAGTATAGATATATTATTTCAAACCTTAACCTTTAATTACTTATCGCCATCTTTAGATTATGTGAAATAAGCATTCCAAGCAAAAAAAAATATCTGTATAAATAATAAAAGCTGTGATTCATTAATTATTATTACTGAGAAGTTTTAAAATAGATTTTCCAATAGGCGAGATGCACATACACATTAAAAAGTACACTATCAAATATTGCTATGAACGAGTAATAGGCTACGTGAAACATTATAGTCAAAATGTATTCTTTAGATGTAATTTGAGAAAAATCAAGGGATCAGCGACAAACCTCATTTTTCTTGACAAAATGATAGACCAGCGGATACGGAAGAAACTAGTAGAATAGTACTTTTACCCCATCCCAGATAATCGGCAACTGCTGTAAATAAGCAAATTGGATGGCCGGATAGTAATTTTAAAACCAGTCAATAGCGTTAAACAGACAATTAATGATCCGGAAGGAACATGACTTGAATCATTCTGATAATATGGATCAGGCAAATCAACTTGTCAAGGGAGAATACTTTTATTTATATGTCCTCTTAAGACTTATTCCTAACTACATCCCTTTTTTGTTAAATAGATCAAAGAGTGAACTTTTTGGTTTGGTTTGAAATAGTTCGTTGCCTTTAAAAATGTCAGAAAAAGGCATCGGCGCGACAAGTGCATAATCTCGTACTGTGTACTGTTTACTTTTGTAAATAAGATTTGCATTCAACAAAGGGGTAGGTGGCTCGGGCAGTGATTTTCATTACTGTCCATGCAAAGACTTAAACCGAGCCAGCAATATAATATATATTTCGTGTTCGGTGGCTTGCTAAGTCCCACTTAATCTATTTAATTGAATTATTGGAGAAAATAAATTTAGGATAATCGATCCCACACCTTATGTTAACTCAACAACAGCGCACCTGCAGTAAATTCAAACCACAGTACAGAAAAGCTTTGAAATGTACTTGAATCAGTAATAATCGTCCGATATGTGAGGTTAAAGTTCCTTTCGTTTCATTTATATTGTCTGTTCTTACTTTAATACACACATAAAGCATTTAGTAAGACCATTTTCACATTCAATAAGATTTTTTGATTAAAGACATGTAAGGCGTTTAATGCGATTGTTCTTTAAGACAATACACAGAACAAAAGAAAACAATGAAATATTCGTAACCATGAATCGACCCAGACATAAATTAAAACGTCATCATAAAAGACACAAAGCAAGGTCTATTGGTGCACAATGAAGATACTAAATATGTAAGAATGAAACAGAAAAAACACCTGCTCAGAAAACTACATCAAACGGCTTTATTTTCTGAGTCTTAAGGAATAAAGGAATAGTTAATAATGTGCTTAGCGTTCCTTTAACAATTATTAAAACTTCACAATGGATATATCGCAATCATGAATTTACCAAATGACAGCAATAAACTTATATACATACTGAATATTATCTGATTGTGAATTTATAAAATATTACTTTAAAAGCGGAAGCCATGGCCACCAAGGAACTCGGTAAAAGCTAGTCAAAATCTAATCGAAAGTATCCGGTCGTTAATAGGAACTGTCACGCAACTGTTGGAGAAAAGACGGGCAATGGTGCAAAGCAAACACTAACGATGACTACCACAGAAGCGGAAACGGTCGACAACAGCGAACCCTTGATTGTAATCAACGGGACAAACGATATGATATGTGCCATTTGTAACATTAATGGCGATGAGAAAGGTGCAGTGGGAATCTGCAAAACCTGTAAATACTATCTATGTAACCACTGTGTGGACGAGCATAGGAGGAGTGAAAACTCCAAGAATCATAAAATAGCATTCTTTTACTGCCAGACTAACTTAAAGGTGAACAAGCTGGTACGAGCGAACTCTTTCTGTCTAGACTGTGGGCATTACCTGTGTGAGAAGTGTAAGCTGGAACACACTGGCTTCAGAGAGTACAGGCATCACAGCTTCATCGGTGGCAAGAGTATACCAGCTGAGCCTTTCATACATGAGCATGGCCATACACAGTCCCCGAAGGGTAGAAGGTATTCTATTTATGTCTTTAAATTGGCAGCTTACATTTGTTTTATCGATAATGCTACTGGAAGTACTACGTGATAATTCTAATCACTTGCACTTATTAATAAAACAGTTTGGCTAACTCATATTTTTCTGCAGGGCATGTAACTACTAAATTAAAAATAGCAAATTCAGCCGTCCAGATTTTGACAAACAATAAATTACATAAATACTTAATAAAAAAACATGTAATTTTAACCTTTCATACTTTTAATTTTAATGATTCCATTCTAAAACAAACGTTGTATCAACAAACATTATAAGAGAATGAAACGATGTATTCGTTTTCTTGTTATAAACACATTTATAGATTTTATAACCGATTATTATATTATTTCAGAAAAGCTGTTTCAAGAATGTCAAGGTCAACATATGACAGGAAATCGCCATACATCAGTAGCATGGTCCCATTTAGAAGAGCTAAATCACCGCCTAAAAAGCGCATTGTAACCGTGGATGAACAAATCTACCAGGCACCTAGAACACTGATACAAAGCACAACTGGTCGTCAGAATATCGGAGATTCCTCGGCCTTGAAAACACCAGATAAGAGGCAGAATTCACCTTCTAAGATAAAGAGAGTTCATTATGAAGATGATCAAGTGAGCAATGAAGCAGAATTGATCGGAGAGTATAACATTACAGGGACAACTGACATAGAGAGATGTCACGTGATCTCGTCCGTGTTTCTTGGAAATGGTTATCTTATTGTGGCTGATGAGGGTAATAAAAATATCAAGCTCTATGATCCACAATTTCAATTCAAAACTGCAATGGAGATAGCCGCATTTCCTGTTGCTCTTTGTACATCTAATCAATCAACCGTTGAATTCTTCGCATCGAGTGGTAACTTCGTTTTCAAGATCGGTGCCAGCAAACTTTTGACACTAATACACACAATTTCTACTGATATTCAGAAAATCGAGGGTTTAGCGCAATGGGAACATGGTATTGCTCTAATTTTCAAATCCCTGAAGTCTGCATCTGACAAAAAAGGCCATCTAGAGGTGCATTTGATGACCTTTGACGGTGAGGTCAAGTTTGAAATAACAATCAGCAGTCAGTTTAGCGTGAAAAAAGTAACTCCAATATGGTATGTTACAACATCAAACGATGGAACAGAGTTACTACTTTCTGATACCAATCTGAACCGGATCATAAGCGTTGACATAGCAACCTGGCACGTGATCTACGTTCTACGCGGCAAAACAACCGGGGGCGCCCCGAGAAGCCTAACGATGGACCCAGATGGAAACTTACTGGTTACCTGGTACGGTGAAGTGCACAAAATATCTCAGTCTGGAAAAGACTTAGGAATTCCGGTGTCAAAAATTGATAAACAATCGATTATCGTTTATAATCAGAAAACAAGGCAACTTGTAGTACATGCATGGAGCAAAGCGCATCAAGATAAATTCAGAGTATATGATTTGAAATAAAATGTATCGCCGATTCATTAGAATTGAATCAGATAAGATATTACTTATGCTGCTTTTAGAATAATGCTATTTCGACGAATGAGAAATTATTTTCTAGTAGTCAAGTTTTGTAAAGTGTAACATCCCGTGTTGTTGTTTATGCAAACTATATAGACAATGAAGCTTAATGAATCTTTTTTTAAATTAAAAGTAAAATATCAAAGTCAAAAGCAGTATCAGTAAACAGACTTGATTTGTTTATTTTTCTGTACTGAGAGTTCGATTTTGTGTGCAAATATAGTCTCTTAAACTCTGTACGATTAAAGTATTGTATGAGAATATTAAAGATACTTTAAATACGTCTCAAAATTATTGTCATATAATTTTAATAGATAGTTGGTCCTTATAAAGAATATTTAATGTATAATATTAAACTCATTCATGCATTAAAAGTTACCATATACTAATTTTCTATGCTTGGATTTCATACAGCTTTAATGAGATATATTTAATAATCAATTTCTATATCTAGATTTTTGATCACTTACTTTATACTTAAAATATACAGTTTCAAAAGCGTTCAAAATTTATTGTTGTAAGAAAACGAATGAGTGAACATGTAAACAGAGGTATTCAGTCATTAAAAGACAAAATATATTTCGGTTTTGTTTTTATTTGAACCCCTATTTAAATTCGTATTGAATTTCAATTGTCTCCGCTTTAAGTTGTGCTATGCGTTGCTATCCCAAATATAAATTTGGAATATTAGTATGTAATGATGCGTCATTATAATGGAATCAACTGAAGAACATAAACTCCCAAAAGACTTAAGTAGTTACAGCTCGTTTTACAAAACAAAGCTGTCAATATACCAGGAAAACAGTGATTTAAATTCAACCAATCTAGGAGATAACAGTGCTGTAACTGTTGATAAAGCTTCAAATGACGCCGGCAAGAATGATGGTACTACAACATTAGGAGGTTTGAACAACTATAATCAGTTAAAAGATGGCGCTGAACAAGGAGAACCTGGTGACAAGTCCAAGGATGACACGTCATCTTCAGGTCGTAAATTTAATACAGAGTATAATCGGGAAAACAGAACTAATGCACAAGAAAGTACTAATACACAGCTCGATAAAGACACACATGCTATGGACACCCCATCAGGTAATGTTAAATTTCAAATCAGTGGTGCACCAGTGGCTGCAAGTGGATTTCTCTTAGAGGACGTAAAGGGTTGTTTTTAAGCGTAGTTTTTTACTTGAAAAGTATTAAATTACAGATAATTTTCCTAAAGGCAATAAACAAGAAGCAACATTCCTTATCGTTATACTGATTTACATTAACAATGATAATTTATTCTATGCACTGTCAGGTAAGATTTTGTGGCTCAAAAAAGGTTCGGGATATTGAAGCTGTTTAATATAAGAGTGCATAAACAAGTGTTTTTAATTTGGCGGGGCATCAAGTGTTCCGAATTGCTGATTCTCTCGATAGTTACTGCATAATTCAGGAAATTTGATCCTAGTTATAGCCAACGTTCAATTGAGACTGTAGCATTCTCATTTAAATTTAACCTTTCCCTTAAAAGCGTTAAAGCTTTCACACACAAAAATATTTGTTAAAAAGATGCAAAGAAAAATGCGTTTGATGTATAAATAAATAAATAAATAAATAGTTAATTAATACAGCAACACCTACTTTTTACAGCAATTATTAAAAATACACCGCATAATACACAATATAATTCTTTAATAAAGATATATTTCTTACCATGATATTTTAATGAACAATTCCAAAGTGCGCTTGCTTACACTTTGCATAGTAAAACATGGTGTCCATTTTCTAAATTTGTAACTAAAGATAATATAACTCACTCGTAGATGAAAGCTACAAAAACCTCGTTCAAATCGATCGTAATATAACAGAAATATTAATGAGCAATGTCGTTTCATTGTACTTTTGCAACTTGGTCAGTGGCAACGTACATGTATATAAATTATATATGTGATAGTGCATATTGTTTTAACTGAATAATATTATGTCGGTATGCAGCTTTCAAATCCAATGGATCACCACGCGTTGTTCCCCTTAGTGCTTATTTAATTTCAGTTTATTATCTGTATCCGTTAGACAAACTATAATTTATTTTTTGACTACTCGCTAGGTTTTCATCATCTTTTCTTTTCATGCTCGCAAAACGTAAATTTTAGAGCGAATGTATTTGTTCTTTTTTCTAGAAGGCGGGAAATCCCTAAGCAGCTAGCCTAATCAACGTGATAATTTAGGACAATCACCAATAATCGTGTGATTAATCAAAGATATTTGTTTGTGTTCAGTTACTTCTTTTCGAATTTCTTAATAAAATGGAGAAAATGACAGGTATGTCAGTTTTATGTTCAGACTGTTTTTCTTATGTCAGAAAGTAAGCAACATTGAGGAATAAAGAACGGAAGTGATCAGTTTTTATCTGTTTTCTTTACCAGATGCTGAAGAAATTAAATGCAATAACAGCCATTTTGACAATACAGTTGACGAGAAGCAATCAACTTCCAAAAGTGTTAGAAAGATACCAAATGGCGAAACAAAGCTTACAACTATTGATATATCCTCTAAGCAACTTAGTGCAAAAGAAGACGATGATTTGAATGTGGAGAGCATGAATCCAGGAAAGAGCTCGGATGTGAATTCTACAAGAGAGCGAGGTACGTGTTTGAGATGCATTTTCGTAACTTAACACCAAACTTTAAACGACTAAAGTTACAGTAATTTTTCTGATCGATTAATTTTTGTATTATTGTATTTGGTCGATTGATTGTTATAAATATCTTCATCTCAATATTTTAGAGAAACCTTCAGAAGATGCAAATGTGAATCATGAAATATCTCAAAACAAAACTCACGTTGAAAGTGAACAAGGCATTGAACGTGACGTCACAGAAAAACAGGCGTCAGCCATTCGGACCGGCTCAGACAGAACTAAGGAAATGAAAGATGACAGTAGCCTCGAAATTAGTAAAAATTCCATCGATGATCCAAAGGAACACGGGACAAAGATCGCAATGACACCAACAGAGCAAGAAAAACAGCACGTGCTTGACGCTAGCGAGATCAGAAAAACCAGCAGATCCCAGACTTTTGACTCGCCTGTTTCTGTATCAGTTCCGGATGAAACTATCAATTTACATAGTCCACTTTCAGAGACTGAACAAAAATGTCATGAAGAACAATTACAAGTAGATGCTCGTGTTAAAGTTGGAGAAGAGACTGTCAATGAAACTGATTTCATCAAAGGAGTATATCCAAGTAAAAAGGAAATGCAAGGTACTCAGAGAGACGAACACATAAACGAAAACATTAACGGACATGAAGAAATTTCTCACCGACTGACTGAGAATATTAATCATACCAAAGTT
The DNA here is from genome assembly GCA_038501625.1 of Corbicula japonica. Taxonomy (NCBI): domain Eukaryota; kingdom Metazoa; phylum Mollusca; class Bivalvia; order Venerida; family Cyrenidae; genus Corbicula; species Corbicula japonica. Next base: position 1,011,124 of record JAZAYU010000160.1, read on the forward strand.
TCCAGAGAGGAAAAAACATTTCAAGGCGAAGCAAATATTTCTGACCAGGCACCTGATTTGGAACACGAACATCCTATTAATTTAAGTACCAATTATACCGATAAAACTGGTGAAATGAACAGTCCTGTACTTCAAGAAAAAGGTTATGATTCACCAGTCCACGATAATATTTTCTTCACAGGAAGATTACCTACCCTTCTTTCAAGAGGCAATACCGCTGAATCTATCAGAAAGCAACAAAACGAGAAACAAGTTCCGGAAGACGATGTTAAACCTCTGCCCAAAGAAGCTGACCCACATTTAAAACGAAATAATAAAACTGAAGAACCAAAATCTGATCTAACTGAGGAAACATCGACATCTAGGGATCATATTACAGGGAGGACAATACCAACGGAGAGTGAGAAAATACGAGAGCTTATTAAAGAAATCAATGCCCCTGCACAACTGTATCATTTTTCTAGAGAATCGCCGATAAAGTCGAGAAATAAAGTTCGTTTATCCAAGAGTGCCACATACACCAGAACACCATCAGACGCTATATTGGAGGTTGAAAAAGAAAATGTGCCCGCCAAGTTCACAGACACATACGCAGAGAAAATGACCGTCGCTGATATAAATAAAGTCACTTCGAAGGTCATAAGAACAACACACGTCGAAGAGTATCGATCGAAATTTGAAAATTTACCACAAATGAAAAATATTGACGTCTATGTCAGAGAGACGCTACAATCACGTGAAAAGACCTTAGGAAGTGTAGAAACTGCATCAGTGCAACAAAAAGTTTCAGTAAATGGTCAAGATGAAAAAGAAGAAACACAAGATATCAGACAAAAGCACGGTGAACATGCAAAAACAGAAAAAGACTCTGATGTTAGAGCAAAGAAAGAAAACAGCGAGAATACAACGAAATATCACGACTCTCCTGGAATTTCAAATCGGTCGCCACAACAATCTCCGAGAAAAGCAAATTCATATATAAAATTCACAGACACTCCGACTTCCACTGCTGACAATGTTTATCACATTGACTCATATGCACAACAACATACACCTACAGTTCCTGTCTGTAAACCAATTCAGAGATCCTCCTCTGAAAATGATTTAAAAGAAATAATAGCTTCTGCAAAAATGGCAATAGGATCAGAAACAGACATCTCGGGATCTCAACTTGTTCATGACATTTCGGAAATGACGGCTTTTTCTGTTCATGGGGACAATTTTTCGTTATCTAAACGACATCCATCGTCACGATCATTTTCCGATAAAAGACGAGGAGTCTGGGGAACACCGGATATGAAGGATATTCAAACTGATTCTCTCACTTCGCTTATTTGCTCAAAATGTCTTCAGGTCGACCCTAATATCCACACTGCGGGGTTTTGTACGAAGTGTCAACAATATCTCTGTGAAACATGTATATCTGTACACACCGTTGACAACGCAACGAGACTTCATACGATCTTACCGTCATATTGCAAAAATGAGATTGAAATAAACAAATATGTTTTAGCAACAGGTTACTGTGTTGACTGCACCGCTTTTCTCTGTTCCGGATGTGTAGTGAAGCACTCAGCCTTCAGAGCTAACCGACACCACAGGATCATTCAAAGCTCGTTCGTATCCAAGCAACAAGAACGAAAGAAGGTAAATGAGTCGTTCTTAGACGAAGTTCAGGAGAAAATGGAACTTGACGACAGTAAGACATCCTCAAAAGGTTGCCGCAGGCGAAAAAGAAAAAGAAAGTTTCCGAAAGGCAACGGCAGTTTCTACCCGTATCAAATGCCTTATAACCAAGTTCCTGAATCTCTTTACCCTGGTCCAAAGAAAGCGCTTGCTACTTCATACGTGCAAAATCCTAAGTGGGCTCACTCTAGTATACCCAATCTGCCGTACCTCGTTCAACCTAAGCCCATTCCGGACCCGGTTAATCACCACGTTCCATTTGAATCCCAGAAGCACCCAACTTTGTACGTTAACCCTACAAAATACGTCGACATGATGACTGCCAAACTAAAAATGCTCAAATCGCGGTACAAAGTAAAAGACACGGTTAGGTCTCATCGCAAAAGGGAGATAAATGCTTACACGGCGAGGCCTCTGAAAACGCATGATAACGTTAGTCTTCCGGATATTAAAAGCCTCCACAGTCAAACAACTGGTGGAAGATCGCTTAAGCACATCGCTGAACACAGGGTCAAAACAAATGCTGTAAGACAGTGTGAATTCATCTCAGAATACTGCCTTACTATTCCTTTTCCACGTGGTGAGGACAGAACTGAAATATCGGCAATGAGCATTTTATCAAATGGAAAACTAGCTGTTTTAGACAAAAGAAACAATAATATCAAGTTGTTTAACACTAAGTTCCATTGCACTGCAGCTCTGCAGTTCCATAATCGACTTATAGACCTTACAGCCTCGAACCTTTGTCCTACTGATATTTATACCGCGACGCCGAAACATGTCTACGAATTATCCGCCGACAAAGGGATGGAACTGACAAGAAAAATGAAGATGGAAATAAAGAGGATAGAAGGGCTGACTTGCTGGAAGTACGGTTTGGCAATCGTGTGCAAGAAGACCAGTATTTCGTGGGAGCTACGTCTCATGGACTACCGTGGCAACGCAAAGAGCAAACTTGAAATCTTTAATCCTTTTGAACTCGATATAGCAAGTACAAAACTGTGCCACATAACAGCTTCTCGGAACGGTAAATGTATTTCATTATCTGATTCGAAAAACTCTTGTGTTATCACGGTGGATGTTCTGTCTAGAGTCGTAATGCACGAAACGGGTTTGGACGGGAAGATACCGTCATATCTGACTTCAGATGGGGAGGGTGAACACAATATATATGTGACCTGTGACAAGCAAGTACTACAGATATCAAGGAAAGGTAAAGTCACTGGAGTTTTAATTGATAAATCAACGGACAATCAGAGACTGGGTTGTATCGTTTTTAATAAGATGAACAACAGAATGTATGTCCAGAATGGAAAAGATACAATGTGTGTTTACCAAATCGTATAAAGATGCTTAAAAATAACATTCAGTGCTTTACTGCTATTGAAATTACTGGTTGACTGTAAATAAAAATGTGATTCCGATGGGGTTCAAATCACTTTTAACTTTGTTCTTTAGATTATCGCAATCTAAAGTAATCATACCATTTCATATGTAAAACGCCATTGTTTTCCACTCTATTTTCGACGTTTCGGCATTAAGCCTTTTTCAAGAAATATTACACATAAAATTTCAGATGTGTTTTGATAGTTCAAACTCAGTGCAGATACATGTAATTTTATAAAGTTAAAGAATAATCGTCATCATTGAATATACATTTGTGTATTAAATTATTGATTTTAAACCAGATCAGTTGAGGACCTGTCTGTCTGATAGATGTGCATTGACTGTAACAAGTGATTGATTAAACTTTTTTCAACATCATTGCATATGTTTGTTGTTGCTTTTTAATTAAGGCTTCTTTAAGATCATAATATTTATTTACCATAAAACATTTTATCAGTACTTTAATGGTCATGTGAAATCCGACTTGATTACCCCAAGTCGGAGCGTTTTCTTGGTGATTGTTTTGATGACACGTGTTCCTTGGCCCGTCAGACTTCATCTGAAACACATAACTCATTCAACAGGGAGAAAGATAAAGAGCGATTCTTTTAAGTTTTGAACTTGAAACTAGAGATCAGTACTGAGCAACGCCTGTGCTTTTAGTGCTTTGATTGGTACGCTTGCAAATGTAAAGTAACAAGTAACAATTGTCGTTTTAATTCTTTCTAAAATGTAAAACAACTCTTTGCACCTCGTAACTTGTATCTTTATCATCTTCGCCTTCATTCTGGTTGAACAATCATGTGATGTCACAAATGTACATACACGTAAAATAAGTTTACACTGAATCACTTGATAATGTTTCTCAATTCAGTATTATATTTCAGCTGGCTTCAGATACTTGACCGGATCAGACGATTCCGCTGCCCCGGTCACCCTCACCCCGCTTCACTCCCCCTAATTGACACAGCTTTTCATTATCTGTCGATTGTAGGTTAGCTTTCTCCAAGCTGCAAAGGTTATGTTATCTACCAAAATCATGAAGATTATCAAAACAGTCAACAAATTATTGCAACTTCAATTACTTATCAAAGACGCTTAAATGTTCAATCCCAAGGACCTTTACTTCATTGATTAATATCACAAAAGATTGCTTCAGATTGAATAAGTATAGTCACAACAAACAAAAAAAATGTTGAAAGCCATCGAACACGACAAATATAAAAATATTGCAGGCTCGATTTGATGGAGCCTGTTAATGGGCAGTAATGGAAATGCATATTACTGCCCATGCCGCCTAAGCCCGGGTTGAGCGCAACTCAATATTTACACCAATACACAGGTTACAACATACAGGTCTTATCATCCTGGTTCCGGTCGTAGGTCGCATTGTTCTGTCGTTTTCTGGAATATCCTTAATAACCATAAATAGCAGAGCCGAGCGTTCTATTGTCGAAAATAACCTGCATTTTCCTACCGCCTCAAAAAATATTTAGGGTCAGTAATGATGGTAGTCTATGTGCAACTCAAAATTTGGCGTTATTTTTTTTAAAGTAAACAGTTACCTTTATTACTCATTACACCGAAAATAACCAATAGCCAAAACATCCTGTGCGACAATGCATAAAACGTTTGCTACTCAGTGCATATATTAGGATTAAAAACAACAAACAAAGTAACAAAACACTGGTACAAACTTTCGCGAAACAATATTTTGGGACGTATGTACTTACGTACGTACGGTAAGTACATCGGGCAACTCGTTATGCCTTCCACTTTCAGACAATCATACCAAGAAAAGCCACATTCCGAGAACACAGTTTTCCAATACTCGTCGCCATTTCAGCCAATCAGATGCTTGATATATGAGACTGGTTTCCATGCTCAGTTTTATAACCTTGGGCACAGTAATAAAGAGCAACAAGAAATAATAAATAGATGAACCTGGTGGGTGGGTTGGTACATTTACAGGGGAAGCTGCGAAAACAAGAAAGTGCAATGATTGCACTACCAAACAAAACATCGGTAAGCTTGTAAACCATTAAAAAAAGCGTATTTATCTGTCAGGTAAATATATCCTTGAGATATATAACTTTATAGAGAGACACGGAATCGGTTAGCTCAAAGGTAGTATATATGCGTTTCAATTATCGTTTTGTCTATAAATTAAGGAAAAGTGATATGTACCATTTCAAGAGTCTGAATAATCATAACACACGCAACTTCTGACAACCCATATATCTCAAACAACATTATTTTTGTCTGATGTAATAATGATCATTACCTTTTCACAAATTGTGATCACGTAAACTATATTATTAAGCCGTCTGAGGCTTATGTAAACAGGCGTCTAGGCTTCTTTATATAATAGGGTTGTTTAAGATTTTCATTCGGCCTTATTAAGTATAAATAACTTGATTTTTGAAATGTTTTTTTTTTCTTTTTAAAATTAATACACATTATGTGAGATTTGTTAAAACTACGTAAAATAGGTCCGCTGTATCCGCAATAAAGTCGCTTTACATATTCCAAAAGGCCTTTCTTAATGAATTATACATGTAACGAAAAAGATGCCTTCGCTCATCTCGCTTGTTTTCTCATTCTAATGCAGTCCTCGCGAACTTGTAAACATGTATCCCAGCAATACTCTAGACAAATATTGTTGGATGTTCAGTTTGTCTCACGACACGTTCGCTTGAAGTTTGTTTCCCGGTTGGAAAGTTTTGCTCCAGATAAAAGAATTTTGCACGAAGTTTGAATTTTACAGCTGAAGCGTGTGTCCAACGTTTGAGGTAAGTTTCTTGTATATATTTATATGATATTGGAACAGACATTTTTGAACGTACAAACATACTGTGATCACTAGCTAAAGTTAAACAATGAGGCACCGTTTGCATTTTGTTTTGTGTTGCATAAGTTGTTTTATAAATGATGATATTTCTTTTCAAGTTTCATTCCAATAACAAACATATTCAAAGTTGTTATTCAATGCTATTATCTTTTGAAAGGGACAAAACTCAATTATTTCATGATTTTTCTCTCATGAGTTATTCTTGTTTTCCCAAACAGCATTGTCGACATTTGCAAGTAATATTTCGAATTTCTGTCAATAATAAAGAAATTAAAAGCTCAACATTAGGTTTTTCTGGGTAAAGTCATTTGAAAGAGGCATACATTTGTAACTTAAAAAGTGTCAATCAGGTGTTGTCACATGCACGTACAAAATGTAATATATTCAGTTTTAAGTTATAAGCAACATTAAGATCAACTCTCAAGTAATTTTAAAAAGGTATTTCTTACTTTCTGTATAATAACTGTTATTTTCATCCAAAATAGAATTATTGTGCAGATTATATATTTTAAGCTGTATGTCAAAAGTTAAAAGATCAAAGTAACTGTCATTAAAGTGGGGGAGGGGGTGGGCTAGTTTTCTTCCATATCTTCCATTTTGATGTTTTATGTTGTTACTAGTTTTTGTAGTTAGTTCTCATCTGGATTTATTTCAATTGCTGCAAATAGCCCTTTTTGGTTCAGATCGTATATTTGAAACTTTGTGTCAATGGGACAAATATGTAAGTTAAAAAGGCAACATTAAGGTTCAGGTTCAAATTGTGTGACTACCAGGTGCTAACAACATATCATCCCCAAGTGGCTACCTACTATAACAGGTATCACAATAATGGCTTCAACTGTTTCATTATTCAGCTCAATACATGTAAAAGTCTGAGCTATTTCATCCATTGTTCATGGCCATGTTAATGAACTGAACAGCAGAAATATCGCTTCCAAGAATACTTCCCCTGAAAAAGCACTGGTTCACAGAATTTTTATAATCAATTTTGCCATTATATACTTAAAACAGTAATTTACAAAGTGACAACCATGTTAAACCACCAGTCAAAATTTATCCTGTGTAATATACAACCATTTAGGAAAGAACCGTCACTAATGTTGTGAGAACTTGTGGTTCAACCCTATTACCATAATATGTATTTATAAATGTTATTATTGTCACATGCAAAAAATGGTAATAAAATATGTTTAACCTAACTGAACAGCTTGGGGTGTAGACCCCTGATAAGACTGGGCACATGTGTAGGGTGATCTTGGTCAAGCAGAGGAATAACATGGTTAACCCTTTACCCCATATTATATGCCTTTATGTTTGGGAACAGGGTTGATCTAGATCTGATCATGTTCTACACTGTAGGCTTTTGGATTCATTATGTTATTTCTAAGTAGCTAACAGCGTAGTTCATATTAGAAGGCACAGGATCTACACTGTTTGCACATACAATAAAATTTTTATATATGGAATGATATTGCCTCTACCTGGGAGCGAACCTGTACCATAACGGCAACAGCGCCTAGCTCTGCAATTCTGACAACGCAAACAATTGAACTAGACAGGACAACCTATGTACGGGTAGACGTTTTAGGGCCACCACACTGCACAAATAGGGCTTCTGTGAAATTTAAATGATATTGCCTCTACCGGGTTCGCTCACAGCGACAGCACCTAGCCCTGTGGTTCCGACAACACTACCAACTGAGCTAGCCAGGACAACCCCAAAAAAGGTTGATTGGACATCCCTGATATATGTTCCCATCACTGCATGACATTGGAGTAAAGGGTATAATTTTGCAAGAAAGAATAACAATGTCACATATGAAGTGCATCATGTTTTATTTTTGTTCTGCATAATAACTACACCAATATGTCCATAAGGATACGGGGGAACAGTTGTACACCCAACATAGTAACAAAAACAGCTCAAATAAAAGTCAGTGAAAATGTACAATAACAACAAAACAATCTTACTACTTGAAGCAAGAATTTTCACATAATGATAAGTTGTTAAAATATCTGAAGTGACAATTTAACATGTGGCATAACATAAATATGTTTCAGTATAAGAATAAGGTATGTATACAAGTCTTCAATGAATAAAAGTATTATTTTTTACAATCCCTTACTAAAATGTGTTCCTTCTGACTGCTATTTAAAAGTGATTTATATCAACTAATTATTTTTTTTTAAAAGAAGTCAAGTTTTTGGCATTTAAGATTATTTTTCATAGAGTTTCAAAGGTTTTAAACAAAACTTAACCTTTTTTTTAACCCTTTCCTCCATATATATATATATGCTTTTTTTATGTATATTTTTTATCTAGCAGGTGATCTGGATCTAAACTGTTCACCCAAACAATAAAGGTATATCTATGGAGGAAAGGGTTAAATAAATTTTTACTTTTGTATCACCTATGTCTGTCAAGAATATTACCTGTACCAAAAGAGCTACTATCCTGATAAAATGAGATTCCCATGTAACAGACAGCATAGATGATACAGCTATATAATGAATGTCTATCTGCAGAGACGAGACTCTATATAAAAACAGTGAAAACTTCACTACGAGATCAACCATCATGTAACACTTTATCCCTTTCCTCCATATATACACATTTTATCACTTATGTGAACAGGGTAGATCAAGATAAGCTGGCACATCCGTGCCATCTGCTCTGGATCTGCACTGGTCACATTTTGGTCTGAAATAACCCAATCAATCTCTAAGCAAACAGTGCACTGTTTGCCCATGCCATTCGGCACATATATGGAGGTTTATGACACAATGTACTTAATAATCTGACGGTACATGTATTTAGTGAACCTGTAAACACTTTACAAGACATTAAAATAACAAATGTAGGGATACATGTATGGTGCATAGGGTACTTAAGCACACATTACCCAGGTAACTAGAGGTGTCTCTATGGTAACACAGGGGGCTGGTTAACAATATTCTCTATCCACTGTTAATGCATTCTGCTAACTTAACAATGTCGTATGGCACAAGGGACAAGTGCAAATAAAAATGTAACTTTAAATTCTTACTCTAAACTGTATTTTTTTCATCACTAAATATAAATATTATAAAACTTATATCTTACACTTGTTGTCTATTCAGATTTGAATGGTTTTATCACAATTACATGGCCAGTACCCCACTACTCAATTCTGCCTTCAAAAATTAGCCCTTTACTCCATATATATGCATTTAAGGAACATGCAAGAATGTTTAGTCTGATACAGATCTGCACTAGTCGTATCCACTTGGTCAGAAATCAGCTACTGAATCAAAAAGCTAACAGTGTAGATCTGGATCAGATGCACAGATGTTATGGCTGATCTGAATCTACACTGTTTGCCCATGCAATAAAGGTGTATCTATGGAGGAAAGGGTTAATGAGTGAAAAATATTGCCTTGTTTTATTATCTACCATTGCATCACTTCGTCTCAGATTAGATTAAAGAAATTGCAGTTTCTGATAATGTTAATGTTACATCATCTTAGATGTTGTCTGAGAAGGTGTTATTTTTAGACGAGGGGTGCTTTTAAATATCATAAAAATCTCTGCTTTTATTTGGCTAGACATTTCTCTATACCGCCTTATATCTACAACTTCACAAATGTAAATCAGCCATTAAGGAATCTGAAAGGTTTACACACAAGAAACAATGTTTCTGACTTATATAGTAAAGACTAGACTCAATGGGTTTCCAACAAAACTGAAATTTGTATTGCACAGATAATGAACAAGTTTGTTTCCGCTAATGTAGACTTATACCCTACATCATACCAGACAAGCCTGTCTTTTATTAACCCTTTCCTCCATATATATGTATTTTTACACATGTGCAACCAGTGTAGATCCAGATCAGTCCAAGCTGTCTGATTAGGATCTGCACTGGTCACATTTATGTCAGAAATAACCTAATGAATCGAAAAGCGAACAGTTTAGATCCTGATCAGACAGCACAGATGTGCCGGCTGATCTGGATCTAAACTTTTCGCCCTCGCAATTAAGGTGTTTCTGTGGAGGAAAGGGTTAAAAAGCTATTTTATACCATGTTGCTGCTTTCTGAGGTAATTAATTGAACCATGAATGGCTGCAGGCAATGTCTAACATATGCTTGGTGCCTCTCCTATTTTTACAAACACATAAATATGAAAAATATCAGACTTTATTTAGAATATCCCAGTTTCAAAAGTCAATTTCTCACTATCTGAAAATGGAGTCGATTCCTCATCAGCCAGTTAAAGGATTATCTTCGATTTTGATGTTTTATGTTGTTGCTAGTTTTCAGAACTAACACAAATTGAGTATCATTTCAAAGTGAATATTAGGTGATTGTATTAACTTTCTGTCTACATATTTCACTCAACTTAATGAACCAAGTCATGTGCTTAACTTCATGACATTATTTAACCCTTTCCTGTATAGATACGCATTTTTACGCATGTGCGACCAGTGTAGATCCAGATCAGCCGGCACATCCGTGCCGTCTGATCAGGATCTGCACTGGTCGCATTTTGGTCAGAAATAACCTAATAAATCAAGAAGCGAACAGTTTAGATCCTGATCAGACGGCACGGATGTGCCGGCTGATCTGGATCTAAACTGTTCGCCCTAGCAATAAAGGTGTATTTATACAGGAAAGGGTTAACTCTTCATTTCATATATACCGGTTATTTCAAATGTACAAACAATGCAGATCCAAATCATGCAGAACATCTGTGCTGTCTAATCAGGATCAACACTGTTCACTTCTTGGTCAGAAATAACCTAATAAATCAAAAAGGGAACAGTGTAGATCATAATAAAACATCGCAGATGAAATGGCTGATCTAGATCTACACTTTCTGCACATGTGATAAAATCTGTATACATAGAATAACGGGTTAATGTGAGAAAACCAGTTGCAGATAGAATCAGGTCAAAGAGCAGTACAGAATATTACATAAGAGTTTTTTTTTCTAAATTTTATGCTTCCACAGGTGTATTAAAATATCAAAATAACAACTGCAGATAAAGACAAAAGAACTAATCTATTACAGAGAAGAACAGTAGATTATTACAAGAATTTATAACAGAAAACACCTTGTATTGCATATTGAATAAATATTAATTTTAAGTATTTTTGTAGTGTAAGGTTTCTGAAAAGTTTCCAACAGTGTTTTGTTTCTGTCCTCTATACAGGCTTAGCATCCTTGTTGCAACAATGATTTATTTTATATTTTGATCGGTTTCAATGACTAAAATTCCTCATTTTTACAAACAGTTTGCTTTGCTAAATGCAATAATCAAAGTGTAAAGAAAGTAAATGCCCAGTGTAACATAAAACAAGATCTAGTTCTGCATAAAATTTCTCAAAATACTTTTTTTGCAAGGCACATGATTTCATACTGGTAATACTTCCAGTTTTTTTTTTCTTTCCCTGGAAATATAATTAATATTTTAACCCTTTATTACATGGATTGCATGGCTTTCTTCACATGTGCGACAAGTGTAGATTCCAATAAGCCTGCACATTGGCATCCGGTGTGATCAGGATGTACACAAGTCTACTTTACATTCAATAGGTCATAACTGATGAAGAGGCCAATGGTGTAGATTCTGATCAGATAGCTGAGCAGCACAATGTGCAGGTTGATCTGGATCTGCACTGGGCCCAAGATCATAAAACTAAGTTTTGAGATCAGTCTCAAATCTCAAGGATCTGATTGGCTGAAATGGCGACTGGTCGCCATTTCAGCCAATCAGATGCTTGAGATTTGAGACTGATCTCCAGATTTAGTTTTATGATCTTGGGCACAGGTTGCACATGAATATAGATGTATCCCATAAAGGGGTAAGCAATCTGCTCAAATGATTCACACAATACCAACATTTGACCATGTAGATGAATTCATGGATAAATACGGGGTAACGTCTGCTATTATTAAAATGTCACTAATGTGTTTATAACGTAACAAAACTATTGGGTATGCACTTGTTATTTTTTAATATTTTTTTCTCTAGATTAACCATTGAACTTCAATTATGAAGCTTCAGATTTTTTACTTCACAACTATTATTATAATGATGCCAGTTTTGAACTGTTTATGTATGTTATGATTTGAGAACATCTGCAAATTTGTTAAAAAATAGAAGAAAGTTCTAATTTCTGAAGGTTAGGTCATGTATTCTCAAAAAACATTACTGAAGAAAAAACAAAAAATAAATCATAGAAGATATTTTTCTATGCTGATCTAAGGAATTTAACATGATTCAACCTTTTATTCCATATACAAGATTTTTTCACATGTGGGACCAGTTTAGATCAAGATCAGCTGGCACATACATGCCATCTGACCGGCATCTACACTGTTCACTTCTTGGTCAGAAATAACCTAATGAATCAGAAGCAAAGGATTACAAGGAAGTGTTGGCTAATCAGTATCTACACTGTGATGGTTTGGCTAATCCATATTTACACTGTTTAACCATCACATGGGATAACCCTTTCCTGTACAGACACACCTTTATTGCTAGGGCGAACAGTTTAGATCCAGACATCCGTGCCGTCTGATCAGGATCTAAACTGTTCGCTTTTTGATTCATTAGGTTATTTCTGACCAAAATGCGACCAGTGCAGATCCTGATCAGACGGCACGGATGTGCCGGCTGATCTGGATCTACACTGGTCGCACATGCGTAAAAATGCGTATCTATCCAGGAAAGGGTTAAAGGGTAAAGGAGTATATAAAATTCAACCAAATGAAATTTTGACAATTTTAAATTTGGAACTGATAAGACAACGAACTTACAATTCTCAAAAAAAAAGAATTTTGAAATCAATCAGTAAATCTCTGAAAAATTAGCAAAATAAAATCCTTTACTTCATGGGATATAGCTTATATTCCATGTGTTACCCTTGAAGATAAACCTGCACATCTGTAAAGTCTGATCAGGATCTACAAAATTCCCTTTAGATTCATTGTTATTTCTGACCAGGAAAGAACCATGCAATTATGTGACATTTGTAGTCTGATCTGGCTCTACACTGGTCACCCATGGTAAAAAAGAATAATGAATGGACTTAACCCTTTCCTTAATATATACACATTTTTACGCATGTGCGACCAGTGTAGATCCAGATCAGCCGTGCCGGCTGATCTGGATCTACACTGGTCGCATTTTGGTCAGAAATAACCTATAAATCAAAAAGCGAACAGTTTAGATCCTGATCAGACGGCACGGATGTGCCGGCTGATCAGGATCTAAACTGTTCGCCATAGCAATAAAGGTGTATCTAAACTGGAAGGGTTAAGTTTATATTAGTAAGAGTGAGATCATGTAGCAGCAGAATGTTTTCGTTATGCTCAGTATAGGTTTTGCACAGATTTCCCATTAAACACCTATTTCAACCAAGGATAATATAATTTTATGATAAAAAGATTTTCATAAATAACTCGGTTGTTTCCTTACAAACAATTTCAGTCTCAGAAAATGATATGAAGAAGAGAATACTTTTGGACAAACAAGAAAATGTCATCCATGTATGCCTCGATCTCAATGTATTATTGGATGCGGAAGTTGCCAATATACTAGTTTGCAACATATTATTTTTAGATAATGCGTGCAAAATGAATTATATTTTGAACAAATAATGCAGTTAAAACTACCCTGAAATCCATATTTGAACTGTTATTTACTCACAGTTTCATCCCATAGACCCAAATTGTTGTTTAAAGCTATTGACTTCAACTAACTTGAATCTACAGATACATATTGTAGGCAAAGTAATTTTTAATATGGAGAAAATGGAAAGTATTTCCATGTTACATGACAATAGGTATAATCTATTTTTAAACATAGTGACCTTGACCTAAAAGCCAGGCAATGAGTGTGTCAAACTTTAAAGGAAACCTTTAAAGTAAATAGGCCCACAGTACTTGATTTTTACAAATTGTTTTCACAGAAAAAGGAACTAGTCTGATAAAGTGGAGTATAGAAGATCACAAAGGTCTATCAACAATAAAAAGATTGTCCATAACTGGCAAAAATTATAGAAAAAAAAGATTAAGTACTGACATCATTTTTTACAACTATAAAAACAAAGTGGCACAACTCTGGAAGTACTTGTCTGGTTTTGATTACTAATCAAAAGCAAATCTTTACACAGAAATAAAGCTAAATGGTGACCAGATAAGGAATCCTCAAGCACAAGAGTCATCAATTAAGAATAATATGTAAAAAATTCACCCAACTATTGGACATAATTCTTATGTTTTTAGTCATATCTTGGACAAAACCAAACATGACTGAAAATTTGTGCCAAGTAACATTATGATCAAGTTAAAATGTCATCAGAAAATATACTGCTTCTGTTAGAAGAACAGAAATAACAAATTTCACGTAATCAAGCGGCATAATTCTTAGGTCACAGATTTGATGTCTGTCAACATGGGACTTGATAAATATTTGGAGCCTATACCGATTGTGAAAAAAAGAAAATACGGCTATATCTGAACAGTAGAAACAAAATATGAAACTGGAAACTTTAACACTGTGGCAATTGCTTTTTTGCTCCTGACCGTGGGCATAATTACACAACACATTCTTCAAGATATGTACTAAAATAAACTTTTGTGACACACTTGTGATTCAGAGGCAAATCATTTTGAAAGACTTCTCAATATATACTTTTTACATTCACATTATACCTCATCCTCTAAACTAAACTAAAATTTTAGAGAAATGTTTTACTCGTAGTCAGGTATCATGGCAGTCTCTTTAAAACAAAAGAGTTCAATATTAATGTATCATAATCTTTAAAAATTAAAACAATGCTTGACACTTTCTGAAAGCTCAATCTCATTTAATTAACCCTTTCCTCCACAGACATGCCTTTATTGCATGGGGGAACAGTTTAGATCCAGATCAGCCGGCTCATTTGGATGTGCCGGATGATCTGGATCTTCACTGGTCGCACATGCGTATAAAAGCATATATATGGAGGAAAGAGTTAATATCGTTTATCATGTTTCTAACATTCCACTGAAAACACACATCCTGAAATTTTAACCCTTTACTCCATAAATACACTTCACTTGCATGGGCGAACAATGTAAATCCAGATCGGCTGACACATCTGTGCCATTTGATCACGATTTACACTGTTGCCTTAAAATTTATTAGGTTATTTCTGACCAAGATGTGACCAGCGATGTGCCAGCTGATCTGGAATGACACTGCTTGCATACGTCTTAAAATGCATATATATGAAGTAAAGGGTTAATGTAGGTTTGATATTTTATCAAATATGTTTGTGAACACGAGTTGAGGTCCGCTGTCTATTTATCACTATGATTAGTGCAAACAATTTTTTAAGTCAACACTTCATTTTTTATCTGCCAAATAAAAAAGCCATAAAACTATGATTCATATAAAAATAACAACAGATTCTGTTTGAACAATACACACAATATATTGTTTATACCCCGTTAAGTACCAGTATCTTACACTTAAGGGTCGGATATACTATTGACATGTTTTAAATTGTAATTAGTACTAGAAACTGTTCTAAGAGTCTGTGCTGCACGTGAACTATCGAGAAACACTGCAAAAACACGTTTATTAGCGGCTGATATGGTTTGATTGTTGCTATTGTTTATGTCATGAAGGTTCAATATCTGGTCTCCCAAGGAGATCTGAATATCGGCTTCTGCTGCTATCAGATCATGGAGTACTCTCTCGTAGTCAGATCTCAGGACAAGGGGAGGTAACTCACATACCTCCAAAACATTGCTGGTAACCGCCCCACTGCCACTGTCTGAAAAAAGAAACTTCCAATAAATAGGTAAGCCTTTTATTTCTGTTTTTTTTTTCAAATTCATAATGGTCTTCACATGAATCATAAGTTTCTAACTTAAAATTGAAAGTAGAAGCAGGTCTTCAATACTATCCTCATACTTTGGTGGTCAATTCTGATAAATTCATACAGAATTGCTGAGACATTGACCTTGATAGGATGAACTGGTGTGAGACACATTTTCACACCATGGTGGTCACTTCTGCCAAATTATTCGGAAAACTGACAGAATTAATAAGACATCGACCTACAGGATATGGATTGATGGATGGACCAACCGACAATGAGCGAGATTCCTATTTAGCCCCAACAAACTTTATTTTTAGGGTTATAATAACACATGTACAGACTTTTTTCCATTAATATACTATAATTGCATAAAGCTAAGGGCTTTGTCAGCTTTTAACAAATGTCATCTTTATACAGGTGTCCATTCCTGCCAGTTTATCTGTACTGAAAATAACCCCAAAGAATAAGCGATAAACAAAAACTGATGTTTCCACAGTCACTAGTATATATAATGTGAAACAATGACTAACTGACCACATACAATTACAGGACAATATGTGTAGGTGCAAAAGAAATCTAGCATGTGCAGGATTTAAAGAAAGAAAAATTAAATCCAAATGGGCAACAACTTCACCGAGTAACTTGGGGGATATACCATTAACAGCAGCTGTCCCAATGACCCGAGGACCACAATAGAATCAAGGATTGCAATAGAAATAAGGGATATTTTTCCCCTTTTTTTTTTATCCTTTGTGTGAATGTATTTAACATGGTAGCAATATGTGATATATATAATAACAGACCTCATTTAAAGTCAGTTTAATTTGAATCCTATCCATGTCAAAAAGTCTTAGTCAAACTGTGTTTTTATTGTATTAATAACTAATTTTTATTTGTTATTTAACCCTTTCCTCCATTATATACCTTTATTGAGTGGACTAACAGTGTAGATTCAGATCAGCCGGCACATCTGTACCATCTGAACAGTATCTAAACTGTTTGCTTTTTTATTCATTCAGTTATTTCTGACCAAAATGTGACCAGTGCAGATCTTGATTAGGCGACAGAAATGTGCCAGCTGATCTGGATCTAGACAGTTCACATTGCGTCAAAATGCGTATATTAGGAGGAAAGTGTTTAACCATTTTGATATGCATTTTATACAGAAATAAATCTCTCTATGAAACAAATCTGTCCAACCCAAACTTCAAACACAAGTCAAATTCTTTTTTCTTGCTTTACCAAATAGAATGTGAAGATAAAGCAGTTAAAGCACAAAGACTATATCCAAATGACACATTCACACAATCAACCACATTCTTTGATACTATTTTTGTAAAGTATGAAGACTTTTTCATAACAGATTGTAGTATGCAAGTATCTGGACTGAAGATCACAAAACTGATATTGGGGGTCAATCTCAGTTTTAGTCAATCGGATGCTTGAGATATGAGACTGTATCAGTATCATGATCTTGGGAACTGGTCTACAAATGTGTATCTGGTACACAATGCTGGTAAAATTGAAACATAGGAAAAAATATAAAAAATACATAATCGCCCTAATTGCTACATTATACCTGAATCAGACGGCTGCAGGGACTGGCTATCACGACTTCGGAGTTTTTTGGTTCGCTGAGGTTTTGGTGCATTGGGACTACTGGGGAAACAAAATAAAACAAAAAACTGTGAGAGAACATAAGTAAAGCATAGAAAGCCAACTTCACAGATAGATATACAACACTATTACTAATGAATTTATTCTTCAGATTTACCCTTTACTCCATTATATGCTTTTTAATGCAACCAGTGTAGATCCATATCAGCCAGCAAATCCATGACGTCTGATCATGATCACAACTTGGTCAGAAATAACATAATAAATCACAAAGTGAACAGTGCAGCTTCTGATCAGACAGGCATGGATATGCTGGCTGATCTGGATCAACACTGTTCTCCCATAAAGGTGTATTTATATATAGGAAATGGTTAAACAGGATTTGTTGTTGTTGTTATTGTCTAAAATCATGTTCATCTCTTTAGACAGGTAAAGAAAAACATTTCTTCTATAGTCTATATTTTGTTGTTGTTTTTTTTCTTCAAGCATTTTA
Source organism: Corbicula japonica (assembly GCA_038501625.1). NCBI lineage: Eukaryota > Metazoa > Mollusca > Bivalvia > Venerida > Cyrenidae > Corbicula > Corbicula japonica. The sequence continues at coordinate 1,029,017 of JAZAYU010000160.1, forward strand.
AGTAGCTTTAAATCATTGTATTTATTGATGTTTTTAAATGAAAGGATGTATTTTTTTCTATTTAACTTCAAATTTAACACTTCACTATCATGGGCACATTGAAAATCTTTCAGTATTGTATGTTTATCTGCACATCCTTTACTCCTTGGAATACGGCTTTCATCCTATTTACCTTAAGGTTCATTAGGAAACTTAAACTTCTGATTAAAAACTGAACAGTCAGTGTAGATCCAGATCAAATGGCGCAAATATCCCAGCAGATCTGGATCTACACTGGTCGCCCCTGTGATGAAAGGCATATCCATATAGTAAAGATTTAAGAACTGTACAAATACTACATTAAGCTCACAAAACAAAACCAACTATCAAGTGTACATAGCTGCGAGAGCGCTTGGACTTAAGAAGTGTTTTAAGGTAAATTATCATATTTCTAAATAAATTTTATTATCACCACTTCTAATTTGGACCTTTATGATATATCAGATCAAATACTTTCAACAGAACAAGAATAAAAATATTGAGTATGAACAATAATATGCAGAACTAAAAAAATGCTATACAAAGCAATCAAATATATTTTGATAAACAACCAACAGAATAACACATTTAAATTAATATAATGTTTCTTTTCTTGGATTTGCTATTAGTCAGTTTTAATAATATGCTCAGATTGCTGACTTTAATCTTTGTTTTGACATCAGGGTTGAAAGTTATAAAACTGAAATTGGAAACCAGTCTTAAATCTCAAGCACCAGTCACCATTTCAGCCAATCAGATGCTAAAGATTTGAGACTGGTTTCTCAGTTTTATAACCTTGGGACCAGATAAATTGGTTTCTTTTCCATTCTCAATGGCATATCTTCATTTCGGAATTTAATTATTTTCATATTAATTTTCATTTAACCCTGTACCCTATGGTTAAGATTTCATTTTTTGAATCAAGAGCTATCAGTGCCCAAGGTTATAAAGCTGAGCATGGAAACCAGTCTCAAATCTCAAGCATCTGATTGGCTGAAATGGCGACCAGTCGCCATTTCAGCCAATCAGATGCTTGAGATTTGAGACTGGTTTCCAAACTCAGCATTATAACCTTCAACCTAGACCAAGAAGTGCCATCTAATCTTGATCTACACTGTTCACATGTGATAAAACCAATATAATATATATGTGGTAGAGTTCATATTTTCTTTAGTCGGAATGTTACCGAGCTAAAATGATCCTACCAAAAAATAGATAAACTTAATGGGATTAAAATAGGTAGCTAATCGGAAGATTGCCTAGACATTGCAGTGCCACAATAAAAGAACAAAGAGGAGTGCAACATCAAGGTCATGCCAGCCTGTATCTATGTCAGCCATTCATCAACTGATGAACTTATATAATGATAATTATAGTATAAACCATTAACTCCATATATGATCCATACTTACAGCATGTTTTTACACATGAGCAACCAGTGTAGATCCAGATCAGCTAGCACATCTCTGCCATCATATCAGGATCTACACTGTTAGTTTCTTGGTTAAAAAAAACTAAATGAATGTAAAAGCGAACAGTGTAGATGGTGATCAGATGGGGCCCGCAGATCTCAATCAACACTGTTCGCCCACGCAATAAAGGTGTATCTTGTGGAGTGAAGGGTCAAGTTAAAAAGGTTTGTGTTTGCTTCTTTGTATAAAGAAACCATTTTCTTGGATAAAATACACTTGAACTTTCAATGAACCTGAAACATACATACAATCTGGCATAACCTAAAAAGAAAAAAACTGTTAACTCCCCAGTAAAAACAACATGTATTGAAAGAGTTTATTTTGTTTACGAATATTTATTAACTAAATACCTACCTTCCCTACAGTATTTTCATTACTAACCTTTTGCACTCTGGACAGAGTAGTGTAACTTTCCTGATAATGTATCATTGACAAACCTACTATCTGTGCCCATCCAGTGATACAGGCTAGAAAATGACTAAATTTGCCTTGGAGTCCCACCATACTGAACGATAATACTTGCTATATAGCTTACATAAAGAAGCTAATGTTTTATAGGTCTTTGATTTCTTGACAGGGTCTTCGAGGATATATTGCTAGTCTGGGCGTACCATGCTATGATGTGCTTACCTTCTACTAGATTGTGTTTGTGGTTGCTGAGAGAATTGCACAGAGTGTACCTGAGGTCTGTGAGGCTGATACTGCAGGCGGATCTCACCTATAATACAAGTATAGTTAAATCAGGAATAGATCACGATTATATGACCCTTTGTGCTTAAATTAACCCTTTACTCCATATTATTACTCCTTTTATCACATGGGCTACCAGTATAGATCCAGATCAGCAAGCACAATAGAATTTACCTGCAGAATAAATACAAACAGTTTAGATCCTGATCAGATGGCAAGGATGTGTTGGCTGATCTGATCTAAACTGTTTGCCCATGCAAAAAGAGCTGTATCTATGGAGTAAATGGTTATACTGTAAAGCATACACAATGTAAACAGGCAAAAAAACATTACAGGCAGTCCATTTCAAAGGCAAATATATGGCCCAAAAAAATCATGTGTGATTATGCAAAAGTCTATAGCAGCAATTTCAACAATATTATCAGTATCCTATAATAATAAATCCCTAATACATAGAGGATATGTGTTTGTTTGAGTGAAATATCAATTTCATTTCACGAGTGAACTCCAGAAACTGATATTTTCATGAGTGGCGTAGCGACGAGTGAAAATGCCTGTTTCTGGTGTTCACAAGTGAAATAAAATCGATATTTCACTGAAATAAACAAATTTTCTTTTTATTTAATGTTTTCTTTACAAAGTTATCAGTAAAGAACTGGAAACTCATAGTTTCTTACTTCCTGTGGAGTGCCCCCCAAAACAATAGCCGCTTAACATTCAATCATAACGGATAAAGCAATAGAAAACAGTTCTAAAATTCATATTTAAACAGCTTATCTTACACTATTATCGAAAGAAACTGGAAAGCAACATCAAATTTTATTTAAATTTACATCATTTTCAAAATAAACAAATAAATGCCATCAATGGCGTACCAAAGAGAGGTCATAAGCTAAGAAAAGTTGTTCGGCAAAATCAGTAAAAATTAAAATAGTATTCCTAAGTTTCAAAACAGTGGGATACCATTTTTATTTCACTGCGAAAACTATAATTCACTGGAAAACATAAAATAAATACATAACTCTTTGATTCATAAACATTCAAGCTTTTAACATAATACCTTGGTTAGGGGTAGGGGCGTGTGGTCTGTAAAAGCTTGAGTTGGCCATCTGCACTTCCAGTGGAATCGGCTCACAACTCTCACCACTGCCATTTTCACCTCGGCCAACCCCTGGGCTTGTCTCAAAGGACAATCCTTTAGCACTGACTGTGACATGCTGTGCAGAACCTTGTTGTGGTGACTTGCTGATGCCAGCTACTACAACCGACTGATGTGGCTGTTGTTGTTGTAGTTGGTGGTGGATCTGCATAGGCATTTGCATATTGGGTCTATACATACTGGGAAATGTCGGTGTGGAAGCAACTTGACCCTGTACTCCCTGCAAGGGAACCATCTGTGGGGTACCTGGGCGCATTGGTATACTGAAGGACTGCGGGTGTTGATGGTACTGTTGGGAGTGATGCATAATGGGATGAGATGTCTGGAACGATGAAATGTATTGAGAGCTGGAGGTGGGGACACCACCACCCATGACCCCTGACCCCTGCACTACACTAGGGTTAGGCTGCACGGGCATATTCACAGTGTTTACAGCGTTCATATTCACTGGCTGTGGCGCAGCAACACTGCTCAATTGCACATTTGGAGTCACTGTGGAATTTTGACTAGGTGGAGTGTTTGTTTGATATGTAGTTGCTTGCTGTCCACTATATATATATCCCTGCTGAACAGGAGGTGGATTTGATTGTTGATGCTGAATAGTATAGTACATCTGAGACTGATTGGGAGCAACTAAAGTCTGCTGCTGACTTAATGGCACTGGGTATGTATACCCATTAGAGCCTAAACCTGTCTGTCCTTCCATCGGACTAGTCACTGCATATCCACACTGATAATTAACATCACTATGACCTTGACCTCCAACTAAAGTCTGACCTTGAGAGGTCATTTGAAACACTGGGTTACCCTGGTAACCATGCACATACTGCTGACAGTACTGATGGGTGGGGTACTGCTGTGCTGGACAGCTTGCATCCATCTGAACAGTTTGCACTGGTGTGTAGCCTTGGGCGGTATGAGCCCCAGGGGTTGGCACACCATAGGAACACACATAGCGCACAGGGTGCTGACCTGGAACTACTGGTGAACCAGGATAATAAACTCCCTAAAACATAAATCAAAACATAGCAAAATATTGACCAAAAAATAACCCTTTCCTTCATGTATAAACATTTATGGCATGGGCGATCAGTGTCGAACATCCTTGCCATCTGATCAGGATTTGCATTGTTTGCTTTTTTATTTGTTAGGTTATTTCTTACAAAAAGCAAACTTTGCAAATACCGACATCACGGATGCGCTGGCTGACCTGGATCTGGATCTGCACTGTTTGCACATGCTATAAATTGCATATATAGAGGAAAGGGTGAATTTTAAAATTGGATATTTTTTTTTCCAGATAACTTCAAGAACAGAATATCACAAATCACAACCATCTAAGTTATGCTGACTTCACCACAAATACATTCCACTATTAGTATGAAATAACTGACACAGCACAATCCAGATATCTTAATTGAAAGGGCTTTATAAGGTTGCCAGCCATTTCACTTTGTTTAAAATTCACAAACAATGTTTGGCTTCCTATCAGAGACTGTCTAACTTTACCTTAGCAGCTGAAAACCTTCCCATTGAGGTTATTCAACTCATGTATAAGTGAGGCCTATAAAGTTCCTGTATGTGAGGCCTACAAAATTCCTACAATACATTATTGAGTGCTCCATTTCAAAGCAGAATGTAATCCAACTGAACATAGAAGTACAGATTTGACACTGGTTGAATTTAATTTCTTATGATTGTGTTCAAATTATCAAAACTTGATGCTGATGAACCGTTCAAGTTTAGTCAGTATTGTCAAAACAATAAAAGTCTTCAAACAAGGCTTATGAGAACCCTGAACACCCCAAATGAAATAATGGACTGAACCACACGAAATTGTTGTCTTATAATTTTCACTTAAAGCCAGATATGTTTAATTTTCATGTCAGTTCCTAGAAAACTGAGAAGGCTTTAGAACAATTTCCTGATGGACAATAAAGGTCAAAATCAAGCTAAAGTATGATTATTTCAGTTGGTAAAAAGTTAGCCCTCTAAGTGTTAATCACATCACTTGCCTCATTTGTGAGCCTTGTTGACCTAGATCACCATTTATATCCCCATTCTGATAATGGTCTACACTGGTTGTTGTTATTCAGTTAATAAATTCAGTAAATAAATTTTTGTACAACAACCCCTGTGAACAATTAATGAACTGGCCTGCATTGATAGAAAGACATGTCAATTATATAAACTCAGCACTAAAAGTTGTTAAAATAAAACAAAATTGTTATTTGGCACCTGTGTTTGTCCAGGATTCACCTGCTGATGACTGTACTGGTGTACATTTTGATTCACTATAACCGGTTGCTGGGTGGGCTGCTGAACTGTCGCATTATCTCCCCCTGCCCCTGTACTCTCGAAGGAGGACTGAGGGGTCAATCGCATCACAGACAACTGCTGACAAACCTCATGTGAAGACTGGGACTCCTGCAATTCATGTCATACTAATGAAGGCCCGAGATTGTGTAAACATTCACTCATTATATAAAGGCTTTATCAAATGAAAAAACAGAGTAGATCCAAATCAGTGAGCACATTTGTGATGTCTGATCTACACTCTAGTCTAGTCTATCCATGATCTACACTGTGGGCTACTTGTTCAGCAATAACCAAATGGATCAAAAAGCCATCGGTATAGATCCTAAACAGACAGAACAGATGTGCTGGCCTATCTGGATCTACACTGTTTGCTCAAGGATATAGAGGATATTTGTTTTTACCAGTGTAAGATAGAAATATATTTCACCGAGTGAGCTCAAGAATTTGTATTTTCCCCAGAGTGGTGAAGCCACGAGTGAAAATACATAATTCCAGAGTTCACGAGTGAAATATATTTCTATCTTTCACTGGTAGAAACAAATTTTCTTTTTATTTTATGCTTTTAGTGAACAATTTCTGTGAATTTGACAGAAAAATTGCAAGAAATGGCGCCAAAACTGCTTGTTTATGACGTAACGTCATGACGTCAAATATTCAAATTTGAGCCCGTTTTCTTAACGTTCTCATTTGATATGTTATGTGCGTTTGGGTTCCAACCTGAAAAAGCAGTGAAAATAAAAATGATATTTCACTGTTTGCAAACAGTGAAATACCACTTTTATTTCACCATGAAAATTTTATAATTCACTGATAAGCATAAAATAAATTAGCCATATTTCATTGAGTAAAGGTTAAACCAAGTTTTAGCCCAACCTCCAAACTCAAGTTTATGTTTGAAAAAGTTGTCTTCAAAAAAATTACCAATGAATGAGTTGCTCAAGAATGGAGACTGAAATTTATAATGAATTAAAAAAAATAAAGTTTTAATTCTTAAATTCGAAACTTTTATCATTTTGTTATGATTCTAACATAAGCTGGAGTAACTGGTGAAAAATATATTCCCATGTGGCAACTGTTGGTACCATAAGTAACATTTGTCATCTCTGTGTAGCTTTCTTGCCATGTATATATAATGATTGAACAGAATGTGTCTAAATTGTGAAAGTTGTTGTGCTTGAATTCTGACAAAACTGAGGTTAGCATGAAAAAGTTTAGTACTCAAAAGCCCAAAGCTAATAGTTTCATTATTTATTAGGCTAATAAATAAGCCTTAAAATGGGTGTTGTCCAGTTCTTACCAAAAGCCCCAAAACATTTGTAATTAAATGGCACTACAAAGCAGTGATCTTCTTTTCAAGATTTGTGATTATTTTCCAACAACAAAGTGATTGCCAAAATATTTAATTCCTTAATAACAAAATTTAGCACAGTAACAAACATCTTACAGTTGTTTTGTATCTCATAAACTTTTAGGTTATATACCATTGAAATGGCAGTAAGCATTTGTAGTTTGACTGCTTATCAGAATGCTAAGTCATGTTCTGCTTTCAGTTAACAACTTTTTACTCTACAGTATGGATACTCATTTATCCCACCTGCACATCTTTGCAGGCTGATCTGGACCTAATCTTATTGCCCATAGGATTTTAGCCATATTCCCATATTCTATGGAATAAAAGATCTAGCTAGTAGATTTCATGCCATCTTGGTATTTTGTGGTATTACAAACCTGACTAAGCTGTGAGCCCCAGTCCTGTTGAACCTGAAACACCTGCGTCTGTGGACTCTGGGGGTAGTGCGGTCCAGCCTGGGGTAACGGCTGACCTGGCATGTACTTGTAAGGTGTCCCATCTGGGTTCAGGAATGGCTGACCTGTAAACAAAACGCTCATGTACTATACAGGAACAACACTGCTCTTAACAGGAACAGACAAAACTATATTGTACATGGTTTTGAACTTATGAAAAATCTACCTATCAGAATATATTATTTCAACCCATGACTATCTTGAACATTTCCTATTGGCATAGAGGTGCAAGATTTTGACAGATTTCTGGGTACTTTGTCTGTATTTCCGCATTGCCAAAAGTCAAATTTTGTTGATACAAGGTTTTGATATTAGGCCGACAATTTGTTGATTGATCTTTATTCTTTGTGTATATATTGTTGTTTTGTTTTTGACTTGTTACATCAGGCAACATACAATGTACTTAGAGAAACACATTCTGACCTCATTCAAATTGTTAAACAAATTGTTACAAAGGATAGTTGCCATACTTCAGTAAGTTTAAAATAGATTTTTCTACAATCTAACAGTAATGAAAAATATCAACCTCCTAATACCTGTTATATCAGTCCGAAATCTGCAATCACATGATGATGTTAAATGACATGTAACAAAATTTCCTTTTTAAACTGTAGTAAAAACTAATTTTTTTCATGAATAATTATGTCCCCAATGTGATCATATCAATGTTACAGACAAAGCAATCAGTGTAGACCCAGATCAGCTTTCACATCTGCTAAGTCTGATCAGGATCTACACTTCACAATTTAGAGAAGCCTACTTAATGCATCGAGAAAACAGTGTAAATCCTTTAAGACCATGAAACTAGCAATTTGATCTTGGTCTACACTTATCACAAAGGCATTAATTGTCATGGAGCAACATATAAATATAATACTGTCGCATACATACCAGTCTGGGGGTTGATGACCACACTGCCTGCTGGGATAGAGTTGAGATCAGAGGCCACCCAGTACACTTTCTGACCTATAACCATAAACACAAACAAAGGGAGATAAATACATGTCACAGAACATGTTCACTAGTAATTTAATCATGTTTAACTTAACATTCAACTATTCAAAAATTATCAGAGAAATTACCAAAAAAAATATAAACAACAACAAAAGATTTTTTTGATTCAATACTTCAAACATCCCTGCTAATTCTAATTTAAATGTTTATTTTTCTAGTAACTGCACAAAATTACTTGCAATTCATTTATCTAATTTATCCAATCTACAAAGGCAAGAAGATTTTTCTATGCAGTAATATCAAAGAATAAGATCTAATTGTAGGACAAAAATATTAGCTGAAATAAAGGTTAAAACAGATACAAAGGTGCTTTTTAAGCTATGGCAATTGACAAAGAAAAAAAAAGCACGAGGAAACAATTTTACTTTACAAAAGTATAGCCACATTTCTGAGTCACTTTGACTATAATACAGTCAATGTACAAAAATGACATGCAGAATTATGTTAAATCTTGTGTATGTGCTAAGCACAACTAGTGCAACACAAGTCATCATTGCCAGCAGTGTATACCCAATTAGCCTGCAGATCTGTGAATTCTGATCAGTGACTACACTGCTGGCTTGTCAGTCAACTAATTTTCTTGTGTGGCCTAATACCAAAGGAAAGCAAGTCCACTGTACATATCTAGCAGAAAGCAGGTTAATTGCACTGACGTGCAAGCTTATCTAAATCTACAATAGTCAATAATATATATATATATATATATATATATATATATATATATATATATATTATGTACAGTGTAAAGAAGTATTCTCCATATAAACACCTTCTTTTATGGCAAGTGCAGTGTAGATCCAGATCACCTGCCACATACTTGCCATCTGATCAGGATGATCATTGTTCGCTTTTTTTAGTCACAAATAATCTAATAAATGAAAAAGCGAACAGTGCAGATCCTGATCAGATGGCACCAATGTGCCATAAAGGCATATATATGGAGGAAAGGGATAAACAAATAGTATAATGAAAGCAAATATTATGTCATTGTAAGCAAAAATGAATGGTATAACATCGGAAGCCAGCAACTAGTACCACACTCCATGCCTGCAAAAAACAGAACTATCAAGCAATTTATTACACTCTAACCGTTGAATAAAAATAAAACTGCAAAAACCACAACAACTTATTGTAGTATGATGAATATTACAGACAATTGCTACAGTTTCAAATATCAAATTTTTTTACTTTTTTTTATTTGAATGAAACTTTGCATGATGTAAGACACATAACAATGGTATACAAATATGATACTGACGTTCTATTGGGCCGTTTTTGAGGACACCTTTTAACTAATATAAAAGCTGACAGAAATCTAAAAATCTAATTTTATATTCTCATTATGCATAAACAGTGGGTCACCTTATAAATAAGCATTTCAATACATACTGTTACAAGTAATCACCAGGCCTTTGTATGAAATAAAAATGTTTTATTTTCGAAAAAATGAGAACTTTGAAGCTTTACTTTTTATGCATTTTATTAACTTTTCCTAATTTAAAAAAATGTATGTATTTTAAACATTTTGTATTTTTTAAAAACAAGCATGGTGACCTAAATATTTCTTGAGTTATTTTGAAAGAATAATCTTTGAATATTGTTTGGGTAAATTTTTGATGAATTCTATAGGTCAGAAGTGTTGTTTTTTTATTTAAAAGAAAAAAGCCTTTTTTTACAGTAAAAATTAAGTTTTGATGTATCTTTTTGGGAGAAAAAACAACTTATTTTGTAAGATTTTACTTTATTCGTGAAACATATTTTATGTATTTGTATTTAGATGTAAAAAAGGGTTTTGTGTGATTGTGTTTTTTAAGATGCTTTTGTATAATCCAGGAATTCTCTCTGTGGGTTAAATGTGTCAAAATTCAAAGTTCAATAACATTTTGACAAGCCTGCCGACATACCATTTTTATTTCATATTTTTATTATATTAGTGAATATCAATGCTGAAAATTTTACCAAATTCTAGTTGCAAGTAAAAAGTTGTCAAAACTGTAGCAACTGTCTGTAAATGTAAATGCTTAGGCATAAAACAGAATAACCTAAATCACAAATAAAATTATGAGGGCCACAGAGCACTTGGACTGAGAAATTATGTGTTCCCTAGAAAAAAAGTTTAACAAAAATGTAATTCTGAAAACAAAACTGAACAACATTATTGTTAATGTGATAAAAAATTTCTTTAGGCTTTTACATATTTAGTCAGATGTAAATATAAAATAATCTCTCCAAGCACAATAAATAAGCACAAAATAGTAGTGAAGAATTGTTTGATTCAAATTTAGTTTTTTCAAAAAAGTGAAATATGCTCATAAGATCAGGAACAGCAACATTCTATAACACAGCCTAAAAACACAGCCAAAACGTAGTATTGAAAACAATTTTTTTGCTACATTTTAAAATCCAAGCTTGCCTGTAAGGAATCAAATAATGATTACTAGTATTTTGACCTATTTAGCAAATAAAGCTTTTAAATAAAAATATAAATGATTTCATACAGCAAAAATAAGATTGGTAAGGAAGCAAATGCTGATCTGGTTACCAGACACAGTATCCAGTAATCAGTTTAAGGGACTAACACTTAGCTCTTGATTAAGAAATAACTCAAATACTTCTAAAGCAGACAAGTTTGTGACACATCCATTTTATATGTATTCAATATTTCCAGAGATATTAAACCACTCTTACATAGCAAGTTGGTTTGACAAAACATATATTTTCTAAAAGATACTTGTAGTGTGAACATAAGGGAATAGCACAGTATACAGTAATACAATACACACAACCTTGTTTATGTTATGCTATGTCAATCTTGCTTCCATGTGTCTTAAAAGAAACAAATCACATTAAATGTCTCCCCATTTATGTCATTTAAACTGACAAATACAATATGTACCTGCCATGTTTATACTCTCATCTTTTGTGAAAACAACTAATGCTCTTATTCCCAGACAATTCATTCATTTCTTGGACAACAGATTGGCAACCTGTGCCAGTTTAGCCCAAGACGTATATCTTCCTAATAATGTATTGTATGTCTGAGAAAGGTTTCACTTGACAGACCTGTGATTTATGCACTGGATGTGTCACAAACAAGACAAGACACAAATACGTCTCTAAGTGTAACTAGGGTGCTGCACACAGGGGTCTACCTGAAGTACCCTGTTGCTGTGGTGACGGGGCCAGCCCCGAGCTACTTCCACACAGAGACGAGCTCTCTGATTGGGTAAACAATGGTGATGACATCATAACTGGGTGTATCAGAGAACTGTAGCTCGGCTGGATCATTCCGGCTCCCATACTCATCGAATCTGCCAAAATTAACGGCAGTTTCTATAATATCTTAAATGTAAATGATTCTTCTAAGTGCCCTGTATAAACTAAAGAAAATCAAATCCTCTATCAACAAGTGAAAATGTTGATTTGCTGTTTTTCTATAATCAATACTTGTGGGCATTAAAATTTTAAAATGATGTTTTGTGTTGTTTAGTTTTAGTGAATGGATGTAAATATAATTTTAGGGAATTTTTAGATCTAGTTATTTTTTTTATTGTTCAAGCGTGTCTTAACATATGCAAAATAAAGATACATTAATAACATTTATTTGTTCAAAGTTACATTTAACAGCATTTTGCTGTTAGAGATTTTGATAATTTTCTTTTTACTTGAACATGCAGTGACGATTGCCCTTCAGTCTTTGTGTGACACTGACCATTGACCTTTGGTCATGGTACTTACATGCAACACTCCATCTCACAAAGCAATGCTGGTCTTAAGGTTTGAAAACATACTGCTATGATGTCTCCTTTCCCCTAGGATGCCTTAAATAACCCAGACTGTTTGATGATTAATGATTCAGTAATTGTCAGCAACTTCAACTTGAAATGTACAGCACAAATTATCACTCTATTAACTCTCACCACACCAGGTATAAAACCTCACCACTCCTATTAACTATTTCTACAAGAACTTAACCCTTTACTCCATAAATAGGCATTTATCGCAAGTGTGACCTGTGTAGATCCAGTGTGACCTGTGTAGATCCTGATAAGCTAGCACATCAGTACTGGCTCGGATGTGCTGGCTGATCTGGATATGTAATGTCTGCCGATGCCATAAAGGCGTATATATGAATTAAAGGGTTAAACAAGATGGCTGTACTCGCGCTTTGTCACTCACCTAATATAAAAAGCACTCACTAATCAATTTTAGAAATAAAGATTAGTTTTTAAAGTTTGTTTATTATGTTAAGAAATAATCATGGTATGTGTTGCTGTTCAGGTACCAAGGCAAACACATATCTGTATCTTTCAACTTTATTTAACAAAAAAAAATGTTTGTGTAAGATATTAAATAAGCACCAGGATTTTTTTTTTCAGTTGGCCAGAGTTTTGGAGGAGATGTCATTTGAAGAGGAGTTAGCGGACAAAAGTTGATCAGAAAAGCTCACAACTGACCACTTTGTAGTCAGTGAGCTAAAACATTGGAAGAATTATAAAATCCATACAATATCTGTACACACCAACCCCATACTAGAGTTAATAAGAAAATTAAGCATCAGATTGTCTGGCATCAAATGTTCTCCATTCCAGTGCACAACTCTTATAAGACTTGCCCTGTCACTGTCGTTTATCAAGACCTGCTCAGTTTTATTAACCCTTTTACCACATGTGGGAACAGAGTGGATCCAGATCAGCTGGCACATCTGGCTAATATGATCAGGATCAGCATTGCTTCTCTGGTCAGAAATAATGTAATAAATGAAAAAGCGAACAGTGCAGATTCTGATAAGACTGCATGGATGTGTGGGCTGATCTGGATTTACATTGTTCTTGCACGCCAAAACTGCATTAGATGGAGAGAAGGGTTCACTCAAGCAGTTTTAAAGTATTTGAGTTACACGCATAACTATGAAAGAAAAGCTGAGTACAAATTAAGAACAAAATTAGAAATACAATGCTACTATGAAAGATATCAATATATGACAGAAATGAGTTAAAATATTCACATTTACTTTCTGATGCAAAAAATGCAAGTCTTTATGAGAATATTTCCAGGAAATTTAAAGATAATTGTACATCCCCTATCCTTAAATCCTAATGTAAGTCAATAAAGTGTGGTATTTGAAACGGAGATGACAGTTCTGAACATGAACCCTGCTACAAGATAATAAAACTAAGTTTTGAGATCAGTCTCAAGTCTCAAGGATCTGATTGGCTGAAATGGCGACCAGTCGCCATTTCAGCCAATCAGATCCTTGAGATTTGAGACTGATCTCAAAACATAGTTTTATTATCTTGGGCCCTGCCACAAGATAATTTGTCTATGAAAAATTGACGTCATTTACTTTATAAGGTACGCAGATAAACTTGCCATTTTATTAACAGTAAGTACTTACATCAAAAATGTAGACAAATGAACAAGGAAGTTCTTAGTAAATTGAAGAAAAATAAGAATTCCTAGCGGAGATAGCAAATTTAGAAATAAGAATAAAGTCATCAAAGACACATCATGTCATGCAGCAAGTCATGTGAACAAGATTTGATGTCAGAAATCTCTCATGTTTTATATTAGCCTATTAATTCTGAAGACAGCCATTAACTGTAAACATATCTTCCATCAAGATCAAAGCCATCATCATTCACATGTGAGATAACAATAAATATTCAACCGTCTTCTTTGATTAGATACATCTCTGACAGACTTACCAGATATCAGGCAGTTTTAAAAGCTCTAAAAGAACCATATGAAATTTGCCACATTAAGAACTTAACAATTTACATAAAAAATATGGTAAATAAATTAATTTCAATACAAGATAAATGAACCACAAAAAAGTGAAAAAATTGGATTTCAAGAAAAATCTGAGATAAAATTTTGCAGAAAAATACTTTTTAACAGAAAAGCTGTCTAAGAAAACATTGTCCGCTTATTTACTGTTTTCCCACATGAAGTATCGATGATGGACGATCAACAAGTTGTTTACAGCCCTAGACTATATTTTTTCTGTTACCTTCATCTGGAAGTGACTCATCTGAAGAGGCTACATTAAAGTGAAGTATTAACTACATTATTTACACTCATAATAGATTTTAGTATGATGAAAGTCTTTATTCAGACTGTTTCCATTTGGCATTGGAAAATATTTGGTCCTGTACATGGCTAGAACAAAAGCCATGCTCCAACTATTGGTCTGTGTACAATGTTTTGTCTACTGAGATCGGCAAACAATACAAAGATTTTCATACCCTGATGATGAACATCATTAACCCTTTCCTGTATAGATACACATTTTTACGCATGTGCGATCAGTGTAGATCCAGATCCGCCTGCACATCCGTGCCGTCTGATCAGGATCTGCACTGGTCGCATTTTGGTCAGAAATAACCTAATGAATCCATAAGCGAACAGTTTAGATCCTGATCAGACGGCACGCCCTAGCAATAAAGGTGTATCTGTACAGGAAAGGGTTAATTATTAATTCAATCCTTAAATATAACTGGCTAACTCCACAGGTCAGTCACAAAATTCTCAAATGACCAAAACAGACAACTGTGATTTTATGACCTTAGCAATCTCACCCCAAAATTATAAAACTAGAAACAGAGACCAGTCTCCATCTCAGCTGTCAAAAAAGGATCTGTTTGCTTTTTGATTCACTAGGTTCAATCATCTGACTAAGAAGCAAACAGTGTAGACCACGGTAAGGTGGCACATGTAAGTCTGCCTATAAAGGTACCAAGTAGTGACCACTGAATTGACAGACCCCTATTAGTAGATTCTACCTATTTGTTCTAACTATAAACTTCAATATTTGAAATAATTAGATACTACACCGATTAAAAATCTGAATAATGTTTATCATAAATGTTAAAGCAATTCGCTAGGTTTCTCACCTGCTTTAGACAGACTTCCTCCTCTCATTGGAGACTTCAGAATAAATGTCCCTGTCCCACCGAAACTGTTTGCCTTTGGTACTAAAATACGTGCAAACTTGCTTTGGTTATCCATACTACCATAGCCACTGGATTCTGAACTACTCCATAAATTCTCATCTTTAGTGCCTAATGTCATTGGACGATCTAACTTCTTCCTGTAAGAAAAAAGAACAACTTAAGGGCCCAAGATCATAACACTAAGATTGGAGACCAATCTCAAATCTCAAGCATCTGATTGGCGTAAATGGCGACTGGTTGCCAATCAGATGCTTGATGTTTGAGACTGGTCATAGGTTTTATTATCTTAGGCACAGGAATGTAATTCCTCCAAGAGAAAAACTGGCCCACTAATTGTTAAAACACTAGAATGTGTACTCTGACACTGATGCCCCTACTGCTGCAACAACATTAATTTTGCAAGGGCCATAACTTTTGTAAAAATGGCCGCAAGAAAAATTCCTTTCTTTAAGATCATCTACACATTCTGCTTGATCATCTGAGCAAGTTTGAAAGAAATCCACCTGATAGTTTAGAAGGAGTTGATTCCATGTGACTTGGAGGACATATGTATGAATGAACAGACGGATGGACAGACAGACAGACAAGTGCAACTCTATTTGCCTCCTACTTTGTTGGGCATAAAAATCAAATGATTTCTGATTTTTTGAGCATTTCCAACCCGCTGCCAACCATATTACCTGTCTGAACCCTACAGGATTTAGGCAGAAGTCTCCCCATTTTTTTAGGTTTAACTCCTGTCTCACACAGTTGTGATCACTATCTATTATACAGTTAATGAGAAAACAAGCAAACACATAGAAAACAATTCACTCAACATTACAACATGCAAATTCATCATCAGGTGTGAAATAAACATCACGCTCAGCCATTGCCCAGACATTGACGAGAGCCATTCAGTCTCAGCAGTCACCTTAATATACCTATGTGATCTCTCTGCACTAACCATCAAGCCCACTTTGGTGTCTGACTGAGGACACAAAAACATTCTTTGGCAACCCTGAACTCCTGGCATCCTATATATTACATCTTAATTCCAGGTCAGTAAGCAGTATCCCATCCTTTGCATTTTTATGGCCTTCAGCCTGTAGTGGCTCCACAGGGACCTGTACTATAATACTTACACGATGCCTGTGATTTTAGGGTCCTCTTGACAATATCCAGTTGGCTGAGCCTGAAATAATCAACAAAAATTCTTCATCAACACCCAAGCTAGCTCATCCCTGAATAAAGTCAAAACAAGTCAAGACTTGTGACAAAACAATTCTTATTAATGTTTCAAAGGTCTCTGGAGGCCTCTTAAAACCAGCAGTCTGTGATTCTAACTGATTAACCCAGTAACATTGTTCAGTCAAGACGGTAGCACATGGTACACATACAGGATAACAAACATTGTTTTCTTGCTACTAGAGGAAGTCAACCCTTAACCCTTTCTCCATATGAATGCACTTTAAAGCATCCATGTCATCTGATATGAATTTAGAATTATCTTTCTAAAAGTTAGTTCCATTCATTATTTTTAGGGGTGTTTTACAGAAATTAAACGATTGTAAAGCTAACAATGTTGACCCTGATCCTATGCACAGAATCTGATGTGCTTGCAGATATGGGTATACATTTTTCACAAATATGTTAAATGCTGTGCTAGTTTACCTGCTAAAGTAGTGTAAAAGAGTCACCATTAACTGAATATCCGATGTCCATGAACCCTTTACCCCATAGCTACCGGTATACCCTTTTAGAGTGGACAAACAGTATAGATCCAGATCAGGGATTCTAAAATTATCGGCAGGCCGGTCATTGACCGTTTTTCGGGAAGAATGTCCGATTGAAATTTCAAAATTGGTTTAAAAAGTCGGTCATGAATATTGGCCTACAAACTGTTACAAAATTACCTACATGTACATTTTTTCACAGCTTAATCAGCTATTAACCTGTCAATTAGCAACTTCACAAGTCTGCTACCATGACTACCACGACTACACGTTCCGTGAATAGCCTGCGACATAGATGAAACGGGATGTGGTCGGTCTCATTTTAACAACGGGCGGGTTATTTAATTTCAAAAAATGGACTGCGCTAGCCAAAGGCTGTTTGACGTCAGAATTTAAGATAGGAATACAAATGGTTGTGTTAATTAACGTAAACGATAAAACAGTTTGCATTTTATTGACAGATGTGTTAGTCCGATGTGCGTAATTCTAAAAGACCGAAGACCGAAAATTGCTGAATATCAAATTTAAAGAAAACTTATTTAATGCGAATTTTACTTCAACTGTTAGCATTTCACAATAAATTTGAAATGGCTCAAATGAATATATCCTTAAATGTGAAAAAAATCGAGTGACTGGCTTGCTTACTTAAGCATATAACGATTCAAATAAATTTCAAATTTACAAAAATCTAAGTAATCAACATTTATTTCCGACTCAGAGTAAAGTTGCATACGCAGACTCTTGTAAGTTCGTAGATTCATAAATTACTACATCCGGTAAGGAAAAGAATAATATTTCAAACAACTATAATATAGTGTTACAAAGCATGGTGTGATCGACGTATATTAACGTAAAACGAATACTTGCCTCCCGAAATTCCGAGAGATAAAACATTTTTAATAACTAAAAAATCCACTTCACAATCGCTATGAACACTGCTGAAGATAACTGTTTTGAACCATTACGTCACGTTTTAAATGCATGGAATGCTTGTGTATAACAACAAAGACGCCGATCGCCGTAAACTTCAAACGTCGCGTGTTCCTCTCATAAATCAATCAAAGAATTTTTCGGTCTACAGCTCCAAAATTATTAATCTGTTGAGAGGTTGTAGGATATCGCCAACGAGAAAATATGCCGAAAAGAGAAATGGACTGGGGGTCGGGAGAGTGAAATATGCTGAACGCGGGGACTGGAAGTCGCTTTTCGTGCAAACCGGAAGTCTGCGAAATGTCAATTTTGGCACCAATGTCCGATTGGGATTTTGAAATATTAGAATCCCTGATCCAGATCATCCCCCATATCTATACCATCTGATCAGATCTACACTGTTTGCTTTCTGAATATTAAGGTTATTTCTGACCAAGGTGGGACCAGTGTAGATCCAGATTATTTGGCACATATGTGCCAGCTGACCTTGATCTACACTGGTCGCACGCTTTGAGTTGCGTATATCAGGAGCAAAGAGTTTATGGGTTAATTAATGTTGCCATGAACTTTCCAATAATTTGTAACAAATGTTCCACTGAAATGCGAGTCACTTCTGTCACAGTTCAAAAGGATTAACAGGAGATTATTCCCTGACAAAGAACAGTGGAGACCACAATCCGCGGTCACAGATGCACAGAAACATGCAGGTAAACACTTGTAGCAATTATGAGCTAATCCCTGTCTAGCCTGATTAGATGTAAAGTCCGTCCATCTGTGGTCAGGTGACATATTGTCATAAACAACATCAACGATTTAATGCACATAATTTTTAAACTGTGCTAGACATGGCAACAAAGCAGCATTGACTTGCAAGCACTCAGCTTAATTACCTCAATGTACAACAGATTAGTCTTTCTTGTAACATCAGTGGTCTTATGTTAGCAATCATATACCCAGTATCCATTTCACAAGGCTCAACAACTAATTACAAAACTTAGAATACAAGCTCCACTTTCACAAAGAGAAAACCAACTTTTTATGGATGCATTTATATTCATGGGTTTCTGTTTTCAGTAAAACAGCATTATCATGCATTTTAGAATTTTCTAAAATGTATCTTGGGGTGAAATTGTGGATTGATCTGTCCACAAAATCCACAACTGACAGTATTCCACAAATAATAATCACTTCACAGTGATTTATTAATCAAAAGAAAACTTGACTTTTTAAATAAAAATTTAAATGTGCCAGCTGATCTGGAACTAGTTTGGTCCCACATGCGGAAAAAACATATATATGCATAAAGGGTTAATAATCTGCTTTAGGCAGCAACTTGTGGCAAAGTGGGAGGTTAACAAGCAGCTCTACCGTGCTACCATGCCCCGGACCAAATGTTTAGGAACTTTTTTGAAAATGACCAATACAAGAAAAAGCATGTCTAATGTTAGACTGACAGTTGCAGAAAAATTCTGAAGATTGCATTGCAAATTACAACTGATTCAGTTTAAATTATTATGTTCGGCAGTGTATGAGCTGAAAAACAGCAGGACTTGAAGAAAGAAGGGCTGTTTCAAAAAAAATGGCTGGAAAAGTGAAAAAATAGTGAAAAAATAAAGTTCGTTCAAATTCCAAACTTGTTATTCTGCATTTTTTGCTTATTGAAACTGAGTACAAAACTGAAAATATTTTTGAAATTGGTCAACTGGTTGCTGAGATATTGTCATTTGAAAAATGGCAAGTGAAGTGAAAAAAATGTAAGGAATTTAAGTTCATAATAAGTCCAAACTGGTTGGTCCATATGTTTGTACAGTCTTTTCAGTGATCAAAATCAATCAAGTTATACCCATATGTGGCAGAATAAAAATTTTATGGAGCTTTATTGAACTATATTAAATTAATCAAAGAATTTTAATTTATGTGCTTAAAATACAAGTTTTACTGTTTCTTATTATTTAAATGTGTATTTCTGTTAAAATACATATTGAAGAATCAAATGTAAGTGCTTTAGAACTTGTGGTATCGCATAAAGATGAAAAATGCATTTTGTTAAAAAAGTGTGTCACACTCCTGACAACCACATAAGTGCAGTGTACTCAAAAATGTTTCACTGAGGCCATTCCTCTTTGTCACAATTAAACAAAACATGACATAGACTTCCAGGAAAATACATGCTCTTGTTTTCATGTAAAGGATATGTTGACAGAATATTGCAATATTTGCATAATGTCACACTCCTGACAAATTTAGCTGACATTCCCTGAAGGGAGCTGCAGACAAATATAATTTCAATAGAGATGATAATATTATAATTATTGCATCTAGAAACATGCAACTTAATGATACACAAAACATTTCGTATGTACTATTAATCTTAAAAGTCCTATAAATTTATAAAGCAAAGAGGTATTGATTTTCTTGAGGTATTTTCTAATCTACCACACTTGACTTAATAGCATATATTTTTATTACTGTAAGTATAATATGCTTAATTTTATCATTATCTGATGCCTAATAAATGCACCTTTAACTAAAACAACACTAAAACTTGTCTTTACTCAAGCTTTTTGTAAAATAATGGTCGTAACAAATGTGATTTTGAAAAGTGTCACACTTTTTTGTCACACTCCTGACATTTTTTGCCCTTTATTTTAGAATATTTTTTTAACGGATTGTGCTATTTTAATGAAACTTCACAAATCTTTAAAGGGCATGATGAGACACCTGTGCAAAGAGGAAATTGGAAGTAACTGTTTGTTGTACATTTTAATAACAGGAAAACCCAAACCAGCCATTTTTTTTGAAACAGCCCAGAAACAGAATTCAGTAAAATAAACTTGATAAGTTCACCAGTTAACAGATCAGGTTTTTTCATGAAACTTGTGCCAGTGCCAGATGTTGCAATTGACGTCTCACTAAGCATGCAGCCAGGACATGCAGTCTGAGCTGCATTGTGCAGTGTGGATGTGAGTCAGGGCAGATTTATAGACCACCAGCTGTGTGTCCCCTGGTAACAGTCTGTTCCATTAATCAGCCACACCAAGATTTAATTAATGATTTCATGCTCATTTTGATTAAATGTAGCGACTTATTTCTGTGGTCTTGAAGAAACTGTGCCAAATAAACACAAAATAATATATAAAGCAAAATGTACTTTGAAATTTTACAATATTCACCTTAATATCATGGTGCTCCTTTTTTGAGGGTGTAGGGGTGGGGAATAAACACAAACTGTACAGGATGATATTAAAAGTGGTCTAAAAATGTAAAATTCTTACTGGTTGATGAGATGTTAAACTGAAACAGTTTACCACTCCTCCCAATTATCAAGATAGACCAACTGCTATAAAGTTCATGGACACTGTAAACAACTGTGACTGGTGACAAGTTTCTGGGGTTAGAATATCAACTGAAACTGCCATTTCAATGATTTTATTGTTATCAATTTTGAATTTACTGGTAATACTTCTCAGCAAGAAAACTTAAAATAATTGAGGGCATGTGCACTGTAGTGAAAATGTTATCTATGGTTTAGTTGACAAATAGTTACCTCCCCTTGGTCCTCTCCAGTAAAGATTCTACTCCGCACCTCTTCATAAACCTGTTTACGCTCTTCTAGTGATTTTGCACGGGTTGAATCTAGGGCTGGTTTTTGTAAACTTCGAGTCTGCAACATATAAGATACTTTAACATCTAGCAGAAGTGATATACAAGCATTTTAAATTAAAGAATGAAGTCAAAAAGTGTCATTGATAAAAAAATTTTTTTTTGTTGTATGTTATTGGGTTTCCACACAACTTTGATGTTTGTATTATCGCTATTATATAATAAATGAAATATTAAATGCTCTTTTACATCACTGTACTCAATACTTACTCAGTTTGTAACATCAGTTCTTTTTTATGACAAACATATATAAAAGTAGTACAGTACATTCCATTTCATTGAATGGCGGTTATTTGAATATTTCGCTTAATATAGTAGAATATTGAAACACAAAACCATTTCTATCTATTTCTATGATAAATAATCTCTTTATTTGATTAGGTCACCGCATGCATTTCGTTTATTAAGATAGCACTTTCCCACCTTACAACGCCTTACGAGGCTAATCCTACTTGAAATTCACACGTTTCAGCCCCAAGGCAATGTACATTATTGGTAAACTCGATAAATCTGTCATTGTTTATCACCTGTGTTACATAATGACTTCCGTTCACTGGCACGCATAATTGTGTTTACAGTATACATTTATAGCAATGACGTCACAAAACGGGTTTTCCCCGCATTGAGAATTTTCATTTGTTTACGTTCATAAGATGATCACGTTTTCAGGAAACCGGGAAATTCCCGAATAAAAATAGACTAATCTTAAAACGAAAGAAACAGAAAAATATCTGTTCTTTTTCGAGAAATGTATGCAAATAACAAATAAACTTTGCCATACTTGCTCGATAATTAGAACATTTATTAGATCATGCAAACGAATCTTAATTTAGCATGGGTTTTATAATAACGTATACGCAATGTTTTGGCGCCCCAAGGAAGATAATAACTCTTCACAAAGAAAAGATAGTGGTATAGTAATCGGATAACGATCGTGAATTTCGGATACGAAAAGTTACGAAAGAAAATGAGTCGACTATGTCGGCAAAATGAAATATTTTTTAAACGGCGCAAAGTCGAAAGAATCAAACGTATACACAGCGCATTTACATAGTATTGGTTATCTTCAAACGGGATTTTATTGAACATGATGATACAGATATATTTCTGAGTGCATTACCCCACCCTCCACTGACGAAACTGAGAATTTGTAAGCTCCGTTTTTTATGATACTCCGTTTAATTGAATCGAGGATCCTGACAAATAGACTATTCAAATAAGCGGATTCTACTGTATCATTTTTGTTTTCCCCAAAACTTGAGTATAATTCAGTGAATGAGCACCATGACTTATAAACTTGTAAATATTTGATGTGTTTAAAGTTGGCAAAACTACTCAATAAATCTAATAGATATTAGAGGAATATGGAGTTCCATTCCAATTAAAACATAACTTGAAAGAAAATTTGTTCACATTTAAGGCATTGAGTGCCTTGTTTTTTCATATAACTGCTTTGCACTGAGCCCATGATATAGAATGTCATGAGAACAGGATTCTGTCCATCAGATTCTGTGTGAAACTAAGCAATGGAAATCTATCCAGAATGGTTGGTGTAAAGTATGATCGGGAAAAGTTCTACATACTGTTAATTCATCAAAACTTCCGCCCCCTCTGGTTAACAGCTTCTTTGGTTTTGACTCATCACCATTGCTTATATGTTCTTGGAAGGAGAAGTCAGGACTGAAAATATACAAACGACTCAAGTTTGCCAGTCAAATGTTGATTTGCTTTTATGATTGGTTTTCTTGGTAATATATGTATATAAACATCTGTCATTATGATTTAAACAATGTATTAGGAATTTCTACCAATGTGAAATACAAGCAATCTACATAAATTAAGAAAATTGTATTTGTCAAATAAAGTAAATGTCATAAGCAACTGTGTCCAATCTACATGAATAAACTGTCATTGATTGACTGATGATGTAAAAATATGTTAACTTACAGCTCCAAGACCTTAGCTGGCAAAGAACTTTTTAAATGAACTGAAAAGAACTGGCACATCTAGTAGTTTTATATGAAAACTTGTGAAAATACCATACAAAAATATTTTGTATGGGGGAAATTCAAACAAAAACCCAACAACTTCATTTAGCAGTAATGAAGGTACAGTACTATAAATCATGAAATTGTCAATTTTTCCAATTCCACTTGGGTCTGCTCTCTATTTTCTTTCCATTTGTTTTTACTCTGATTCTATTCTAATTCCAATACCACTTAAACTACACTACATTTCTTTCAATCCTTATGATGTGTTTAAATGTTTCTTGTTCTTAATAATGTTGCATTATATTTTTGAGAGGACGTCCTTATTTCAAAACAAATAACTGATTATTTTTATTTTATCATCACTGACAACAGAGTTGCAATAGTTCATGTTAGTAATTAAGGTTCTGGTAGAAGCAGAAGAAGCGATGCAGTGCCCAAGGTTATAAAACTGAGCATGGAAACCAGTCTCAAATCTCAAGCATCTGATTGGCTGAAATGGCGACTGGTCGCCATTTCAGCCAATCAGATACTTGAGATTTGAGACTGGTTTCCAATCTCAGCTTAATAACCTCAGGACCTGAGCGCTAATACAGATAACCAAAAAGCTATTGATAATAGTGACCTGCTTTGATTAAGTAACTCTGTCTTTCCATTTCTAGAATTCCAAAAGCTCATACACATGAATTTCAATTGCATTCTTTTTCCAATTCAATTCCAATGGAATGGACATCTTCCTAGATAGATTCGTGATCCATCTCCAGAATTCAGTTGTCAATTTCACAATTTTCAGTACTGTATCTTTACAGAATAGTAACTTACATTCTAACATTTGCAGTTTTGTTCACAATCACACATTTTCCAGTTTGATCAACATTGTGGTCAAGTCCAAAAAATGCTGCAACACGATGCACTAACATACGATCATAAGATGACATCTGAGGGAATTTTAAATAATGGTGCCTGAAAATGGAAAATATATACAGTCAAACCTGTACTTAGCAGCCATACAATGGAGTGACAAAAAGTGGCTGTTCAACACAGGTGGCTGTTTAACACAGGTAAAAATAAGAACAAAATGTCAGTTAGGACATATTCAAACAAACTGTTTGAGAAGGCGGTTGCTGAATGGCTGCTAAGACATGAAACCCTTGAAATAAAAGCTTCTGTAAAAATGCTACTGTGATTTAGAAACTGTGCATAGCATATATATGCATTATATAATTATACTTAAGGATTGAATTGATATTTGATGGCTTCCATTTGAGTAAGGAACACAGCTGGGTTGTTTAAAGTGTGTAAAACCCAACTGTCTTTCATACCCTGATAAACACCAACAAATATTGATTCAATCCTTATATTTACAAACATAAATACATGTACTCTCATTAATACAGAAAATGTTAGAAGGGCTAGTGATATTACAGCTTTTCTGAATGGCTGTTGGAACAGCCATGTTAACGAAAAAGTGAATGACGGCACCTTTTTTTGTCGCAACTCATTACACTTCAAAACATTGTGCACAGTACAATAAATTGTTAGGAATCTAGTGTAGCCACCACTCTGAAAGTAATATGTCACACTGCGTACCATCAGAAATTATGATTCATAAGATGATTAAGACTTCATTGTAAAGAGGTTAAGTGTCAATATTTTGATATATGTGCTAGGTCAAAACACCTGAAAACAGTGTTGCACAATTGTCCTTGCATGTGTTAGATGTCAAAATGATTTATTGATGAATTATGAATTCGCCATGGTTTTTGTTAGGTGATAAGACTGTGTGCATTCCGTGTTTTACCAACGCTTTCCTCACAGTTGTCTATAAATGTAATACACAAAATTAAACCTTCTGAAAATAAAGAGATCTGGCAGAAACAGCGACCATGCTATAAGCACTAGTTTACAGACTTACTTAGGTTCACGTATAAACTTGATGAGATCCACCTCCAGTTTGATCAGCATACTTCTGTCTTTTGGTGTCTTGTTGAGCGTTTTCTTGATAAAATCTTCCAGATCTATACCTGTAGAATCTTTGTATGGTGTATCCACACTCGAATCTACAATCAATTGTCTGCATCACTACCAGCTGAGGTCATTCTAACCTATTCAGCGCTAATTTAGCCCATTTCCTCCATAGACACACCTTTATGGCAAGGGCAAACACTTTAGATCCAGATCAGCCGGCACATCTGTGCCGTCTAATCAGGATCTAAACTGTTCTCTTTTTGATTTGTTAGATTATTCCTGACCAAAATGCGACCAGTGCAGATCCTGATCAGATGGCATGCATGTGCCGGCTGATCTGGATCTACACTGGTCGCACATGTGTAAAAAATGCATATTTATGGAAGAAAGGGTTAATTAATGAACTAATATTTTTATAAATTTTGATCAGTCCAGTTTTAGGGATCTTTTGCTGAAATTTATTATCCCTTTACTCAAAGGCATATATTATATGCTTTTTATTGCATGTGAGACCATTGTAGATCCAGATCAGCCTGCACATCGGATGAGCCACCTGATCTGGACCTACACGCAATAAAGGTGTATCTATGGAGTAACAGGTTAATAAAATGGGAAAATAAAAACAATCTGATAAAAAAAAAATCATTATTCTGTAAGTATGAATTTATTTTTAAAAAATGTAAAATCGTGATTTAGAGAATTATATTTACCATATCTCAAGTTACTTAATAAATAAGTTTTATAAAAAATCATTCTTTTTGTACAATTAAATTCATGATGGAAAATTTAAAGTCTCTTAAAATTTCCATCAATATGGGTTTTTGTTGTTGAGAAAAAGAAAAAAAAACACTTCTTTTTACTTATACCACAATATATTATCAAATCTTAAAAGTGACATCTGGAGCATCAAATGATACATATATGTGTTCAACATTCATGCACAGTACTAATGTACTAAGAACTTCTAAACCTCAAATGCACAGGTGGGTTTTTAAAATGATCGGGGTATCAGTATTTTACATGGTGAGATCCTATTCTTAAGTGAAGTCGTATAAACAAGTGTTTGTTTTCATTTTGTTATAACGTTATCTCAATATCATCCGTATGAATAAGCGATGCATATACCTTCATTTAACTTTCATTTCTTGAACTGTAAAACATTAAAAAGGTCTTTTGTTGTTTTGCTTTAAAAAAGGGCACTTTTAAACCTTTCAGGCAGAACATCATCTATGAACAAGTACACTGTACACTGCATTTTTTTTATATATGTATGTAAAATTTACTAGGTCCCATGGAGTTTCAGAGGTAGAAGTTTGAGAGTATTGAGAGGTAGTGGATAGACAATGCTAAGGCAGATTTGACGATTCTGTGAGATATTCATATGATCATTGAGGATGTCTAGTCACCTGTGGGTGGAGCTTAAGGTCCGTAGAGACATTTCGATGAGTCAATAAATCAAGGTAAGAATTATAGGTTAGGTTACAAACTAGCATGTCCCTTTACTCTTTAGAAAATCTCACTTACTTAAATCTCACTTTAAAGTCACCAGTTTCACTTAATTATTTGAGATACCTGCATGTATGCAGCAATGTATACTCCAGAGAATGGAGTGCAGTGTGGTGGGGTGGGGTGGGGTGAGATGGGTGGGTAGGGTGGGTGGTAGTTGGGTTTGGGTAGGGGGATAAAACCTTCAGTTCATCTATCTACAAGAAATAAAACAAAGGCCAAGTTCCTGCAGACTTAATCGGTGAGACAACCACTTAACTTCTCATTCGAAGACTGTTAATTGAAAGCATCTTGTTCTCCTCAAAGACAATTAGGTGCAGCATTCATTTCCTTCATTTCTAATACACAAGACTCTAATTTCAAAGTTGTGCTAGTTAACCATGTGAAAGTTACATCTCCTGTGAGACTGTCACATAGATTAATTTAGTATTTAAATGTCAGCAAGAATCAAGTCTCTCATATAAAACATCATAAAGAGATAGTGTTGCAGATATAATGGTTTCCTAGCAATCACGCACAAACCTGTATTCTTAAAATTTTCTGAGCTTTAACATTTAATATGTTTTGCCACGTGTTAAGCACTTTAATCCTCTACCTACTACCTCCAACACAAAAATGACATCATGGCTAATTAGTTTCGCTCAGAGAAACAACACCCAAAAACTTCTGTAGGGTTTTGTGCTTTCATAGTGCACCCATAATGCACTCCTGATCAAATTTAGATTTTAAATGTAGTGATTGATTCCAAACCTTTACCAACGTGAAAAACATGTAAAACCATTATTAAGTTTCATCCTATGATACCCAGGTGTAATATAGTACACTATTCTTGCTTAAAAATGTTTATCATGAAGGTACCATTGTGAACATTTCTGAAAGGACCAATCACATAACTCCTAACAGACACCTGCAAATTATTAAATTTATGTTTTTCTGAGGAAAAAAACTTGTAAGTGAAATTTCACACTTCTCACCAGTAAGACTGTGAACTTTAGGATATTAAATTATCTAACAAATTTTATACAAAATAGTGACTCAAAACATTTTAAAATATGTAAATTTGCTATATTTTTTAGAATCTATTATAGCTGGTATTCGCTCAGACAAAAACATTTCATACAAAATAAAATAATTATGACATGGTCACAACCATACCTCTTGAAAGACTAGATGAAGTTCCGGCTTCTGAACTAAGGGACCCGTCTTTCTCCAGACGACCATGGAAAGAACTCCCACATATAGAGCCTGATGTCTGCAATATAAAAGTGATCCTGATCACAATAATTAATGTAACCAAAAAATGGGAAAGTGTTACAAAAATGGGACATTGAGATAACTGCAGGCTTAACAAGGCAAAGTTCTCCCAAAATGTGAGCATTGTTAGTGCACTAAATTTCATTACAAGAACCTTGCTTAATTATATATATAAAAAAACATGTTCTATAATACTGAAAATAATGACATTGAAAATTTTTCTGATTATGATCTTATCTGTTCCGATCCTAATGTCATCTATAACCGATCCAATTCCATTCCAATTCCAATTCAATTGCACACCAATTTTTTCGCTCCAGACAATGCGATCCAAACAATCTTGAAAAGATCAAACAGTTTCTTCAGATTCCGATCTTTTCGCTCCCTATTTTCATTGGTCATTACTTAACACGATCTTGTGCTCAGTTTACATTTCTGTGACATTTTTTATTTGCAGTATGGTTACTAATTTAATATTATTTTTTGTTTAAACTTTGCAGTATGGTTATTTGTTTAACTTTATTGAATAAAAACTGTGGTTACTAAGACAGAAACACAATCAGTTTACATCTAAAATGACATCTTACTAAGGTTATACATCAATTTAAATTTAAGTGTTTATTACACTGCAGTTTTCAAATTTCAGCATTATATTACACCCAATATAACTGTGATTCATGTTCATTTGAGGTAATAAGAATTGAGCTGGTTTGGTAAATCAAGTCAGTCAATGCTATAGAACTGTATGCAACATCAACAGTTTATAAAACTGTTCAGCGTAAATTTACGATGCAGGAAGTAGCAATACATGCAGAATATACCGTTTATGAGCTCAACATTTTTTCAGCGTAAATTTATGCTGAAATATTGCAGTTTTGAAAGACTTAATAAAAATTTTCATTCCAACATGCATAATTTATGCTGTAAAAAGAATCGGTGGAAGGGATTCGGATTGCTGTAATATATAACTGATAAACTATAAATAGAAGCGATCTATTCTGATCTAGTCAAAACACTCCAGTCTTTTCACTCCAAGCGATCCAAACTCTCAAAGCGATTTGTTTTGATTCCATTCGGTTTCCAATTCTCATCAACTTCCATTGCGCTCCAAACATGATCAGTTTGCGGTCCGCTTCTGATCCGCTTGATCTGATTGCCAATTTCATGATTTTCAGTACTCTATTTACTTTATTACACTATTCAAAGAATCTACCATTAACACTTGATATACTGAATTAAAGCTTTAAGAAGCTACTGAAGTGAATTTATAACCTTTATTATGTTTTAGACCATCATTTCTATTATTTTCTTTCCTCAGAGGAGGTCCCTGACATTTGTTGAGAAGGTTATTACTGCCATCAGAAAAGATTTCTACCTCACATGGATTCCCTTTACTTACAATGGAAGATTTTGTTCCAATACCACTTGAGCTACTGTCGGAGCTGCATGTGCTGGCTGCGCTCTTAAGTGGGTCGAGGGGAGGAGATGCACATTCTTCACACAGAGCCTCACTGCGGGTCAACTGCTTCAACTTGGGAGAAATCTGAAAACAACAAAACACAGATTGTTACACTCAACATTTGAGTTTTATAGCCAATCAACATTTTCGAATCATGTACAATTCTCCTGATGAAAAACTTACTTTTACTAAATTTGAATTCAGTGCAGACTTTGACACTGAATAGATTGTTGATTAATCTTATAAGGTAAAGGACAGAGACCACTAAATACTGCTTTTTTTATGGAAAATACCAAAATAAGTTCTGTGAAATCTCAACAGATACAACTTTTATTACATGGGCGAAGCATGTAGATCATGATCAGCCAGCACACCTGTACGGTCTGATCAGGATCTTCACTGTTTACTTTTGGTTCATTATATTATTTCTGACCAAGACAGTTAACATCAGATCAAATGGCATGGATGTGACAGCTGATCTGGATCCACACTGGTGGTCCGTATGATAAAAGCATACATATGGAGTAAAGTGTTAATTTAAATTATGGGATGCTGATTGGAATCTGAACTATCTGCTGATGAATATAGAATAACTATCAACACATTCATTTACTTTTTAAACTATAAACTGCCATCTGTTGCATTCTATATCATAAAATGAATACCTATTAATATTGTATTCATTAGTTATGTATGGCAAATCATTACTCATGTTTTCAAAGAAAATGGTTGCATCATTGATTCAATGTTGCTAATTCTGTATTAGATCTTTGTCCTGTTGAAGCTCGCTTGAGTTGCTGGAAATAACTCATGTTGATGTTTCAATGTTTAATTTCGAACTACATTAGCATGGACCATTAATTTGAGATCAAATGAAACATAATAATAGTAGTAAGAATATCTGTGAAGAGTTTGTTCATTGCACATCCGTTGGTTAGGGATAGAATACAAGTATCCAGGCTATAACAATGGTTCTTTCTTTCTGAAAACTAAACATTAATGTCCAGGTAGGATGAAGGTGTACAAATAATGTAGAAGAGCAAATATTTGGTTACTTCTATTAAGGATGTCTCCTGCACTGTAGAAGGATTTCAATGTTTTCATAAAAATATGTTCAATCTTTGACAATGTTATCTGAACAAAAGTTCTCAAAAATTCAAAATTCATATTTATGAAGGCTTATAACTAGTTCATTTTGAAAAAAAAGACAGAACAGACAAAAATAAAAACTTGTGATTTTCTATGTTTTTGCTGTTTCAACTCAGAGTTCACAATTCTTCTTGTATAAATTTGATATTCTGATAAAACTATTAAAACTATTTGAGAAATATTTTATAATGTTTTATTATTTCTTTTTATAGTGAGCCTCAAATTACCCCGACCCAATTTTTTCTTTCATTTCATTAAGTTCCAAAAAACTTTAAGCATTTTTAAAACATCTTTGGGTGAAATTCTTTAGAAAAATAGAAAGAAAATTATACTTGTTCAGGAATTAAAGTAGCTATATAAAAATATTTGCCTTTAAATTGAATTCTTGTTTTAAATAATATTTGTGTTTGCTCAAGAAAAAATAGAACATTTAGTCATTTTCCTATGATAATATTACTGTCCATGGCTCGAACACCATTCGCTCGAACACCGGCCTTCTCTCGGAATAGTTCGTACGGTCCCGAACTAGAACTCTATATTTTTTATTGTTGTACCTCGATGGCTCGAACTACCCATAACTCAAACAGTCAAACACCAATTACGGTCCCGACAGTTAGTTTTCAATGTTTTTGACAACCCTTGGCTCGAACAGACTGTTATCTGTAATCATCAAGGTGGGAACAAGGCAGGAAAATGTCTCGCCAATAAGTATGATGCGCTTTTTATTTTAGTCATGTTAATAACATATTAAAGCAGATGAAAATATTTTGATTGTTGCGAACTGTTATTTGTTTTTTAGAAAATTATTGTTTGTCAAATTCATGAAAGTAATTTGAAAATTATAGAAGTTTTTTCACGAGTACGTCATGTCTAACATTACTTTTGAATGTAAGCGAACAAATTCTATGCGGCCTCAAATTCAAAATGAGTTTGACAGATGATCAACTAGCCGAGCAACTTAGTGAAGGACCTGGTATCGGTGTATAGCTAAGTCATCAGTAGGAAGAACAGCAAAAGAGAAGCAACTTAGTTAAAGACCTGGCAACAGGGGGATAGCTAAGTCGGCAGTAGGGAAGAAAGACACTAAATGATATATATCAAGGCTTTAAATTTCTTTCTTCATTATCATGTATGCTTGTTGTGAAGGACCTGGTCGGTGTATAGCTAAGTCATCAATAGGAAGAACAGTGAATGAGAAGCAACTTAGTTAAAGACCTGGCAACAGGGGGATAGCTAAGTCAGCAGTAGGGAAGAAAGACACTAAATGATATATATCAAGGCTTTAAATTTCTTTCTTCATTATCATGTATGCTTGTTGTTGTATTTTAATGAGATAATACATTAAATACATTTAAGTAAGAAATATTATGAATTGTTGTGTGTTAGCTGAGTTTAGTGAACAGAAATTCATTCTCACATACCATTCACGGATCAAACATAACCTATGGTTCAAACAAAATCTGCTGGTATAATGGAATTCGAGCCATTGAAGTTCGAGTGTATTTTATAGTTAGGAATTTAACGAAATATGAATTATTGCCATACTTAACCTAGCCCCATAAAATTGACCATTAAGTTTGAACACTTAACCCTTGCTTTAATCTCGTGTAATTTACAGATTTCATATAGTTTCTAGCTTAACTAAACAATAGAATATAGTAGATGTAACTGTCTTCAACTTTCCGCAATTTATTTTGATCTATCATCAAATTTACATTTACGCAATCCAATGATGCATCTGGATTGCATCTTCCATAAATACAAAATTTAACTGAATGATCTATGTACATTCTGCATGGAATCCAACCACATCAAGTCAAGTGTATTGAAATAAACTGAAAAAAATACCCACTGATTATCTGATGCCAAATAAGAACATTTTACCAAGCATAATAAATAAGCACTTTCAAAGTAATGCAGGCAGTCATGAACATTTATATTTAGGTCATTTCTTTTTGGAATATTGTCACTCTGTACATACCTAAAATGGCAACTTACATGATTATGTTTATGGGATGACGGTGAAGGTTTGAGATCATCTTCCGGAGATCCTGACTCAGAGGACCCAGACTCTGTCACTTGTGCTATCTCTGTTCCTACAACAATAACATAGTTAAAGTACTGGTAACCAAATATAACCCAGTTACTTCATAGACAAGGCTTATCATCACCTCAGTGCAAAACTGATAAAATCCTTATTTCAGTGGTACTTTTATCGTTTTTGCACTAAGGTAGCATTATAAATTATCATGTATGACTAGTGTAGATCCAGATCAACCTGAACATCCATCCATTCTGATTAGGATCTACATTTTTCCTTTCTTGATCAGAAATTACCTAATGAATCTAAAAGCTAACAGTGTCGATCATGATCAGACTGCACAAATGGTCACACATGGAATACAAGCCACTACCATAGAGTAAAGGCTTAATTAAATTTTTTGCTGATTTCTTTTTAACGATCTTTCTGTATCTATTTTACTATATATCAAAAGTTGGTTAACATAACTTTATTACCTGACTATCTATCACAATGAAAAAGAATGATTAACCCCCTTTATAATTTTCAATAACTTACCGGTACATGACAAAATAGTATAAAGGAGTTCTATTAGGTCTGAGTTTAGTCAGCACTTCCTGAACCATTCCTGACAGAGTTATTATTAGATACTTGATGGCAGACAATTAAAAGATGTATTTCATAATGTATTTTCCCAAGCATGATCTACTAAAGGTCAGCAAAACCAGTGGCATTAATGTAAACAATCTTAGTAGGAGGGACATTGCAAAATCCTTTTAAATCAGAAAGGTTAATGCTTTTATCTCATAACTGTTCTAATGTGATATTCTTTATATTCCCTGAAATACCCAGCAATATTTTCTGGTAAATTAAGGAAAGCTAAAAGCACCATTTGATATTAGATTGACTGCTTGGTCACAAGTACTGGGCTGAAGGTTATAAAACTGAGTTTGGAAACCAGTCAGATGCTTGAGATTTGAGACTGGTTTCCATGCTCAGCTTTATAACCTTGGGGACTGGTCTATGATAAAGATCATTTTGGCCCTAAGGCATTCTGACAGTCATGTAACACTCCAGGATTTGAGTGAGCTGGCACTGACAAGAACAGTTAAAACAGTTGAACCTCTATCAATGGTTGTCTCCTGGTAACAGTCTATGTGCAATGTTTTTAACTGCACTTTATATTAACATTCAAATTCAAGAGCACTGCCAGCAGAAAAGTCTAAGAAAAATGGACTTCTATATTTAGTAAGAACACAAACATCAAATTAAAGAAGAGGCATCTGTGCCTTCTGTGGTCCAACATTCGAGAGAAATTCCAAAGCTGTTGATTGAATGACTTCTGAGAAATTGATAAGTGTTCAGTTGAATATTTGTGTAGCCCTTGGGTACTTGGTCAGAAAAAACAAACCAAGTCAAACGTGACCTTGACCTCAAGATTTTGGCATCATTACCACTCTTTTTGTCAATACCAATATAGTCCATTCACGATTATATGAATAAGCATCAAACCAAACCAATTGTTTCTAAAATCACATTTTTCGTAGCATTGCATATTTGTTAGTGTTTCGGTTGTTAGATATCAACACAAATCGTAAATGTCGTTGTATGTTCTTAAATGTTATTGTTTGTGATTTCAATGTAAAAACAAATAAATACAAGAAATCTTCAATGTCGTCATTAATATTGCAAAATTAAATGAACAACATTATCATCAATCAATATATCCAAATAAATATTCATCATACACACATATATCAAGTAATTTACGAATATACAATCACTTATTGTCGTAAAAGAAAACCGCAAAAGATTTGTGAAATAACATAAAATAATGCACAAAATAAATTTTCAATTATATAGTTATTTATCAACATAAAACAATAACACAATTTTCTAAATTGCTCAGAATGCCAATACCAATTTACTGAATTAAACTTCAAAATCCCTGTTGTTACAAGGTAAAGCTTAATTGAATGGCAGAAGTAGAATGTTAAGCAATACAATTGTTTCAGATTCTGTACAATTTTAAACATTGGACATTAAATCACTCAAACTGTTTTGTGTTACAAGCAACAGGCCTGCTGGTTGTTTACAGCACATTGTGTCACAATTGCTTAACGAGATGATAACTGATTAAAAATACCAGGATATCGCTCGCAGAGGTGTTAAAATCACCTGCCTGACCGAAATTTGCTAAATCATATGTTTCATTCACTTTTAATAAGCTTAAGTGAATGTCATAATTATTTGTTAAATTGCATTTATCATTAAAATGCATTTTGTTTGATCGCATCTTTCTTATATTGAATAAAGAAGGAATATGTACTCAGTTCATAGTATACCGTTATTTCATAAAATCACCATTTGTAGCATCGCGAATGGACTGAAACTTTGATGGCGAAATATTAGGAAATGGTAGTTAATAGTTAATCTTTTCTAAGGTACAAAAAGAGGGATAACTCCATTAAATATGATCTTGGCCTAACGATTTTGGTATCATTACAACACTGTCATCATGATAAGCAATATATTTAAAAGTTTGATGAAGAAATTTAAGAAATAACAGTAATAGCCAATTTTCATGACAGACAGTTGGATTCTCAAGTAGGCTTATAGTATCATACGAAAATTCTACTCAATTAACTGCAAACCATGCCCATTGTATTCTAATACACAGTGGGTTTTTTTATTATTGAAATGTATACAAATGTTTTGTAATTTGATATTCTATAAAAACAAACATAATATTCAATGAACCGTTATTATGAAGTGGAATCTCTAGGAAAGCAAGCATTTCAAAGAGCTGGAATGTGACAGTTTTCTGTGAATTGCAACAGCTTGATCATAATAATTACTTCTGTCCAACTATGAAGCCATTTAATTATCATACTCCCCCACAATCCAAGCCCTTTTATTGACACATCAATATATACACTCACTAGAGTTTTATCAGGTTCAGAATTGCTTCTGTAAGAAACAGCATGCAAGTGACTTATGAATTTATGCTAAATATGCATATAAGTACTGTAAGGTTTCATATTTCAAAAAAGAAAATATTTATCAATTTCATTGCATTATTGTTTGTTTATGGTTTTAATAGTTTGTCAGTTAAGCACCGATTTCAATGAACCATATAATGGGGTCCTACCGATATACAGAGTTATCTCAATATTCTGTCTTAAGTTACCTACCTTTGTTACGCGCACCTGTCACTGGGGTAGTTCCGGTCTGAGATTGACAATATTAAAACAGACATGCAGTAGTTATCCGTGGTCCTAACAGATACGTTTTAATAGGGTCTGGTTGGTCAGAGATCAGCATTATGCATAAAAACATTTGATTATTATCATTGAATGGAAAAAATAGTTAGTTTTTACAGTGCAGCGCATAATATTTAAATTTTCTATTCTAATTATTTCAATACGTTGGAGAGGTTTGTGCTTAACATCGTTATGTTTGACCCCTTCGGTAATTAATAAAGAGTAAAAAATACGCATTTCTTATGCTCACAAATGGCAGATTTGAGGAAAAGAAAAGTTAGAAAACGTTTAAAAGGTAGAAAAATTTATAACACATGATATAAAATAAAGTATGACGTCGGCCAATGAAACGCCCCGTTCACATTTATACTTGTTCTTTCATGCCCATGCAACATTTTTTTGTCAGGAATTTTATAGATTTTTTTAAATAACTTAACCTTTTCCTACAAATAGAATGCACAAACCATTCGATTCATAGAATTGATGTGTGCCAATTGTTCATATTGACATATTTTTCAATATACTGCTCTTTTTTTCTACAAAAAGACTCCTTTCTTATTCTTAAACAATTTAGAACATACAAACATTGTTTCAAGATGTTTTCACATTTTTCTCTTTATTTCTGAAATTTTTCAGTTCATTTAGTTTTAAAATCAAATTTAATTCATTAAATAAATATATGTTTGGGTAAAACTTTCCCCGAGTGCTATTTTATTAAATTCAGTTGGGAGCACTTTAAGTTGCCAATATCAAATAATCAATGTTTGGGTCTCAAACAATACTGTGACAATTAATTAGAATATTTAATCTCTAGTTAGTATCCTAAAACAACACTTTTACCCCCAACAAGTAAAGATTTCAACCTCTTACAAATCTATAACTAAACTTTAAAAAAGGTCTTCATCACACCTCCAGCTGGTAAAACCCCAGTCTTGCTAATTAGATTACCTAACATTGTACAAAAAAAACACCAGGCCTTTTTCTTAATAAGCATTGTTTGCATGACTTAACCTTGATTGGCTGAATACTTAGTGAAAGTTTTAAAAAGCTATAATTTCCATGCCAGGCAATAAATAAAATTTCATAAAGGATACCTGAAGTTACCTTAATAGGTAGAATTGCATTTACTTATTAACTTAAAATAAATTGACAAGGATGATGGTTATTCCTAAAATATGCCAGTTTCACTTTTTTTGTTAATCCGACAATGCATTTTAACTTCAAAAGCACTCTGAGACTTTTTATCTACGTTATTAACGCTACTCTTTATTACCGCTTCTAAACCGGAACTACCCAATCAGCAAGGGAAGCCACTCAATGGGAGGTAACTCATATATCAGTAGGCCCCCATTATTATGTTCTAGCATTAACATCATTTTCATACTACAGAGCTAACTTAATTATCCATGCTTTGTTATCACTTTTGTAGCCTGTGCAGATCCTGATAAGCTGGCACATCTGTGCCATCTGATCTGAATCTACACTGGTCAATTCTTTTTAAGTAATTACCATATTAATCTTAAAGTGTAGATCCTGCTCTGATGATCCAGCTGATTTGTAACTACTGTTCGCCTATGGTATAACAAGCTATATCTCATAAAGAGTTTAGTGATTAGCAGCTGACAAAGGACACAGTGCAACCTTTCAAAACACTTATCCTTCCAAAAGCTAACTTTGAAATGTCTGAACCATTAGGTCAAGCCTTAGTGTGGTCAACATATCAGTGCACTCAGACCAAGGTCTACACTGTATACTATATATAAGAATCTACATTCAAAGAAAAGCAAGCCAATTACCAAGGGGCATAGCTGCCTATATGCAAATAGACAGCAAATCCGCATGATTCTCTTGGAATGCTCAAAATGCGCCATTGTTTTGAGAATTTTCCAAGCGGGCACAAGCTAGCATAATTATTGTGAATCCACTTGAATAGATGGCTTACTAAGCCCATGATTGCTGATATTCAATGGGGCAAGGGTATGACAGAATACATTACCAGCTGTTATGGTGGTACTCGACTGGTCAGAGTCGGGGCTTGTGTCCTCTTCATCCACTTCCTCTATCTCTGGCTGTTTCCTCAGAAGAGCTGATCTTAGAGGTCGTGCCGCCGAGCCTGCCGGCGGGGACTCCGGTTTTTCTGACACTGACATCTTCACTCTGCAAATACAGAAATTAACAAAGCCATGAACATGATGCGAGTTTATTCATTACTCATTTTTTGCCATGAACATGATGCGAGTTTATTCATTACTCTTTTTTTTGCAGTGCTTAAACCACTATTACCAGGAATTTAACTCTTTCACTCATCAGATCAGCCTGCACATTTTTGGCACCTCATCAGGATCATCACTAGTTGCATCTTGGTCAGAAATAACCTGATAAATCTATAGATCCTGATCATAGGCACGGATGTGCCAGCAGATCTGGATCTACACTATCTGCCCTATCTGTATCTGTAGAGTAAAGGGTAAAAGATAGTGCTGTTAACATTGAAACAAACTTACACCAGTCTGTGACTTTACACCCAACATCAACCAGCCATAAAGTCTTGCCAGCAATAATTCGGCAATAATTTATATATATTTTAACACAGTCATGTGCCGGCTGATCTTGATCTACACTGTTTGCTCAAACAATAAAGGCATCTAAAAGGAGGAGAGGGTAAAGACTTTCATTGAGTTGGAAAACAATCATTACCTCCAACAACTTCAAAGCAACGAATGTCATGTTACCTGCAATTAGTTTAACTTTAGGCATTCTGCAGCTAAAATTATAAACATGCATTATTGTTTTCTGAGTCAGTGGAAAATAATCTATTGGAAATAGGTCAGAGAAATTAATTTAAATTTTTGTTGTTTTTTTTTTTTATTTGGGATAAAAACATGAACATATTGATGCTTCAGGATTAGGAAATAAATGTTACATATACTGTAAGATTAAAATTGTAATTTTTTTATGGTTGGTTGATTCGATAATTTCTCTTGCATCCACTCCCCCCTTTCCCCTGTGAAAAGATAAAATAGTATTTCAAAGTAAAGTCTAGAGAACCAGTGACTGAGGATGATTAATGATATTATGATGTGTATTAAATTTTTAGTGATGGAAGTAATTTCTCTGAAAAATTCTAGACCTGTTTCAGAATTCAAGAGACAAGTAGATTCAATTAAAATCATCCACTTACACCTGCTCATAGACTATTGTGAACTATTATGTCACCTTTTCATTAAACGTAAATCAAAGATGCAAGGTGTGTTGTGGTGTATTACATAAGAGATGCTGACCTGTGGTAAACTTCTTCAAACAGCGTGCACCACACTAAGTCAAATTGCCAAAGAATTTATTTGTCTACATATTTTCCTTGAACCCTGCTTTAATGTCAGTTTTCAGGCGAAGCCATCTGTCCCCTAATCCACTCTATAAAAAACATATTTGCAACTCAAATTTCCACAAACAATAAAATATCCCATGAACTGTAACAACTTCACACCACCTTCACCAACTCATTAACAACAATTTGGATTTCTTACCATCTTGTAACTCTAAGACTAGTCCTAACCTCAGTGGCACAGTAATGACAAGAAACTAGAGAAACATCGAAGACAGAATATAATACTGCATACCAAGCAAAACAACCTCAAAATTAAACTAGAATTTGGTGTTTCACAGAACACATGTGTCAGCTAAAGTTGAATTTAAAAGGGCATAACTCAAAAAATAGTGAAACTGGAGTTTATAATCACTCTTGTTGTCACTGTTTGATTTGTTCATGCAGCTAATATATTCCAAACTTGCATAAGTTAATAGGACAAATACTTTCAAAGTTATATGCAACATAAAGTTTATGTAAAAGTTTGGGGACTACAGGAAGCTGTTGACGCCGCTGCCAGACAATAGGATCCCTATGTGTCTACTTGCTATCGCAGGCAACACAAAAATACCGTATAATGGGTTATTTTCGCGAGCATAATTTATTTTCGCTATTTCCGCGATGGTCGTGAATTTGCTAAAATAATAAACGCCGAAAATTCCTAACTTTACTTTCGCAAAGTGCAATGCTGATGAGCGATACTTAATGTTCTGTTTGAAAAGGCTTTATAATCGACTTAGCCAGCGGGCTAACGGTTATTTATCACTTCATAGTCTATATCTGTCATTATTCCGTCGATAAAAAACATTATCACCTTTGTTATTAAAAAGGATGTCAATTAAATGCTACGGACAATTTGATTTATAATAGTTTGATAAAATACCACAGTGACTGTTAAATGCGCAGCTTACACGCCATATGTAGTAGTGATGAGAATCGGACGGCTGAAGTGGAATCGATTAATCGGTCCGATTCTGATACCTGTCCGATCCGATTAATCGGAAAGAATCAGAATCAGACGTACTGCAGTGTACATTTTGTACCAAAAGCATACCTGTCTCAATCATATTATTATAGGACTACTTTTATTATTTTAGTTTACAAGATTAATGACACAACTGCTTTTTGTACTGCATTGACCTGTTCTGTTTTTTGTTCAGGCAATAAGAGCCTTCAAACTTTTTTTTCAATTTCGAAGATGTGTACATTATTATTATTATTTAGCTCGTCAAAATTAAATCCGAAAATTATTCACAATTCTAAAATGTGGGTGGGGTACCCTTGTTGCTGTACTAAGTCTTGAAGGATATTCTAAAGGTAGCTTTGGATGTGTCGAGGTTTTCCTTAGCGGGCGCGAAACCCTGACACCCTGGTTTCATATAAAAACCAAAATATCGACAAGCTTTTGATGTTGTATTACCAGGTCATTTGAAAAGTTGATTACTATATCGATCACGGACAGGCCATATATTCTCCATGTTTAAGAGCAATTATATTTAAAAGAAGTAACACGAAGACGATTAAAGCGCAAAAAGATATACACTGAACTGTCGCCTTGTCGGAGACATCGGTCAATTGTCTTCAAAGTGGGGTTTACCTATGAACAGAATTAGCGACTAGAATCGATTCTTTGTAGTCAGAATCGATGTCGCCGACTTTGAAAATTCAGCGACAATTACTCGATTATCGGCGACAATCGGAACATCACTAATATGTAGCAAACACTTCTAATAATACTTAATTTTTACACATGTACATCTGCTGGCACAGGATTACAAAAAGCAATATGAATGCACTGGAACATTAAAAACGCGAAAATAAATTTCTGCGGGCACAAATTCGCTAAAATTACAACCGCGAAAATTTAAATTATGGCAAAATCGCGAAAATTTTCAATTGCAAAAATAACCCATTATACGGTATAAAACAAAACAAAAATACAAAACATTATCATTATGGGTCATGACACACTTGCACCCAGTGTAGACCCAGATAAGCTGATTTGATGTCTACTTTTCTACAGTTGGCCTTTAATTTATTTTGTTTGGTGTACATAGATATTTCAAGGCACAGGTTCACAACTTATTGAACCTAAGTGACTAAAAATATTATGTGGAGCTTACACCTTGGTAACAACATCAGAGCAAACCCAATACAAATTTCAAACACATCTGGGGCAGTATTACAGCATGCATAATGAAAACCATACTGAAACTTCTTAAAATATTCTCAGAATTATAAGTATAGCAATAAAAGGGGATGCACCAATCAGATTTCTGCATTATATAATTTTATCAAAATCAATTAAGAAAACAACACAGAACCTGCTGTGTGTCTACAAAAGTTTTCTAAAAGCTAAGCCTTCTAGGGCTTACTCCTGCTAGCGTTGTAATAGAGAACCAAGCTAAAGAATATTATTTCATACTTTGTCAGTTAAATATCGAACTTGCCTGAAAAGCTTGGAGTTCTTAACAATCATGCTCCTATGTTAATAAATTGTGACCAACTCATGTTTAAGTATCTTGTAACCCTTTACTTCTATTCGTTTGCATCGCAACTGTTTACATCTAGATCAGCTGGCATTTCTTAGGTCAGAAATAATCTAATAAATCTAAAAGTGGGAAGTGTGATCCTGAACAGACTCACTGCAGCATCGATGTGCCAGCTGATCTGGACTCACAGTTCATCCATGCAATAAAACTTGTATCTATGGATTAAAAAGGATATTTACATTTTTCCATGAAATTTACAAAAGTAAAATTACTACCAACATTCAGCTTCAACCAATTGTAAAATTGTAATGTTCTGTGGCCTAATTACAGATCAGGAAGTTGAAGTCCCCTTCCCCAACATCACACAATAAACACCCTTCCAGCCTACATTTTTACTATCTAATCGTAAACGGTGTGACCTGAAAGATTATAGGCCGGGTTCAAATTTACTACGACTGCCTAAGTCGATGGTTGTTATTTACTTTTTCGGAAGACCGCGGGACGTATGTTATCGAGA
Source organism: Corbicula japonica (assembly GCA_038501625.1). NCBI lineage: Eukaryota > Metazoa > Mollusca > Bivalvia > Venerida > Cyrenidae > Corbicula > Corbicula japonica. The sequence continues at coordinate 1,071,742 of JAZAYU010000160.1, forward strand.
AATTCGGCAGACGAGTCGTATTTTAGCCGTAATTTAAGGCCGTACGCTCGCTTACTGTACTCAACTGTTGTAAAATCAATTTAAAACTGAAAGGCAGAATGCCTTTATTCAGAACACGACGATAATCCAATAACAGTAATGTTATGTTGACGTCACAGTTTCTTTGTGATGTAGCGAATCTAAATTTAATAACATTCGTCAAATAATACTCGGTTCTGTACGTACCTATTTGCTAACAAATATTCATGAAAATTGTGCAGATTTTAGATGAAATAGATTAAACATAACTATAAATTAAGCTTCTGTTTACATTTTGATAAAAAATTATCACTTTACAAGGGGGAAAGTGATTTTCGTTGGGGAATTTTTTTCCAGGGGAAGACGCCGACTATCGGCGTCAGTTTGTTAAGGAAAAAAAAAACCTGCAATCCATTAAAAGTAACATCCATTCTAAATGACACTTCAACGCATCTATACATTTTTATAAAAATATATGACATAGAAGGCATTAATTTATTATTAGAGTATAAAGGAAATACTAGACTTTTTTGGAGTTATAATTCAGCAATAGGCATAGCCCAAGGTGGGTTTGATTGGGGGTATAAGGTATATGTTAACTGTTTTCAATCCACTTAATATTTAACTGGTAATATATCTTCAAGTTGGTAATCAGATGATGAACTCAAAAGTTCAATTACTTAGAATTATTTAGTATGAAGACACAAGAGCTCCAGAAGCTTGTTAACTGCCAAAAGTCAAATAAACAGAAAAAACAACAACCCCTAGACAGTATAGTTCATACTGAAAACAAAATACCTCTTCAATTAATCCATTTAATCAATTAATCCATTTCAATCACAAAATCACAGATTATGAAAATGCTTCCCCTTTAGTCAATAAAGTAAATGAGAACAATTTTTTTCGTGAAATGAAATCAAAATATAAATTGTCTCTTAAGTCCAAGTTAATATAAAAGCCAGCATTACCATGTAAAAGTGAAGCAGAGAAACTGATAGAATCACCGTGATACCAGGACAATAGTGTGTAGGTGGCTAGCAGTCAGCAGCATGCAATTTTCCCTCGGATTTTCCAATAGCCATCTCCACAGCCAATCAAACAGCTTGCGTGCTACGTCTATATAATCATTAGCTATGTTGTGAACTGCTTCTTTCAACCTCGATATTTGTTAATTAGCCAAATTACGTAACTCAGCAAAACTTTAAGCTTAAGATGGCTAACTTAAATAACCAGAAACTAAATATCAATGCCAGATGCAACTATTAATTTGCAGGTGACGCAGTTATTATTTAGATGTAGGGCAAGGAAAAATATGCAGGCACATTTATAAAACACTAAATCATTAAATTTCTACCAATAACTTGTTTGAATAAATGTCATTTACTTAACCTTTAACTCTTATCACATGTGTGACCAGGGTAGAGCCGTATCAGACGACACATCTGTGCCATCTACAGTGAAACCTGCCTTAAGAGCCACCTGCAAATAACAACCACCTCTCTTAAACAGCCAGTTTGAATATGATCTAAACTGACATTTTTGTTCTAATTGTTTTACTGTCTTTTATAGCCACCTGTCTTCAGCAGCCACTTTCTGTCACTCCCTTGGGTGGCTGCTAAAGACTGGTTTGACTGTATACAAAACATATTTGCAGCTCTAGATATACACTGGTAGGTTCCTGTCAGAAATATCCTGAGAACTTAAGTTCTCTTATCAGTCTGGAAAATAGTTATTCCTCCCCCCTCCCACCCCTGGGGTGTATATATGCCACATATTTCCAACACACAGTCAAAGCTCATCTGTATAAACGACTGATCACTGGCAACACAACGTTTCTGGCACGTCTCTGTAATTAAACTCATTTCAAAATCTCATAAACATTTCCTAAAAGGAGTGCAGGGTTCCTCTAATATTAATGGGAGCCATATATAGCACACAGCAGATGAAGCAGATATAAATGTTAAAGGCAGATCATGCTGCTTAATCAATCAGCTATTTTCATAACTTGGAGTTCGACTGCAGTGCCAGGCAGTACTAAAATAGCATCAAATATCTATAAATAGATTGTAGCTTTAAGGCCGCACGATTCTGTGCCAAGAAAGACACATAACATCTCTTCTCGAATACCACTTTTGGCCATAATCCAGATATGTTTCTTTAAAAGATTTTCTACAGTAAACAGATTTTACAAATTCATGCTTGATATCACCAGTAACTGCAACTAATTTAAATCCCTAAGATCTTGTAATGATTAGCTTACTTTGTTTATCTGCATTATAAAAAGGGTCAGGAATAAATTTTCTTCTTTATTAAATTTGTTTTTAACCTTTTACTTCATAGATGTGACTGAAGAGAGTAGGTAAAGATCAGGAAATAAGGCAATACAAGCACTGGAAAATATGCTAAGCAAATCCTATTTGTCTGGAAAATAGACTAAGCAGAAAATAGGCTAAGCACATCTTATGACTTTGTCTGGAAAATATACTAAGCAAGGACTGGAATATAGGCTAAGCACATCCTATGACTTTGTCTGGAAAATAGACTAAGCAAGGACTGGTATATAGGCTAAGCACATCTATGACTTTGGAAAATAGACTAAGCAAGGACTGGAAATAGGCTAAGCACATCTTATGACTTTGTCTGGAAAATAGACTAAGCAAGGACTGGTATATAGGCTAAGCAAATCCTATGACTTTGTCCGGAAAATAGACTAAGCAAGGACTGGAAATAGGCTAAGCACATCTATGACTGGAAAATAGACTAAGCAAGGACTGGAAATAGGCTAAGCACATCTATGACTTTGGAAAATAGACTAAGCAAGGACTGGCATATAGGCTAAGCACATCCTATTACTTTGTCTGGAAAATAGACTAAGCAGGGACTGGAAATAGGCTAAGCACATCCTATGACTTTGTCTGGAAAATAGACTAAGCAAGGACTGGAAAAAAGGCTTCGCATTCCTATGACTTTGTCTGGAAAACAGGCTATGCAAGCACTGGAAAATAGACTAAGCAAGGACTGGAAAATAGGCTAACCACATGCTAAGACTTTGTCTGGAAAACAGGCTATGCAAGCACTGGAAAAAAGTCTAAGCACATGCTAATGAAACAAGAAGCTGTGTTCGGAAAACACATATGCCCCCGGTAGCGAAGTTTGTAACGATACAAATTTTAAATGATAGCACAGTGTTCAAACTGCAACTAAAATCACAAGTTAGTTCTAAATAATGAAAATAACCGTCTGGTGCCAGAACCTGTACATGAAAAGAATTTATCATAACAAGAGCCAGTCGGAAACGACTGCATGCTCGACTATTTGAAGTCAGACATTTTTAAGCACATTTAAAACTGGGCTTCATTTAAACTGGGGAGTGATTCAGGAGTTTATGACACCCAACACACATACATGAACAAAAGTTTCTTAATCCAAGTTAGGAAATCAATAAATTACAGTTACTTTATTATTGTAGTTTTTTTAGAGGGTTTACACAACCCAGTCCATACACCCCTGATTCCACACCCATCAACCCACTATCCCTGCCCACCTATAGTGATGTGGTGAGGTGTGGTGTAGTATAGTAAGGTATGGTATGCTGGTTGCTGTTGTTGGTGGTGTGGGTGTTGTTGCTGTTGTTGGTATTGTTGTTGGTGTTGGTAATATTGGTGGTGTGGGTGTTGTTGTTGGTGTAGTTGTCAGTGTTGTTGTTGTTGTTGGTTGTTGGTGTTGTTGATGCTATTCTTGTTGGTTGTTGGTGTTGTTGATGCTATTCTTGTTGGTGGTGGTGTTGTTGGTGGTGGTGTTGTTGACGGTGTTCTTGGTGGTGTTGTTGACGGAGTTGTTGGTGGTGTTGTTGACGGTGTTGTTGGTGGTGTTGTTGACATTGTTGTTGACAGTATTACTGTTGGTGGTGTGGTGGGGTGGTGGTGGTGTGGTGTGAGATGGGGTGGTGTGGTGGGGGTGGTGGGGGGTGGTGGTGGTGTGGTGGTGGTGTGGTGGTGGTGGGGGTGGTGGTGTGGTGTGGTGTGGTGTGGTGTGGTGTGGTGTGGTGTGGTGTGGTGTGGTGTGGTGTGGTGTGGTGTGGTGTGGTGTGGTGTGGTGTGGTGTGGTGTGGTGTGGTGTGGTGTGGTGTGGTGTGGTGTGGTGTGGTGTGGTGTGGTGTGGTATGGTATGGTATGGTATGGTATAGTATAGTATAGTATAGTATAGTATAGTATAGTATAGTATAGTATAGTATAGTATAGTATAGTATAGTATAGTATAGTATAGTATAGTATAGTAACCACTAGGCACTTTCACCAAAGTATGTTAAGTACATCTGTTTTAAACCTTTTCTATAGATTACCTAAGAAAAAGACTAACATTGAAACTTTAACCATAATTTCTAAGTCTTAATTCTAATTTCTAAGCGAAAAAGGGCAAAAATCAAATAAAACAAGTTAACCATTTATATCCAAGTATAAAATGGGGAGATAATCCCAGAAAAAAGGTAGCCAGACTTACGTAACTTGTAAGGGTCATTATCTGTGCACTGTTAAGTATGTGTGTAAACTTTAAAGCCAGATCTCTTTGTGGATATTGCGAAATATCCAACATGCCGAAATAAGTTAACCATTTTCTAAGTACAAAAAGGGGAGATAACACCAGAAATAAGGTACCCAGAGTTATGTAACTTGTTAGTGTCATGACCTGTGAACTGTTAAGTAAGTGTGTAAACTTTCATGCCAATGCTCTTTGTAGAAATTGAGAAATATCGAACTTGCCGAAAAATGTTAACCATTTATCTCTAAGTACAAATTGGGGAGAAAACTCCGAATTAAGATAGCCAGAGTTATGTAACTTGTCAGAGTCATACCCTGTGCACTGTATATTAAGTTTGTAAACTTTCATGCTAATGATCTTTGTAGAAATGGAAAAATATCCAACTTGCCGAAACAGGTTAACCATTTTTCTAAGTACAAAAAGGGGAGATAACACCAGAAATAAGGTACCCAGAGTTATGTAACTTGTCAGGGTCATGACCTGTGAACTGTTAAGTAAGTGTCTAAACTTTCATGCCAATGCTCTTTGTAGAAATTCAGAAATATCCAACTTGCCGAAAAATGTTAACCATTTATCTCTAAGTACAAATATGGGAGAAAACCCCAAATAAGGATAGCCAGAGTTATGTAACTTGTTAAGAGTCATACCCTGTGCACTGTATATTAAGTTTGTAAACTTTCATGCTAATGATCTTTGTAGAAATGGAAAAATATCCAACTTGCTGAAACAGGTTAACCATTTTTTTTAAGTACAAAAAGGGGAGATAACACCAGAAATAAGGTACCCAGAGTTATGTAACTTGTCAGGGTCATGACCTGTGAACTGTTAAGTAAGTGTGTAAACTTTCATGCCAATGCTCTTTGTAGAAATTCAGAAATATCCAACTTGCCGAAAAATGTTAACCGGACGGACGGACGGACGGACGGACGGTTCAATCACTAGATGCCGGGGGCATAAAAAAGGCTTATCATATGCTTATACTTTGTCTGGAAAATAGACTAAGCAAGCAGTGGAAAATAGTCTAAGCTCATGCTAATGAAAATAGGCTTAGCATATGCTAAGACTTAGCAAGCTCTGGAAAATAGGCTTAACACAGGCTAATGAAAATAGGCTAAGCATATGCTAATACTTTGTCTGGATATTGGCTATGCTAGTACTGAAACAAAGTCTAAGCAAGCAATGGAAAAAAGGCTATGAACATTCTATGACTTTGTCTGGAAAAATGGCTATGCAAGCACTGGAAAAACAGGCTAACCACATGCTAATACTTTGTCTTCAAAATAGGCTAAGCAAGAACTGAAAAATAGGCTAAGCAAGCAATGGAAAATATACTTAGAAAGCACTGGAAAATAGGCTTAGCACATTTTAAAACTTTTTTAATGTTCTTAGCACTTCCAATTCATTAGGATGGCTTTTCACAGCTTTTTTTTAATTATATAAATTATATATGAATGAAGTTCCATAACCCATTTACATGGTCATAACAGCTTTTGCCTGACAATAATTTACTTCTTGAATTAATATCACATTGATTTCTTACCAAGGACTGTACAAAATAATTTGATGTAATAAATGACAGAAGATAACATTATGACTGGTACAAGATCTATTCTATTTCCTCTAGCTTACAGTATTGGAGAAACATAATTCAAAGAAGCAGTCCATGACATTTGTTACTAGAGAATGACTCAACACAAATCAGCTGACCGTTTCCAAATATTACTGCGAAAAAATATGTCAATAAGAGTAATTGTATCTTAACAATGGGAACTAAATGCTGACTACCAGTAACCGATATAATGTAATTTTACTCCAATGCGACAGAAACTACAGGTGTTTATTGAACATGAATCTACAAACATAAAGCAGATGTTTTAAATGTTAAAGTCACTTCAATGTCCATTATTAAAATCCAAGACAGTTTTATCCCTTCACCGGAGAACTGTGCCCAAGGTTATAAAACTTGAGCATGTAAACCAGTCTTAAATCTCGAGCATCTGATTGGCTGAAATGGCAAGATTTGAGACTGGTTTCCAACCTCAGTTTTATAACCTAAGCCCAAAAGTGTAATATGAAAACTGGTACAATTGACACATACGGTTTGCAAATGTCTGACCTATTATGACCAGGGATTAAGCTAGGAGCAAATTTTAGGGAGAAGTGACCTAGTTTTGATTCAAGATATACGAAGTTTAAAACTATCCAGATATCATCAAGATTCTGTGCAAGTTTGGTGTTGGTTATTCATATCAAGAATGTGAATTTACCGAATCTTTGTTCTTCTAACACTTGACCTCGCTCACACTACAACAAATTAAAACAACTCCCGAGTACATTCTGAGAAAGTTTTACAACAAAAGATATTTTACAGGCTTTCTCATGAGGTTTTTCTGATATTTGACTTTGTGACACATCAGAATGACCAGGCTCCAATCATCTATGTTCATCATTTCTTAAAGACAGCAGATATCTATCAATATTATAAGGATACTACATGTATTCAAAATTGGCTGAAACCCAGTAGCAAACATTTTCCCCTGGCCCCTGGCGTATGCTGATATATGAAACAAGCATGCATGTTCTCAAAATAACCCTTCACTCCATGTAACTATGTGCATTTTATTGTGAGACCAGTAGATCCAGATCAGCTCGCACATTCATGCCATCTGATCTGGATCTACACTAATTGCATATTGGTCAGAAATAACCTAATGAATTTAAAAGCAAACAGTGTAGATCCTGAGCAGACAGCCCATGAAATACTGAAGGTGTATCTATGGGGTAAAGATATTTCTTCTGAAGTTCTTAGTGTTTGCATTGTGCATCATCACAGAAAATGCTGACCAATTGTTTTGTATCATCACTCAAATGTATGATTAGATATCCTGCTGCCAAGGGCATTCCATAACTTTCACTTGATTTCTGTACATGTGATCATTGAAAATTACTGTATTATTATATAATTTGTTCAAATATAGTTCAAGTAAAAATAGCTTTTCCAAATAAAGTACATCATACTCTGTATTTCCATCCTCATTTAATGTCCCTGTTTATCGAACACCACTCCTAACATTTTTTATTGGGAATTTATACAAGTAATTTAATTCTTAAAATTCCAGGCACTTCTGATGAGACAGCAAAACACTATACAGTATCCAAACAAACTGATACTAGTAATGTCCTGAATCTAGTTCATCCCTAGTAAAACATTCACTTTGAATAATCTGTACCTGCAAACCCATCTAGAACTTCCATTCGAAACTGTGTCTAAAGTCAATAACATTCTGATAATATGAAAATTAACAACTGATCAAGGTCATGGTGCAAAATTGGTCCAATTCAAACAGAACTGATTCATTTACAGAACAGACCCAATACATACCAAGCCCTCAAAACATTTCAATGCCTCATCCCAGGCTTCAATGACACTACAGAATCCAACCTCACCTGTGTTTACACTAGCTACAAAATCACTACATGTTCTTTAAAGCTTATAAAATAAAAACTCTTAAATGTAAGAGCATAATTGTCATTATAAAGCCTACCTGCCATTATAACAGAAAAAATGTAACGGATTAAGCAGAAGCATTATCATGTAAAAGTCACAAATATGGTGCCAGTCGACATGGCACAGTCACATAATGCGGCCTAGTTAAAGGAAATAACGGTATTTGATTCCAGTTTCCGACCTAAGCTGCTGCTGCCATATGTCCTCATTCAATAATTTACCTTTTAAGCTGTATCAAGTTCAGCACAGCTTCTGCTGTATTGACGGAGTTAAGTGTTTCATACTGAAACATCAGTTTAGAAGAGAACAACTACCGGAATATTGGTAAGGAAATTCCATGAAACCAGGTTTTCCTTCAATGTTGAATACATAATATTCAAATGATCCATGAATGATTGCTAAATCTTAAAATCATGTTATTTTAGTTCTGCTTAAATGTCCTTGTCCCTTGATGCCATGGACTTTAACATTATGCTAGGCACAATTAAGGCATGTTTGTGGCAAGTTATTTTATGTCAGGTTGAAAACATTGTTTTGATAAGGTGAGCATTTATGCCAAATTCTTTAAAAATATCCCCATGCATAGCAAATTTATGGTCACAAGTTATGGGGAAAAGCAACAGTTTTCTACTAGCAAAATTTTCAAGTACACACCAACTGTACTCTTAGAAGCTGGGGCATTTAATTACTGTCTTTTTATTATTTTTACAAGTTATTGTAAATCATGCATAGTTTTACATCTTTATCTATTTGTGGTTATTCCTGCGGTGTATGCTGTCACTGTTAGAATGTGAATAAACAGCAACACCTATAACGTATGCACACTAAAAAACTGAAGGTACTTCAGTACTACCTGTAAACAGCTGGTACTATAAAATGTGGATATGCGTAAAACACCAAGCAAAAAAAAACAACAACAAAATATCTTTCAGCACATCATGCAGAAGTTTCTTGCCAAATAATATTGGAATATTGTTCTGCCTATGTCAGAGACCACTCTGAGAAAGTAATTTACAAATGGATCACTGTCTGGCAAAGCAGTTCTTCATTCATAAAATTCGTCATTGACAAACTCCCATTCAACTTCTAATGTAAATCTGGTTTTGACATAATAAACAAACTTTTTTCTCATCTCTGTTCACAGACAACTATGTCATGACGATGATCATCAATAAATATTTGTAGCAAACAGGCCAAACGTATTCAGGAGCTATGAATATAAGCACATCCAAATGGCTTTTCCCATACCTTCCTTCTCCTATTTACACTAACCTGCCTTAGCACCCACCTGCATTCAGCAACAATCTGTCTTAATACTAATGTTAGAATGATAAATTGTCTGTTGTGAATTACAAATTAGGTAAAATTATTGTACTTTCAGTTTTTAAAGTGTTTAGTTAGATGCTCTTTGATGTTTTATTGTTGCAGGGCTTTTTTTCAGTTGATTTTATAGCCGCTATTCGGTCATGTTCCCAATGGCAAAACATATACTTTTTTCCCAATTTGAGAACAAAAATTCCCAATTGAATCAAAACAAACATTTCTGATGAAAAACAACAGCATCAGCACTGAATCTTTTGCTCTTTAAGCCAGGAATTATTGACAATATTAAATATTGATGGCAATGATTAAAAAAAACAGCAGATAACAGTAACACTTCTTATTCCCCAATGATGCTAAAAAAATTACTAATTTCTGGCAAAACGATGATAAATTTCCCAATTCCAGGGTTTTGGGTCATATTCCCAAAATGGTGAAAAAAAGCCCTGGATGTTGCCATTATCGAGATTTTGATAATTTTCTTTTTATCGATGAATATGATTGGGAGGAGTGTGGCAAGCCCTTAACAGCCAGTTTGAATATGCCCTCAACTGCCTTTGTTCCAATTTACCGGTATTAAACATCCTCCTGTGTTGAGCACTAAAGCAGCCACTATTTGTTATTCCCTTGGGTGGCTGTTTAATACAATGTCATGTTTGACTCTAGGTGGCAAATGCAACATAAGTGCAAACATGATAAACATCAAAGAGCATCTTACTAAACAATTTAAAAACTGAAAGTACAATAATTTTACTTTTAACAAGAAATATCAAAATAAACAACTTTGATGCAGATCATCAGGTTACTATGAAAAAGAGGGGCAATACAGTGCCCCGGCAATACAGTCACCCAGCAATACAATGCCCCGGGAATACAGGGACCAAGCAATACTCTGCCTCGGCAATACTGTGCCCTGGAGCAGTTCAAGTTTAGTGACAATCACCTTAATGTATCTAAAATCAAACAGTGTAGATCCTGATTAGATACCAGAGACCTGCTGGCTGATCTGGATCTACATGGTTCATCCAATGGATAACAGCCATATCCCATGGAGAACAGGGCTGAAGGTTATAAAGCTGAGATTGGAAACCAGTCTCAAATCTCAAGCATCTGATTGGCTGAAATGGCGACTGGTCGCCATTTCAGCCAATCAGATGCTTTAGATTTGAGACTGGTTTCCATGCTCAGTTTTATAACCTTGGGCACAGATCTAATGAAACTACTCAAAGAAGAATCAACAATAAACATTCTTGGGGTTCAAATCATGAGATTTGTTTCAGAATTGTTTTTCATTCATGAGTAGAGGTCAATGACAGATCTATCTTCCCAGGATCCTCTGTTTAATAATAAATTTTCTTGTTGAATGAAGATGATTGTTCCACAAGAATCAATCAGTCCTTGCTTTAATCAATCAAACAAGAATTGTGGGAAATCTTGGAATGAATTGTCTTGTAAAATTTGGCTTTGCTCTCGTCTCGATCAATACAACGTCCTACAACAAGGCCCATGCCACACTGTTTTGTATTGGAATTGTGTCATATAATGAAAACCAACTCTAAATGGTTTTAACTGTTCAAACAAACAAAAATCAAAGCAATTAGTTCCATACTGGATGGAAATATTTTACTCATATTTTTGTTGCTGCATTTTTTTCTCATCTCAAACCTAAACCACTATTGCATTAAGTCAGAATACTCCAAAATATTTTGTTATTATGGCTTTCTTTGAACTAAACAATACATTTAAATTGACTGTTTCTTTAAAAACTAGGTGGGTGATTGGTATAGAGCAACCAAGTTGCCTCCATACAGATTGTCAGAAAAACAACAAGAGTATCAAATTGCCAAGACCATAATATTATGCATGTAATACAGTGTGCAATTTACTTATATGGTGAAGCTTTTTGTAATCAAACTAATTGGGATGATTTCAACCTTAGAAGAGACATAATGACTATAAATATTCTTAAAACGTTAATCAGTACTGGCTTGTCGAGGTTTGAAGATACTGTACAGTGCTATTTTTATTTTTAAAATCTGCAATAAAAGAGCCATAACTCAAGTCATTAAAGCAATCTGGCTGATTGTTAAATTTAGTAGAGATGTTATGCCAATAAACATTCTGATCAAGTATGGCGAAAACTGTACCAAAACTTTTAAAATGCTAATTCAATCAAATATCAGCGATGTAGGGGCCAATAATACCAAAGAATCAGGAGTAAATTATTGTTGAAGAGAGAAACTGTACTCTGCAAGTCCACTGCAGGTGATATCATTATATATCTTGTAAATATCTGTTTGCAAATGGTCATATTACTGTCAGAACATCAGATTTTGGCAACATCAAGAAGATACTGTCACATCTGCATAATGAATTCTGCTATAAAAAATGCTCAAAATTCTAAACATAAACATTAATTCAGAAATATGTGCTTCCTTTTTTCTGTTTATGTTAACCCATAGACACAACTTAATTGCAAAAGCAAACAGTGTAGATCGAGATCTGATCAGGATCTGCACTGTTCACTTTTGATTCATCAAATAATTTCTGACCAAGTAGCCATCAAGATGGCACAGAGGTGCCGGCTAATCTGGATCTACATTGGTCACACAGGTGATTAAACGCATTTACATGGATTAAATGGTTAAACAAACAAGTCTTCTTTCTGTTACACTGTAGTTTACAACACATACCAATGACATTCTAACTAGGGAATCTTCCACAATAGAAGAGACAAGAATTACCTGTTAGTGCGCTCAGGTTTCCTCAGTGCCATCAGCGGTCACCTATCACAGTCAGGCTACCAGTTCCGTACTTCTCATCACTAACATCTTATATTTTCCTTCACTTTTATAAAGATCACTTCAACACCATTTCATGACATGGTTTAACAGTTTTCTGAATGTTTTCTTTCACTGAGCACAGAACTGTCTTATAAATGTAGAAGCCAATAAAACCTCTGTATATTGTTCATCTAACATTCAATTCCATGTCAAGTTCATTGCTATAGCATTTATATTTCAATGAAAATATCTGTTAATTACATCTATCACTGAACCACTGAAGTCAGTTATCTTTTACTATCCAATATGTCATGACAACACTGTTCTAAGCACAAGATGCTCTCTCTAGTCAATTTCCCCCAGTCATCAACAATCTATATATGAGGGCCAAAGAATTTCGTCAATAAAGACCTTTTATCTAGTAACAAGCTAATATTTATCAACACAGCTCCCAGGTTTTTGTTGTGCACAAGACTTTTGCAAAATCTCTCTTTGCCTAACTGTGCTGAGATACATCAATATTATTGAACCAATTATATAGTCTGCTGCACAATGAGACATGGACTGGTTAATTACTTTGATTCTATGAGACAAAAATTTACCTTCCATGATTCCAAAACATCAGACCAGTCTCTTATGTTATTTCTATGAGATAACAAAGATTTTTACCTTAATGTTACATCATTTAAGGACAGTGACTCAGCATTCTTAGCAGTTTCACTAAAAAAAAAACTAGTCAATCAAGGTCAACAATTTATTTTGTGATCACAATTAGAATGCAAACAGTAAATCTCAAGCATCTTTTTGGCCAGATGCTTGAGATATGAGACTGGTCTCCAATCTTAGTTTTATGATCTTGTCCCTGATCTTTCGGCTTTCAGCGATCCAAGTGCTGTATGCACTTAGATCCAGCTCCACTGTGTTAGTTTTATGATCATAGGCACAGAGCTTGTAGACGGAATCAGAAAATTACTATTAGCATACAGTTATTCTTGAAGCTGTCTTTTTTTTTCCTTGTGAGCCTGTTTTCACCCCCATGGATGCTAAGATAATACAGTTTTAACAAAGGGATTTTTTATTGGAGCAAATGTACCACTTGAAACACATTCTATATGAGTAAAATGAATTAGAAGTGAAAATCCCAAGGAATTCAAAGTGAGCAAGTTGACAAGTGGAGTGAAAAATGAATGGAGGTGTATCTGAGAAATTATCAATTTCATGGTTTTCAGCTCTTCCATGCCACCTGATCAGAACCAACATTGATTGCACCTTGTTTAGAAATAACCTAGGGTAATTATTACTAGATGGGTGTTCAGTTGAACACTTGTGTCGCCCTCTGGTGCTATGTTGAAATAAAAATGCAAGAACAAAAAGGGGCATAACTCCATCAAATGTGATCTTGACCTTAAGAATATGGTATCGTCACGAGCGTATTGTCATAGGAATATAATTAAAAAGTTTGATGAAGTTATATTAATAAATGGCAAAGTTATAGCCAACGTTAAGTTTTCATAAAAATGGTAATAACTCCATCAAATGTGACCTTGAACTAAATAATGTGGTATTATTAGGAGCATGTTGTCAAAAGGAATATAATTTGAAAGTTTGATGAAGAAATATTAAGAAATGGCAAAGTTATAGCCAATGTTAAGTTGTCGTAAAAAGGAAAATAACTCCATCAAATGTGACCTTGACCTAAAGAATGTGGTATCATCACGAGCGTGTTGTCATAAGGAATATAATTTGAAAGTTTCATGAAGAAATATTAAGAAATGGCAAAGTTATAGCCAACGTTAAGTTTTGGTGACGGACAGACAGACAGAGAGACGGACAAAGCGATCCCTATGTATCGCCGTTTCTTTGAAAGGGCGACACAAAAAGCAAATATAGATCCTGATCAAACAGCACTGATGTGCTGACTGATCTGGATCTACACTATTCACCCATGCAATAAAACTCATATCTATGGAGTAAAGGGTTCAGCACAAATTAAAACCCTTTTGGGTAGTTGGTGTCATTCCTTTGAGCAGATGACACTGATTTATTATCAGGGATTCTAAAATCGTCGGCAGGCCGGTCATTGACCGATTTTCGGGAAAAATATCAGATTGAAATTTCAAAATTGGTAAAAAAATTGGTCATGAATAGTGGCCCATAAATTGTTACAAAAATTACCAACTTGTACATTTTTACATCGGTCATGAATAGTGGCCCATAAATTGTTACAAAAATTACCAACATGTACATTTTTCACAGCTCAATCAGCTATTAATCTGTCAATTATCAAATTCACAACTCTGCTACCATGACTACCACGACTACACTTCCCGTGAATGGCCTGCGGCATAGATGAAACTGGATGTGGTCGGTCTCATTTTTACAACGGGTGGGTTTGTTTAATTTGCAAATGAACTGCGCTAGTCAGGCTGTTTGATGTCAGAATTAAAAGTGGCAACATCCGTAATTTTATTAATTAACGTACACAAATAAAACAGTTAGCATTTTACGTAAAGCGAATACTTGCCTCCCGCAATTCCGAGAGTTAATACATGTTTAATGAACTAAAAAATCCACTTCACAATCGCTATGAACACTGCTAAAGATTACTATTTTGAACCGTTACGTCATGTTTTCAATGCATGGAATGCTTGTGTATTACAACAAAGACGCCGTAAACTTCAAACGTTGCGTGCCGCTCTAATTAATCGATCAAAGAATGTTTCCGTATACAGCCCCAAAATGACGAAATTAATCTCTTGGAAGGTTGTAGGATATTGCCGACGAGAATTTATTTTGTAAGGGAGGAATGAACTGGGGTCGGGAGAGTTAAATGCACTGAACGCGGGGCCCGGAAGTCGCAGTTCATGCGGACCTGAAGTCGCTGTTCGTGCGAATCTGAAGTCGGGGAATAGTCAATTTTGGCGCCAATGTCCGATTGGGAATTTGAAATTTTAGAATCCCTGTTTATTACGCATTATGTCAGAAAAAATAATTAATACAGTCAAATTTTCTAACAAAATTATATTGTTAAATAGAAAATGAAATATAAATTTTGTTCTTTCTAAAAACAAAACAAACAGAAACTGAAAATGCTTAACATCATCGAAGGCAAACATCACACGGCAGCTTACATGGCAGGGTTGTGTTCTTACAAGCTTTTCCTATATTTGTCACAAACAACAAACAAACATACAAACAAACACCATGATGCAGTCAACGACCCCAATGACGCAGACAACAAAAACCTGCTTATAATGATCAGATATAATAATACCTATAGACAGACCAACAACAATAACAGTCAGCTCAATTAAAACAAGTAGAACCTTGTTTTACAGAACATCACTTAAATTTGTTTTCAAGACAGTTTTATTTTCAACGGCAAACAGCTAGTCAGCAGATTTTTAACCAAAATAACATGTAACTTTATCGTATCTTTGCCATCCTTTTTATGACACTTTCTATTAGGAACCTTTCATCAAAATGCTTTAAATCCCATAAAAATCAAATAAAAGCAATAAAATCTAAAAGCATCTGCAATTATTCACACTTTTACGTCATTAATTTGTAGAAAAGAATCACTCCCACGCAATCTAATAAAGTATTAGCAGAAAGTGTCCCCCAACTTTAGAATAATCCAATATCTGACGTCATTTTACTATAAGTCCGCACAGTAAACAAGGTCTGGAAAAACAGGACACATGATTTTCATTCAGCTGGTGCATACCAAATCAGCTCATGAAAATGTCATGATTCCTGAGACTGGTTGCCATAGCAATGTTACAAGAACTTGATTGGATAAAGTCTTTATGAACCAGTCTGATGTAATTCCTTTTGTATTGATTATACATTAGGGCATCTAGCAGCGAGTTGGTGGCCTTCAATTATTTTCCAAGTCTTTAAGAGACTTTTAAGCCACCATTTCAACAAACGCCAATTAACTGGCGTATGTGACAATACGACTGAATACGGTGACAGAAATAAAATCGGTTCATTCACAGAAAGAATCTCATTTACCGCATTTAGATTTATTACATGCAATTTGTGGCTGCCTCAGGAATCAAATATAGAACTGGCCAAGAAAGCTGAAAATTCTAATTAGCGAAGCATTTTTTTTTCTAAGGAAGTCCTGTATTGCTGCTGTTTCAGCAAGGAATTATGAAATAATACTGGCAGTGACGAACAGAATCTTGACGTGCTTCTTGCATTAAACAGACCATTCACAGGTGCAGGTAGACCAAATACGTCCCCTTACTCATCATTCCAGGGGCAGACAGACAAGTGGGTGTGCACAAACACCAAATATCAATAGCATGAACAGTCTGGCAATGTCCTGAAAGGTTATGAATTAATTTATGAATGAAATGCAAAGCATTCTGCTTAAAATTGCTTCAGCTTGTATTGTTTATTAATACCATAATAACAAATAGAACTTGTTTTTCTCAACACTGGTGTTCATTGGAGATTTTTAGCAAATTAAGAAATCATCATTATAAAAAGAACAGTGTAGATCAAGCACATACATGCCGTCTGATCAGGATCTGCACTTCTCGCATTTAGGTCAGAAATAATCTAACAAATCAAAAAGCGAACAGTGCAGATCCTGATCAGACGGCACACCGTTCGCCCATACAATAAAGGTGTGTCTATGGAGGAAAGGGTTAAGTGAAGGAGTGGAAAAATGTTGTGGATTCCTCCTACAGCAGGTGTGACATGTCCCATTTCTCGAAAAGTCAACTGCAAAGAACGATCTTGATAAGGACTGGATTTTTCAGACTTCTTAAGAAACCCAGACCACATTCACTTTCAGGGGATGGCCACATGTACTGTTAAGCGTTTAAGTTTGGGGGGAGTGCTGAAGCAGTGCTAAATATTGATTAGCATCAACAATTGAAAATGTAGAAAGTCAGAACAAATAGAAAACAAACACCCACGTCAAGTCAGACTAATCTTCAAATATATCAAGCTGCCAGATTACACCAAACTGGGCTGAAGGTTATAAAACTGAGATTGGAAACCAGTCTCAAATCTCAAGCATCTGATTGGCTGAAATGGCGACTGGTCGCCATTTCAGCCAATCAGATGCTTGAGATTTGAGACTGGTTTCCATGCTCTGTTTTATAACCTTGGGACCTGCACTGGCTTGCAAACCCTCCTCAGTGAAATCCTTGATGCATCTGTCAACTTCTTTCTCTTACTAAAGACCATTCCAAGACAACTTAACCAGTTCTACTTTCCCAATATACAAAATATCCTGTTATCCTTAATATTTAAAAAATATAAATAATTCTTCTATTCTAAAGAATTGTGACATTTTTTTCTCTTAAAATATCACATCTGCAACCTTTGATTAGCCACAAATCAGCAGAGCTGCCTACATACTTACTGTTAACATGAAATGCCTGAAGAAATCTTTCTTTAATAATTTATACAAAACCTAATCTATTTCCTTATTAACCTTTACTGGTAAGTAACCACTTTCTATATGGTGAGGAGGAGGAGAGATACTCCTAACTGTGAAATTATAACATTTTACTTAGAAACTTTGTAATTTTGAATATTTCATTAAATGACTTAACTCCTACATTTTCATCTTATTTCTTTGAAGTAATGGGAAATAAATATATAAATCTTCAAAAAACATTACACCAAAAACAAAGATATCCCCAAAAGGATATCGGTTTGGACAACTACAAAATTTACTGCATATGAAAATGTCAGACTCAACAGTATCTCTGCCTCCCACACTATGACAAATAATTAGGAAACCTAGCATACCATTAATACTGTTGTCAACATCTGACATTCCCAGTTAAATTATAGGCTTATGAAACTTCTGGTGCTGAGAAGAAAAAATGACCGATACTGACACAACCTCAGTGTAGAAACAGTGCAATGACAAGGACTTATTGTCCTTTATAGCATGAGATATATCAGGGGTGGATTCAGAGAGGGTCAAAGGGGTTGCTCAAACCCTCTTTTTGGACATATATGTATCATTTTAATAAGGATTTTGGCCAGAAAGCCGGAAATTATCAGGTAACTACACTAAAACTTCCCCAGAAGAACCCACATTTTAGAAATCTTGCATCCCAGCCTGGCTGTGAGGATGCACACCAAGGTAGCCAATGACCAAAGCAAAAAAAGGAAAATAAATTTTTACCGGTTATTTCATGAATATGCCTTTAATCACAGGGGCAACAAGTGTAGATTTAGATCAGCCTACACATCCTTGCAGTCTAATCTTGATCTATTGTTTTCCTCTTGGTCAGAAACAATCATATTAGATTGATCCAGGGTTGAAGGTTATAAAGCTGAGTTTGGAAACCAGTCTCAAATCTCAAGCATCTGATTGGCTGAAATGGCGACTAGTCGCCATTTCAGCCAATCAGATGCTTGAGATTTGAGACTGGTTTCCAAACTCAGCTTTATAACCTTGGGCACAGATCAAATTGCATAGATACGCACACTGACTTGGATCTACATTGGTTGCCCATGGGATATAAACATGTGACACTCCCAGTTTAAAGAATGAATATTTGCATTTTCCAGCACAAAATTGTTTGCTTCTGTAAAGTAGTTTCTGGTTATTAACATTTATCTCCCATGTGGTAAACTTTGCCTAATTATAAGTACACATTTAACTGATCTGCTCAACCCTGTCAGTTCTCTAGCAGTTTCAATGATCGTGTAATGGAAGTAAACCCAGACTTACCTCAATGTCTTATTTTAAGCCAGAACAGAAAATGACAGTGGTGGCACACTACAGCCTTGTACTCCATCCTTTTGATCTGAAAATAAACAACTTTCTCAATCAGCTTGCTACTAATCCACTTGCAGGCATATGCTTAGGTTGTCATCAAAGTGAGTTTTCAAATTTTAGAGTACCGTTACATTAACTGTTCCTTACAGGAAAACTAGATGGGTGTTCGTTGAAACACTTATGTCGCCCACTGGTACTTAGTCAATAAAATGCCCTTTGACCCATCTACATTCAGAAAAAACAGCTGCCTTTATGTTGTTTTGAAGAAAAACTACTTTTCTATTGTCGTAATTACTCTTCTACTTTGAATCCACAGCAGATTAAAAGAGTGCTAAACAAATATATGGAAGAACTGACTGACAAATGGCCAGTACCACCATGACCCAAGATCATAGAACTAAGATTGGAGACAAGTCTGAAATCTAAAGCATCTGACCAGTCGCCAATTCAGCCAATCTGATGCTTACGAATTTAGACTGGTCTCCAGATTTAGTTTTATCATCTTGGGCACAGATCCTCTTGCAGGTCGCCATTGTGGCTGGGGCTTACTGAAGGAATTTTCAGTTATATACAGTTCTACTATCACAGTTCTACAATCAAATAAATATCAGATAAAAAAATTTATAGAAAACAACACAATGTATTAATTAATGTTAATTAACCTCAATGGAAATCCAAGATGAAGAATACATAACCAATTTTTTATCTAGGTGACTAGCTTTTATACACATCATACGCAGTTTCTGACGTTTAGTGCATAATATTAGGTGACTGGAATGATGAACGACTTCTATAATAATATCTTTAACCACATTCATGACTGACTCCCAATAAAAAACCACCAAAATTAGCATTGTCCTTATTAGTTATATTTTCTGACTCTTTCCCATTCATCATTTCTATACCTAGACACTGCTGCTGACCCATCACTACTGTCCTCGAACTCTTAATCAGTCATTAGGTCATTGTGTAAAGTCATAAAAAACACTCTGACAATGTCTACCAGACAGACAGACAGACAGACAGACACAGAGAGAGAGAGAGAGACAGACAGACAGACAGACAGAGAGGGAGAGAGTGAGAGACAGAAGGAGAGAATATGGCTGATACCTTAACTCTTTTCAATGCTGCGGACAATCGCAGCTACAACTACAAGCCACATTTCCAAAATTTGAAATCTTATTGTCATACAACTTTACCATTCATTATTAATACAAGTAAAAACATGTATTTCCGGCCAAAGAAATGTATCCCTTTAACCTCCATTTTGTGGGTTTTTACCACATGTGCGAACATTATAAAACCAGATTAGCTGCAACATACATAGTCAGAGTGTCTTCTGATCAGAATATACACTTTTCACTTTTTGATAAGAAATAACCACGAAATCAAAAATCAAACAATGTAAATTCTGATCAGATTGCACAGATGTGCTTGTGATCTGAATCTATACTTTTCACCCAAGCCAGTAAAGTTTTATCACACCAGTACATTTGTGGCCAGTATAAATCCAGTGCCTAAGGCTATAAAACTGAGCATGGAAACCAGTCTCAAATCTCAAGCATCTGATTGTCGAAATGGCGACCAGTCGCCATTTCAGCCAATCAGATGCTTGAGATTTGAGACTGGTTTCTAATCTCAGCTTTATAACCTTGGCACCAGTTCAGCTAGAGCATTCAGCAGCTGCACTTGCTGTGGCTTCAAAGAACTCAGTCTGGCTCTGAGATGGAAAACAAGTCATGACACAAATCATTTATATCAAAGAAAGTCAAAGCCACACTAACTATTTTAATCAATCAAAGTCATGCTGTTATGACATGATAAAATATAACCAATTATTGTCATGAACTGTGTAAGTAGTTACACAACTTTGAGCAAGTACAGTTTGTCATCATCCATTTTAAAAACAAACATTTGTCTGTAACAGATAAAATATTAACCTGTTACTCCATAAATACACTTTGACTGCGTGGGCGAACAGTGTAGATCCAGATCAGCTGGCACATCGGTGCCTTCTGATCAGGATCTGCACTGTTTGCTTTTTGATTTATTAGATTATTTCTGACCAAAATACGACCAGTGCAGATCCTGATCAGATGGCATTGATGTGCCAGCTGATCAGGATCTGCACTGGTCGCACATGCGTATATATGGAGGAAAGTTAATACATTTTTTTTTCTCATTCTTCGTTAACCCTTTCCAAATATATATTCCATAATATAATTTAGCGTTTTAATGTGTATCTGTGCCATCTGATCTGAATCTGCACTGGTCACATATATGTGTCAGAAATAATGTAATGAATCTGTAGGCAAACCATATTGTCCTGATCTGAATGCACTGATTTGCCAGAAATCTGGATCTACTTTACTTGCCCAGGCAATAAATTTACAGAATTAAATTGTTAACAATCCAGATCCTTATCAAACACTGCAAATATCGAGGTTGATTTTGGTCTACAACAGTTGGTTACAAATGCTATGCTTACTGCTTGAAAGATCAAGACTGATTTTTAGAAAAAAAGGTAGTCTATAATTATATACATTCCTGCTAGAACCTCAATTCCCCAAGACCCAACATATTGTATGTAATCACCATTCTACTACATAAGTATTATTAAATTTTGTTGGGGAAGAATTTTCAGGCAAAAGCTACAAATTATGTATTCATGCTAACATATAATGTTGATGTGACCTTGACCTTTGACAACAATATCCACAATGACCACTGACAATAGCCATATCATGTCTGGTGGCCATAGGTCTTCTCTGAAAGAAATAGTGATTGAAGATCCCATCAACTTTACCTTTGACAGTTTGACCCCATAGTTCAACAGAATCTCCATACTAACTTTGTAAATGCAAGTTAAACAGTTACTTACTTCAGCGAGAAAGTGTTTAACAGTAACTTACTTCAACAAGGAATTGACAGTACTATGAGCTGTGTTCATCAATGCCATAGCATAATGCATCTTTTTTAAAGCAGGTAAACAGAAATAAGAACTAGATAAAAATTAGTCAGACTGTCACATAAATCAACAAATGTAAAGCTGAAGAACTTTTTGTTAATAAAGCTCCATGTTTCAAAGAAGTCATAACAAAAGATTTGATTTCATTTTCATTTTTTAGCACCTGAGACCAGCATAGTGAAGAAGAAATGACATTTTATTAAACCACTGATTATCTCCTTCAATGGATGCCTCCAAATAGCAGTGTCCAAGGTTATAAAACTGGGCATGGAAACCTGCCGAGTCTCAAATCTCAAGCACCTGATTGGCTGAAATGGCGACCATTTGCCATTTCAGCCAATCAGATGCTTGAGATTGTAGACTGGTTTCCAATCTCAGCTTTATAACCTTCAGTCCTGGAGAACAGTTTGAAACAAGAAAATGTCATTAAATGTCATCAACTAATGACAAATGCCCCAAATATAGAATCTTTTATATTTGTGTGAAGCAAAGGAGTTAAAAAAGTATATGCCAATTGTCTGCCATTTTGAATTAAAATGCCAAATGCCGATTAATTTGATTTACAGCCGTAAAAAAACAACATTTTATCTGCATTTAGAAACACACATCTTGATTCAAAGGACTCATATGCTGTAAGATGTATAACTGATATGGATAAATAGGCAGTCAGGTAACACTCTGTGTTGATAACCAAGAATGATTTTATGGCAGATATTGGGTAATTTATTATTTTGCCTGGTGACAAATTATTCCAGTGGCTATCTCTTGACAGATTTGCTGTTATGGATGTGTGAAATACAGGACTTTGTAAGAATCATTCCAGAGGGAGACTAGAAAAACATCATAGCTTCCCAAACAATATTGCTTAAGAGGTTGCAAACATTGCAAATGGCGATAACTGGCTAAAATTTCAAAAATGAATTTTGGGGGAAATACTTATAGCCACATAGATTTTAGTAAAGAAATGAATTTAGCTAAGCATGTAGTTAATTTTTTGCAAGCGCAATTTAGTCTAATTCATGTTCTAATTACCAAGCATATACTAAAACAAAAGAAAAACCGTTTGCATGAGCATAAGTATATCATCTTTTTTCTTCAGGAAGGCTTTTGCTTTTTAAAAGAATCATAATAATTTTAGTGTAACCAAATATATAAATTTAAAAAAAAGCTTTGTCAACAAGAAAACAGTGTTTTATGACATTGTCAAAGCTGTAAATGTAAAGTTTTCAGTTTGTTTGATGGGTATGAAATTATTTATATACTTGTTTAATTGTGATGTTGTTTAATCTCTAAAACATCATTAAATTTCAGTGCTAACTAAAATTAATTATATCATTTTTTTTTGGATTTAGCATCAATAATCTTGAAATACTTAGTGATGTTGTTAATGTTTATATTAAGTTAGTTCTTAATATTAACTATTTACTTCACTGGTAATATGGCTGCAACCCAAGGGTGATCAGTGTAGATCATAATAAAAGGGAAAATTGTCTGCAAAATTACTTGGACTTCAAAGTTCATATCACCATTGCTTCTAAAGTAAAGAAACTTAAGGCAAAGTTTTGCAAAGAGATAACCTAATCATTTTTACCTAAGAAGAGTAGTTTTTGTCCCTTTTTTATATCCTTTATTATGTACATGTACATGTATAACTCTTTCGCAGATTTAGCCATTTCCGCAGATTTTGCCATTTCCATGTTTGAAACTAAGAAATTTGTGTTTTAATTTCAAACCAGAAATGTAAAGACTGTTGAAACTCATCAAACGTCTTATCAAAACAAAAAGGTAACTGCTTTATCATACTTTATTTTATGAATTGTCAACTTTTTAATTGTTGTTTCTTGTTTCAAGATTGATTTTCATACCAATTTTCATTGCCATCTGACATTAAACATTGCTTTTTATAATCAAATCCTGGCAACAATTTTGTAGATGATTATAAAACCCACAGATTTTGACATTCATTGTTGTTTCAGTGAACAATCTATGTTAGAAATTCAATCTACAATGTAGTTTTGTAAACAGCTTACCTTTAAAGCATAATGAACTGCATTGAAAACAATTCTAAAGTTTCAATTCTAAGCATAGTGTCAATGTTTGATATAAAATACAATTTCAAAGCCACCGCAAAACAGACTCAGCAATTCTCCTGACAGTCCTAATTAATGTACTTGTAACTTCTTTTGATATCTTCTATAACTTTTTCTACTATTAATGTTATTGTCACTCGCCTTTCTTCATATTTGGGCAAGTAAGTTAATTTTTAAAGTGTGCTCTGCAGAAATGTATGTATGTTTTGCAGGAGATGGATCTACAGAGGTCGCATGTGATCAGCACTTTAGGTTAAGCCACATTTACATCAAAAGACTTTTAAAATTTCATCTGAGCATTTTTTATTCTTTTCATATTTCTCTGCCTCACTCAGAGTATCCTTTATCCATTCTGTTGAAGGGTTTTAGGCACATAATACAGAAAAGAAAACAAGATCAAAATGTTTGTGTGCAGAAATCTGGCATAAAGTGACAGGTATGAGAGAGTGCGTAGGTGGAAGCTGACAGAACGTAACCACAATTCTCCTATCCTGTATCACACTAAATAAATGTAATAACTTGCTTTACATCAAAACTAGCTAGTTCATTTTTTGCCCATAGGATGCATTTTGCAAAAATTTATTTACAGAATGGCAAACTGTGTAGACCCTGATCAGGGTCAAAGATCATAAAACTAAGATTGGAGACCAGTCTCAAATCTCAAGCATCTGATTGGCTGAAATGGCGACCAGTTTTAGTTTAATGATCTTGGGCAAATTGTGCGAATGTGTAGGCTACTCTGTGTCTTTACTGGTTACCAATGTGTGTGCTTTGGAATTAATGTTTCAATAATATTGTAGCATTCAGCCCAGTATTCCTATTTCCATTTTTTGAAGATTATCCAGAATTTGACATCAGAGACAAAAAAGGGTTGTTACATTCAACATCACGAAACAGGGCAATCTGTTTAAGTTACCTTGAAGACACTCGTGAGCAAGGCAACTGTTGTGATCATTTGTGGCAAGTTTCATTACAATCCAATAATGCATGTCATAGCAGTATGAGCCTGTCTGAGACATGTTTGTTTGCTCGCCACCTAACTATTTTGTCAGTTTAGCAACCATGATTTTTCTAAAAAACTGATCAAAAATGGGATATATTAACATCTATGAAGAAGACTAAATTGGAGAAGTCTTCAACTTTGCCCTCTACTCAGTTTAGGGACAAGATTCCACAAGACATTTCATTTAAAAATGTGTCACACCTTGTGTCACACCTTGCATAACTTTACCCTTAATAAACAGTTTTATAATGACACACAAAAGATTTTGTAAAATTTGTAATCAAATTTAATGGGAAAAAAAATCTCCCTAAAATTTGGAAAACCTCTCTGTTCTCATATAACTGATCTAGGAAAGCATCCTGGCATGAAAGTTGACTTCAATAGTCACCAAGTCAAGAAATGATTTGTAACAACAGTTTCTGTGCCAAACAACAGCATGGAACTGGGACAATGTTTTTCACAAGACACCCTAATCCGACCACAAATACAACAACATATAACTTCAACAAGAGATCAAAATGCCAATCATGGATTAACAGGGTAGGTCACATAGAATAAATTATTGTTGCTCTTAAACATGATCTCCTACTATACTTGGAACAAGGGATATATTAAGGAACTGTAACAGTAAGGAAATGGCAAAGTAATAGTGACAAATTAAAAACAAGAGGGCCAATTGGCCCTAAATCACTCACCTGTCAAACTTGACCTAGATATCGTTGAGATAAACATTCTGACCAAGTTTGAAGAAGATCGTACCAAAATTAAGACCGCTAGAGTGCAGACAAGATTTTTATATAATTTGACCTAGTGACCTAGATTTCAAGGTCACATAACCCAGTTTCAAACTTGACCCAGATATCATCGAAATATACTTTCTGACCAAGCTTGAAGAAGATCCAACCAAAATTAAGACTTCTAGAGTGCAGACAAGCTTTTTCCTTAATTTGACCTACTGACCCAGTTTTGAACTTGATCTAGATATCATTGAGATAAACATTCTGACCAAGTTTACAGAAGATTGCACCAAAATGAAGACCACTAGAGTGCAGACAAGATTTTTATATAATTTGACCTAGTGACCTAGATTTCAAGATCATATGACCCAGTTTCAAACTTGACCTAGATATCAACGACATAAACATTCTGACAAAGTTTCAGAAAGATCGGACCAAAATTAAGACCTCTACAGTGCAGACAAGCTTTTTCTTTAAATTGATCTACTGACCTAGTTTTAAGGGTCACATGACCCAGGTACAAACTTGATCTAGATATCATTGAGATAAACATTCTGACCAAGTTTAAAGAAGATCACACCAAAATTGAGACTGCTAGAGTGCGGACAAGATTTTTCTATAATTTGACCTAGTGACCTAGATTTCAAGGTCACATGACCCAGTTTCGAACTTGATCTAGATATCAATAAGATAAACATTCTGACCAAGTTTGAATAAGATCGGATAAAAATTATGACCGCTAGAGTGCGGACAACAATTGTGAACGGACGCCGGACAGACGGACGACGGATGGACGCCGGACGAAGGGTGATCACAAAAGCTCACCCTGTCACTATGTGACAGGTGAGCTAACAATGAGAGCCTAACTCCAATAAATGTGACCTTGAAAAGACAAGTTTGGCTTCATCTCCTCCCTGATGTCATAAGCAATATAGTTTAAAAGTTTGATGAAGAAATATTAACAAATGGCAACAATATAGCCTGAATGTTAAGTTTTGATGACAAATGGATTTAGATTTTCCAGTCCCCTCTGGTGAAACTGGTAAAAAACTTACAATGGTTTATCACTGTTTACTAACACAACCTTTCTCATTAAAAATACTGTAGAATCATAATTCATATTATTAAATATTTCACTTTATCTTGTTATTGTTGTTTTCTTGTTATTATATTGGGATACAGTTGACCACTGAAAATGTGTCTCCACTTGCTTTGTCACAACAAGTCCTAGCAACTTGTTGTCAACTGCAATCACTGCTGTACTCATTTGTAATTTTATTATTTTACTTACTCAAGGTATCAGTAAAGACTGGCGAATGAAAACAGCTTTTAACAATACATTTCATGTTGACAAGTCTTGGAATATATCAGCCTACGTAAATATTTTGTAATTTTCTGCAACAAATTCTGTTGCATGCTTGTGGGTGTATACCTGGTTCAGATCAATTGCTGACAACAACAGACAATGCCTACACAGATAATGCTAGGAAATAAAGACACTAATCAATTGATCAGGCATTTCAAGTTCTGATTACTGGAAATCTTGGCAAAAGGTACAAGAAATGTTTTAGGGGTGAAACTGCTGCAAGGGTAAAAGGTACCTCTGCTTCCTGACATGGACAAAATACTGATGTTAAAGGTAAGCTGCCATAAGTGGATCTGCTGACAGTTTAATAGGTGGATCCAGACCATTGCATAAAATATATTATCATATATTAGGGGTCTAAGGAATCCTGTCAGGAGAAAAAAAAACTTTCTTCTGGGTCCAAAAACCTTAAAAGTAATTTAACCCTTTCCTCCATATATATGCTTTTTATTGCATGAGCAAATAGTGTAGATCCAGATCAGCCAGATCTGCAAGGATATACCAGCTGATCTGGATCTACACTGGTTGCACACATGTTAAAATGTATATAATAATATGGAGGGAAGAGTTAATTGGTAAACAGCAAGCCCAGTGTGTAGCTTAAAAGACCTGATCATTAAGGTGACAAATTTTAATGGAACTAAAAGCATTACTAATTATTCGAATCCTGAAAAATGTATTTGCTGTGCTTGAGAAAATGACAGCATGTTCAATTTCAAATGTATCCAATAGCAGCCTATAAATTATTTAAACATAGTTTTTGAAACCCACAATCACAATTTTAGTTTACACTGCTAGAAAACACAAGAGCCATGTTACACATGGTTTATATCCCCCCGCCAGAAAAAAGTTACCTGAAGGTTGTACTTTCGTATTATTTACCTGGAGAGGAAATCCTTTTAAGTTTTGGAGTTAAGCTACGGAGAAAATTTATCAAGTAAATCTGATAAATGGGAATAACTCTAAAATACTAGATGTTTTTTTGTGAAAAACGCATGTCTCCCCCCTGCGCCGCACCCCTCCCCCCCCCCACTGCGCCCGACCCCTGTGACCTTGACCTTTGACCTACTGATCCCATAATCAATAGTGTTCTTCTATTCAATAAGGGCTATTACCCTATTTCGTTTGAATGCTCTGGGTCAAGGGGTACTCCAGTAATTGACCGGATACGGTTTTTACTCTTCGGGGCCCCTGTGACCTTGACCTTTGACCTACTGACCCCAAAATCAATAGGAGTCCTCTTCTCAACTAGATGTTTTTTGTGAAAAACGCATGTCTCCCCCCTGCGCCGCTCCCCCCCCCCCCCCTCCTGCGCCCAGACCCCTGTGACCTTGACCTTTTACCTACTGATCCCATAATCAATAGGGTTCTTCTACTCAATAGGGGCTATTACCCTATTTAGTTTGAATGCTCTGGGTCAAACGGTACTCCAGTAATTGACTGGATACAGTTTTTACTCTTCGGGGCCCCTGTGACCATGACCTTTGACCTACTGACCCCAAAATCAATAGGAGTCCTCTACTCAATAAGGACATCCATCGTATGAAGTTTGAATGGTCTGGGTAAAATAGAACTCTTATTATTGAGTGGAAACGGTTTTCACTCTTCAGGCCCCTGTGACCTTGACCTTTGACCTACTGACCCCAAAATCAATAGGGTTCTTCTAATCAAAAAGGGCTATCACCCTATGAATTTTGAAGGTCAAACGGTACTCCAGTTATTGAGCGGAAACGGTTTTCACATTTCAGGCCCCTGTGACCTTGACCTTTGACCTACTGACCCCGAAATCAATAGGGTTCTTCTACTCTATAATGGCTATCAACCTATGAAGTTTGAAGTCCCTGGGTCAAAGGGTACTCAAGTTATGGAGCAGAAACGGTTTTCACTCTTCGGGCCCCTGTGACCTTGACCTTTGACCTACTGACATCAAAATCAATAGGGTTCTTCTACTCAATAAGGGCTGTCATCCTATGAAGTTTGAAGGCTCTGGGGCAAAAGGTACTTGAGTTATTGAGCGGAAACGGTTTTCACTCTTCGGGTCACTGTGACCTTGACCTTTGATCTACAGACCCCAAAATCAATAGGGTTCTTCTACTCAATAAGGGCTATCACCCTATGAAGTTTGGAGGCTCTGGGTCAAAGGGTACTCGAGTTATTGAGCGGAAACGGTTTTCACTCTTTGGGTTTCTGTGACCTTGACCTTTGACCTACTGACCCCAAAATCAATAGGGTTCTTCTACTCAATAAGGGCTAAGACCCTATGAAGTTTGAAGGCTCTGGGTCAAAGGGTACTCGAGTTATTGAGCGGAAACGAAGTGTGACAGACGGACAGACGGACAGGGAAAAAACAATATGTCTCCCCCAGAGGGGGGAGACATAATTGGCAAGGTATAGTTATTGTTCTTGCACACTGCACTACCTACCAATGTGCTCTGTCAGTGTATGAAGTTTGAAAAAAATCCCTCAAGTAGTTTTGGAGTTATGCTCCGGACAAAATTTATCAAGTAAATCTGATAAAGAGGAATAACTCTAAAAAAAGGCAAGGTAGAGTTATTGAACTTGCGCACTGCACTACCTACCAATGTGCTCTGTCAGTGTATGAAGTTTGAATAAAATCTCTCAAGTAGTTTTTGAGTTATGCTCTGGAAAAAATTTACCAAGTAAATGTGATAAAGGGGAATAACTCTAAAAAAAGGCAAGGTAGAGTTATTGAACTTGTGCACTGCACTTCCTACCAATGTGCTCTGTCAGTGTATGAAGTTTGAATAAAATCTCTCAAGTAGTTTTTGAGTTATGCTCTGAAAAAAATTTACCAAGTAAATGTGATAAAGGGGAATAACTCTAAAAAAAAGGCAAGGTAGATTTATTGCACTTGTACACTGCACTACCTACCAATTTGCTCTATCAGTGTATGAAATTTGAATAAAATACCTCAAGTAGTTTTGGAGTTATGCTCCGGACAAAATTTTTCAAGTAAATATGATAAAGAGGAATAACTCTAAAAATAGGCAAGGTAGAGTTATTGTTCTTGCACAGTGCACTACCTACCAATGTGCTCTGTCAGTGTATGAAGTTTGAATAAAATCCCTCAAGTTGTTTTGGAGTTATGCTCCGGACAAAATTTATCAAGTAAATATGATAAAGAGGAATAACTCTAAAAATGGGCAAGGTAGAGTTGTTGTTCTAGCACACTGCACTACCTACCAATGTGCTCTGTCAGTGTATGAAGTTTGAATAAAATCCCTCCAGTAGTTTTGGACTTATGCTCCGGACAAAATTGTTTTGGAATGACGGACGGGCGCACGGACGGACGAAGGGCATTTCTAATATCCCCCTCACCTTTGGCGGGGGGATAATAACAACCAGGTGATTTTCAATGTTTTCCTATTTCACTTAACACCTGGAGCCCTGCTCATGTATTTGTTTCAAAAAAGTGTTATGACTCAATAATATTTGTAACAAAAGAACTTAAAATTAACAAATATCCAATGTAACTTTACTATGACTTTGCAAAATAAATTACAGAACTTCACATGTGGATGCACATGCACTTTCTCAAATATTGGTGTTATACATTTAACATTTATTAACATAAACATTTATTATAAATAATCTTTGTATAGATACATGTATAAAACATTTTAGCACTATTTTGGTTAAGTGCAAAGTAGTTTTAATCACATATATCACAAAACAATGCTGTAATAGTATTGCTAACAGTATGTGATGTTTTTGGAATCCTTTTATGAAGAAACATAATTAAAATTGTATCAATAATTAAACTTACAGGTGACAAAAATCCTTTTTTATTAATTATGAAACAACACTGAAAGTCCAAAAGCTGCAAAGCTGACTTGTTCCAAATTTATTTCAATATCATGAATGAAGCAATAAAGTAGAGTCCATTTAATGTCAGCTGTCTTGAACTGCCTGATGGATGTCCCATTGGGCCTTGAAAACTTCTGTTATCTGCATATAAGCATTACTTATCTTGGCAATAAAACTGTCACCCTTAGTTGACTTCTTCATAAAAATGTGTGATTTCATTGCATTATTAATGATATAAGTAATGTACTAAGCTAATGAACTAATTCCTCCAATAATCAGCATACATTAAGTGCTGCGTGCAGCTTTCATTACTCTAGCAACCGATATAGATCCAAATAAATCTGCACAACCTGATCAGGGCTCTACACTGTTCCCAATTTAGTCAAACTACCCTATGAAAATATAACTTAAAGATGGGTAATTAGGATTATAAATCCATAAGCAACATAAAATATTAATACACATTTTTGATTGGATGGAGAGGAAGCAGCAAGGAAAAAAAACAAGTTCTCTGATTTTCTGAAATCAATTGACTTTCTTTCAATCTCTCTTGTTCTAACTACAGTTTTAATAGTTCTGTTGATCTTCATTAAGTAATAAAGACAGAATAATCATACAATGATGCAAACCTATTTATAATCGGGGTCTACACAAGTCAAATGTTCCAACATCATACAAACAAGAGCTGTCCGAGGAGACAGCGTGCTCGACTATTCGAATCATTTGAAACAAATGCAACTTGAAGATTAAAACAATAACAACTATGGCCAAACATTCATGTGCAATCAGAAAAAGTATTAACAAGTGAATGGGAGAAAGTAATTTTAAATAACAGAAATAATTCCATAATGTTCCATAAATATTGAACTAAAAAGGGGAATAACTATGAAATATTTTTTGGAAGAGTTAAAAAGAACTTGTTAGTAATTTATGACTGGAGAAATTTACTTTAAGTTCAATATCAATTACTTCAGTAATGTTACAGAAAAAGAACTGAAATGAAAAAAAGCATTACTTTAAAAAGCATACAGTAGGCCAAGTGAAAGTGATCTAGATTATGATGGTGAAAATGTTTTTCAAGTTTGAAGTTGATATCTGTATTAGTTTCAAAGTTATGGGCCAAGTGCATAAAAACTTGAAAACAAAATCTATTTTAAAAAGGACATAAATTTAAAAAAATTGTAACAGAGTTTTCGGTCTTGGTGGTTATTGTAAAGATTATCATAGTGACAATACATGTAAATTCTAAGTTTGAAGTTAATATCTCATGTTTTTTCAAAGTTATGGATCAAACGCATATTTCGGCTAATGCAAAAACTAAGTTCAAAAGGGGCATAACTTACAGAAATATTTCCGGTAGAGTTATGGGTCTTGTTGATAATGATTGAGAAACTGATGTCAAACATATATTTCAAATTTCAAAGTAATATCTCTAGTTGTTTAAAAGTTATGAGAGAATTGCATAAGTGAAAAGGGGCATAACTTGAGAAATATTGGTAGCAGGGTAATGGGCCTTTTTGATAAATTTTGATGGTGAATATAAATATTAAGTTTCAAGGTAATATCTCAAGTAGTTTCAAAGTTATAGGCCAAGTGCAAATTTTGCTTAACACAAAATTTAAGTGAAAAAGGGGCATAACTTGAAAAATATTGGAAGCAGGGTTATGGGTCTTGTTGGTTATGATGTAGATTTTGATTTTGAATATATATTTCAAGTTTCAAGGCAATATCTCAATTAGTTCCAAAGTTATGAGCCAAGCAAAATGTAAGTGAAAAAGGGGGATAACCTTTGAAAATAATGGTAGCAGAGTTATAGAGTTATTGGTCTTGTTGGTAATGATGTAGAATTTGATGCTGAATATATATTCCAAGTTTCAAGTTGATATCTCAAGTAGTTTATAAGTTATGGACCAAAGTGCATATTTTCCTTACCGCAAAATTTAAGTGAAAAAGGGGCATAATTTGAAAAATATTGGAAGCAGAGTTATGGGTCTTGTTGGTGATGATGTAGAATTTGATGGTGAATATATATTCCAAGTTTCAAGTTGATATCATAAGTAGTTTTCAAGTTATGGACCAAAGTGCATATTTTGTTCAACGGACGGAGACGCCGACACCGGGGCGAGTAGGATAGCTCCCCTATTCTTGGAATAGTCGAGCTAAAAATCAGTTCATATGTCTGTCATTTTATATCTCAGTAATAAATAGTCATGAAACTACTCAGATTTTTTTGTCTAAAAAAACTTAAAAAAATTCTGCATCATTTGTTTTAATAGTATCAAAAAATTTGCTTCCCATTTTGTTTAGAAGATTTAACAACTCACAAATGGAACAAGGTCTAGCTCCAGCTAAACTGTTCAGCTATTCCTTCTTCACAAACTTGGTGTCAGAAGTGTTAAACAAACACATGACCCATGCTTACAACACCATAAAACAGTTTAAACTTACATAAAGATAATTATCCAATGACCTGAAAGCAGTACTTCTAATTACTGTTATTCCAGACAATTGTTATCCCGCCACCACATTCCAGAATGATGTTAATAATAAGAACACCTCCCAATGTGTTCCAAAAATGCAGGTCAATATGACAATATCACATCCTACATATAAAATGCATGCTGGCAGGCAAGCTTTTGTAGTATGCTTGGTTAGATAAGATATGACTTATTGTACCTCTAACACCACCAACAATGATATATCAAATCTGTTACCTGGATATATTGTTCTGGTGTGTTGTTTATTCCAAGCAGATTCCTAACATTATCTATGCCCAAGGTTATAAAGCTGAGATTGGAAACCAGTCTCAAATCTCAAGCATCTGATTGGCCAAGATGCTTGAGATTTGAGACTGGTTTCCAATCTCAGCTTTATAACCTTCAGCCCAGATTCTGTTGGTTTAGTATCTTCATTTACAAAATTTAATGCTTTAAATGTGGAAATTTATTAAATTAGTATTTCCATGGGCTAAATTAAAATTTACACAATCAGTATGTTCACATTCACCTGAGCATTTAGCTGAAGAGTAGGATACTTGAAGGATGTGCTACTAAATTACCGAATTCAAACTTAAAGCAAACAAAAACCAACAGATAAATTGTGCTACAAAAAATGAGATAAATTCAAGCTGAGACTAATCGATAAACAAATGTTCCCATTGGCTAATAAATCCCCCCTCTAAGGTATAAAAAAAATCACACAGACCCACATCTAAACCATTCTAATAAATGTTGGAACCCTGACCTAAATATTTGGCTACATCATGACCTTGTTGTCAAATGTAATATACTTTTCAATGTTTGAATATTAAGAAATGGCAAAGTGATTGCCAACATTAAATAATTTTTAAGTTTACATGATAAATTAACAGATAGAGCAATCTCTTTGCATTGCCATTTCTCTTAAAGAGTGACACAAAATGGTAGCATCTTTACAATCATCTACACATCCTGCCAGTTCATCTGTGCAATTTTGAAAAACACACATCTGATGAAAAACCAGTAGTAAAACACACAAGATTCCCGTAGAAAGCTCCAACCAATTCACATGAACCAAGAAACTTAGTTTCCACCTTAGGTTCTGCCTTGTAAGCTAAGGATAGGAAGACAGATAAGGCCGGTATTCCATAGTTCCGTGATATGTGATCCGTGTCCGCGATTTTTCTCTCACCAAACATATCGTTGGGTATACTCTATACCACCGTGTCCGTGTCCATGACGTGGAACGGACACGAAGGTATGGAATATACCCAACGATATCTTTGGTTGGTGAAAAATCATGGACACGGATCACTGAACCATGGAATACCGGCCTAACCTGCTCACCACAGCTTTCTTAAAACTTCGGAAGACTGAAGCTGTGATAAAATTGTAACTGTCAAGCTGGACGGAAGCAAGGCAAAAAACTCCCATATGAATCATTTATTTTCAAACTTGACCTGTAAGTTATGCTTAGAGATAATGTTTGAAAATCTCATAAAATAATATCAAATTAATATTGGATTATAAAAAATGTTATAGTCTAGAAATTGTCAATTATATCAATCTGTATCACAACTAAAGGGTATCAGTCCACTAAATCAGACTACTTGTTACAAATGACACCAACTGTGGCCACAAACATACATTTTAAAGGGGCAACATTCGCTGCCTCGCAGCGAGTATTTTGGGGTGTGGCTTAACATACAAGCTATCTGCCAGTTATAATTAACTGTAGTAAAAATAGCCTGTACAGAGTGAGTCACTGCATTACAGCAGACAACAGAATGAAGACTCCTTTTGCACTGATTATGAACTTCTATTTTTCCTTTCAGGGTTCCTTTAAATTTCTTTATATCTTGGACTAATTCCTCTCTTTTTTGTTTTTGTGTTCTTTAATTAAAATTCATATTTTCCTATTTGTTGCAAAAGACAAGCAGTCCACTAAATATTTCATTCATAACTTTAGCCAGGAATGTTTCTATTATCACAACATAAAAAGATAATGTCACAAAATTAATTTGTGATCCTGTTGTAACCTTTGAAGTAGCAGAAATCTGGTTTGTTTACTGATACCAGGCTATTTTTCTATAGATAGATAGATAGATAGATTTATAGATAGATAGATTTATTTCGATATGGAATACATATACATGGTCATTTAAAACAACATGTACGGTACAAATATATATAACACACATGTGAATAAATTAGCCATGACATGCACACCAACAGGAGGATAACACAAACAAGCAAATTCGTTGAATTTATATCCCCCCCCCCCCCCCCCCCCCCCGCCGAGTACTGGTTATTACTAACACAACAGCTGAAGACATAGGGCTTTATTTAGATATTTATCATGGATGGCAAAAACAGTGAAAAAAAAACTTCAGATGGTGAAAAGGGTTGGGCAGCTCACCAGAATATGAAAGTGAGACGAAAAGTCTTCAAGTTGTTAAAATGATGAACGCAGTAGTAAAAATATAGCGCGGTATTTGATTGAAATCCATGCAGAAGTTGCATAGAAGTAGCACGGAAATGAATACTACTCTATATGCATAGTGCATAACTTATCAAAGGGCCATAACTCTGTGTTAATCGGTCACACCAGAACAAGACAACAATATGGGCATCTTGTCTTGGTATTGATGGTTTCCATAGTTTCCTGCTAAGAAATAGCAAGGAAACAA
Source organism: Corbicula japonica (assembly GCA_038501625.1). Taxonomy (NCBI): domain Eukaryota; kingdom Metazoa; phylum Mollusca; class Bivalvia; order Venerida; family Cyrenidae; genus Corbicula; species Corbicula japonica. The sequence goes on from JAZAYU010000160.1 coordinate 1,107,832, forward strand.
ATACTGCTCTACATGCAAAATGCATAACTTATCAAAGGGCCATAACTCTGTGTTAAAAGGTCTGACTGAAACAAGATGACAATATGCACAGCTCCTGCTTGTATTAAAGGTTTCCAGAAAAATTCATTGAAATCCATCTAGTAGTTGCAGAGAAATAGCGTCGAAACAAATACTGCTGTATATGCATAATGCATAAGTTATCAAAGGGCAATAACTCTGTGTTAAACCGTCTGACAGGAACAAGACGACAACATTCATATCTCCTCTTGGTATTGATGGTTTCAAGAAAGTTTCATTGAATTCCATTCAGTTGTTGCAGAGAAATAGCCCGGAAACAAAAACTGCTCTGTGCATAAGGCGTAAGTTATCAAAGGGCCATAACTCTGTGTTAAACAGTCTGACTGGAACAAGACCACAATATGTGCATCTCTTCTTGGTATTGATGGTTCTCAGAAAGATTAATTGAAATCCATCTGGTAGTTGCAGAGAAATAGCAGAAACGAATTCTGCTCTAAATGCATAATGCCTAAGTTATCAAAGGGCCATTACTCTGTGTTAAATAGTCTGATGGGAAAAAGACTACGATATGCGCATCTCCTCTTGGTACTGATGGTTCCAAGAAAGTTTCGTTGAAATCCATCCAGTGGTTGTGGAGAAATAGCGCGGAAACGAAATTCGGACGGACATCGTGACGACGTGACACCGTGACGACGTGACAGACGGACAACGCCAAAACAATATCTCCCTCCCGATTTCATCGGCAGAATAAAAAGAGAGACTCTTATTTCCATTGTGGTCCTATCTTTGAAAAAGGAGGGAAACTTTTAAACTTTTGTAGATTCTTTATAGAAAACTATTATGTGTTGATTTATTTATAATATTGAAAGGAAACATTTTTATAAATGGCAGTTTCTGATGCAAATGAAATAATTTAGGCAACATAGAGCACAGAGGATAAAAAGCCAAACTTTGTCTGTAAATGCTTTCTTGCTGCTGAATGTAAACATTAGCACGTGCTTGTGTTTACAAACACAGTGTTTTATCAGTTAGACACACCTTCCGGGAAATTCAAATTCAAAATTTTCTGTCTGACAGGTTTAAACTTTTTCTGAGAGTCACCTTTATATTTCACTTAAATTTTTAGATGAAATGATGAAATGTTTAAAAGGGTTACAATGTACATTTGTGAAAATTTTCAAAATAATTTGTTCAGTAGTTTTTTCAAATTTTGAAAAAAGGGCTCCTTGATGTGTAACATGCATAAAATTATAGAAAAGCCTGCCCCAGCGCCATCTTGAGGTTTATATAGTCCTGTTGCTCCTTTAAGTTTCACAAAGATTGTGTAATGTTTGCTGGCAACATTCAGAACCTTGACTGCTGGCCTGCCTACAGTGTCACCTGTTGTTTACAAGTGACTAAGTCCCTAAGAAATTTCAATTATGACTTGTTTCACACAGCTTATCCACTTCCCTTACACTCTTCTTATACAATGACACCATCATATCAGAAAATTTTTCCATTTTACTAAGTGAGTATCTTCTTTTTAAGATAGGTCTACCATTAAAACTGCAACTTTTTTGTCAAACAGTATCAACCAGTCTGATATTATCAACTGATCAAAATTTTTGCTTGAATATTGTAATTAGTCTGTGAAATTAAATTTAAGCTGCATACCTTTGTTATAAAGATAAGATCATCTAACCAAGTAGGAAACCAATAATTATGAAAGAAGTTTCCCTTAGATACAATGCAGTCGTGACACACAGATCATGAGAAATGACAAAGTTTAATACGTTATTGATTTCAGTGGAAATTAATTCTTGAAAGACCCAATTATAATGTGGGTTTGATGTGGGCTTTAAAAAGTACACAACAGCTGAGGGCATAAACACCTTCAGTGCTAAGCATATATCCATATCTTGTGTCACAATTGTGACCAGTATAGATATAGATCCACCTGCGAATCTGCTTACACCCACTGGCAAACCAGTTCACCATTCAGTTGAAATATTCTTCTGCAAAATTTCACAGAATACCAAAGCTGATGATGAGAAATTTTCTGGATGAGCAAAACATTACATACAACAAAGATAGAAGATTATTCTAGAACAACTTATCTCTTATAACCCTTCTTAATCCTTAAATATGTGTAGCACATAATCATGTTTTGACAGTATATTGTATTTTTTGGTCTGACAAATTTTGATTTCCGTCTTAGAGAATTTATTTGACTCAAGAAATGATTGGCAGATTTTAGACCTCATTCTCCATGACTGAAACAAGCAGTTTCACTTTTACAAAATTAACCCTTTCCTATATAGATACACCTTTATTGCTAGGGCGAACAGTTTAGATCCAGATCCGCCGGCACATCTGATCAGGATCTAAACTGTTCGCTTTTTTATTCATTAGGTTATTTCTGACCAAAATGCGACCAGTGCAGATTCTGATCAGACGGCAAGGATGTGCCGGCTGATCTTGATCTACACTGGTCGCACATGCGTAAAAATGTGTGTATATCAAGGAAAGGGTTAATGAGCATTAAGACCTTAGATCACAATGGCCCTCCTTGCATTCTGCGTTGGTGAATGTATGAAGGCACCTTCTGTGTGAATGTATGAAAGGGCCTCATGGGTGAATCTATGTAAGAGCCTCCTATGTGAATGTAAGAAAGGGCCTCATGGGTGATGTATGAAAGGGCCTCATGGGTGAATCTACGTAAGGGCCTCCTGTGTGAATGTAAGAAAGGGCCTCATGGGTGAATGCATGAAAGGGCCTCCTGTGTCAATGTAAAAAAGCCTCATGGGTGATAGGGCCTTTTGTAGAATCTATGGAAGTTCCGCCTTGGTGAATCTATGAAAGTGCTTCCGGGTGAATGTATTAAAGGGCCTCCTGTGTGAATTTATGAAAAGGCCTCCTGGTTAAATGTATGAAAGAGCCATGTATTGAAGGGCCTCCTGGGTAAATGTATGAATGAGCCTACTGACACTTTTTTTTGCCTAACTGACCTTATGTTGAGTGTGTCCCAAAATAATCAAACCATTTTTTCTTTTGATCCAACAAAAAGCACATGTAGCAAAAAATTTGAAAAGTGTTTTAATATATCGACCGCAGATAATAAATTGATTTTTGAATGATGTCCATCGATTATTTTGATCAAAACAGCTACAAATTTGTTTTTAAAAGTTTGAAGCTTGTTTATCATTATTAAGCCTAGCTGGATTTCTGCTGTCACAGACCAATGAATTTCTTTCTCTTTGTTTGCGCCGAATTTGCAAATGATCCTTTTTGCCATTAAATCTGACTATTTTTTGTAACAAAAAAAATTACTAATACTGTAATTATGAAAAATCAAATTGAATGTTAGAATTTGATATCAAATTTCTAACTGTTAAATCGGATACTGAATATATGCTGAATAAAATTAAGATGTTATATAAAAAGTATATTTGAGAAACCAAGCCAGACTGTCAATCAATCATTGGCAACATCATGCCTGCATAATGCTGTACAAGTGCAAAACACTACGTGACCCATGAAGACCCAGGTCAACTCAGTCTGATCCGGGTCTCAACTGTTCATTATCAAAACAATAAATTTCTACTAAACACCAATATGAATGGCCTAGATTCATTACAGTAATCTAACAGTTAAAGGTTAACCTGCTCTTACAGTCTAACAGTATTATGTGGAAAACGCAATTCTTGTCAAATCAAAGGGAGAAGGATAAAGAAGCACATTCCTAAGACACAATTAAACCAGGTATGATAAAGTTATGATTCCTTTAGTCATGTTTCTCAAACATGAAGAGTAAATTCAAATGAAAGAGTCAGCCCCCAGAGACTAGATCTGGATTTATCAAGCTCAGATGAAGTGCCTATTTACTTATAAATCCTAAGGTACATGTATCTGGACTATATGTTGTGATTTTGTTTTATCAATGTTGTGTAATCATTATCTCATATTGTTTTATCTCTAAGTCTTGCTCTCTCTTCTTCATTAAATGAGTGAATAAAATTAATAGCGTGGTTTATAGGTCAAACTGAACAAATTGTCCTTTAGTACTAATGCTATCAGTCAAAAATGTAATTTATAGAAGAATTGAACTATTTTTCACCAAGTATGAATAAATTAATCTTACAGCATTTACATTACTTAACTTAAAAAAGGTTAACATATATACCTTGAATGAAATAAAATCACCTGTCAAATAACATCTACTGCGTTTTTTGGATAACATACAGTTCTATTTGTTGGTATCAGTGATTTTTTCACACATATGCATGGCTTACGTTGTCAGAATCAGAACAGGGAGAAGTTTTTTTTATATTAAGGGAGAAGTCAACAAGGACTTTGGCTTAATTGTATGAAACATATAGGGAAAATCTTCTCCCTTTTTCTCAGCAGACGGAGAAGTTCTGGACATTTGGGAGACTATTTCTCCCAAGTTTCCCTACAAGCCATTCCCTGCATATGGGAAAGATATTGGTCAAATTGGGGAACTTGGCCTTAAATAGGGAATTTAGTTTGATTTCTTTTACAAAAACAATTATAAATTTAATTACAGTCCATTTGCGATTCTACAAACCGCTATTTTACATAATAACGGTAAACTACAAACAAAGCGGCCAGTCCTGTTCGTATTCTCTCTTTATTCAATATTAAAGATGCGATCGAACGAAATGCAATTTAACGAAAAATGCAATTTAGCGAATAAGCTTATTAACAATGGAAGAAACATGAAAATACGTGGATTTCGGTCAGGCAGGTGATTTTCACACCTCTGTGAGCAATATCCGTTGTATTTTTGAGCAAATATGGACTCAAGCAGTTGTGACACAATATTCTGTAAACAACCAGCAGGCCTGTTTGCTTGTAACACAAAACAATTTTAATAGAGTGATTAAATAACAAATTTTTAAAACTTTATAAAATGTGAAACAGTAACACTGTTGCTTAACATTCTATTTTTGTCTTTCAATTCAGCATAACTTTATTACAACAGCGATTCTTATTCATAATTCATTTAATAATCGCCATTTTGAGCAAATTGTCTTCTTTTTTATGTTGATACACATTATATAATTGAAAATTTATGTTGTGCATTATTTTGTGGAATTTGAAAATTGTGTTTTGATTCTATTTTATAACAATAAGTGAATGTATATTTGTAAAGTATTTCATATGTACGTGTATGATGAACATATTGATGTTAATGTATTGATTAATGATAACATGTAATTTCTCAATAAAACTCCCTTTTTATCTTTTTCAATACATTACAGTAACGTTGTTTGTGCCATGTGACAGCTGTAAAAAGTCTCCCCATACATTCAATCTGTTATCAGTTACATCCTTTGAAGGTCGTTGAACACGATACGTATGTACTATGTCAATAGTACTTCTTAAATTACTTTTGTTTATATATTTCGGCCAGTTTATAGATGGGCGGTTACAATATTCAAACCAATACAGATTGAGATATTGTTCACTCACCCCAAGGATATACTTCCTGCTTTTTAAAATTTTGCATTTGGCGTTGTCTGTGATATGCAGGATTTATATTCTCAGATCCCGCATCAAAATTCTATTTTGTTTAGTTCTGTCCATAGTTTTATCTGGAGACCATACATCGCTGAACATGGAATAATATTAATCTGAAAATACTGCATTGAAGGTTCCATGTTCACCACCTTATGCATACCATTATTTTGGATGGATCAAAATATTATTGGTTTGAAAGTAAATCTGTAGATGATTTTGGTAAATGATATGGCTATGACAAGTGGTAGGTAAGAAAATTATATATAAAACAATTTTTTTTTCCAAACATGGCTATAAGCATATCTATAATATAAATATATATACATTAAACCTTAGGCCGGCATTATGCAAGGTACTTGGTTACATCAAAGACCTATATATTACAGAGATTCACATCTCTTTATTATTGGCATAGGAAATCTCGTTTAGGCACGCGGACTCGACGAGAATTTTGTCACATGACAAAGCTTTACTTTTACTTTCAACAACCCGCCATCTTGTGGCCCATTATGCACGTGATACTTAAAAGTTGAGTGGATATATTAATCACGTTCACATCATTTTCAATCTTATTCATTGGCAATAAGTATAATTCGATTTAGGCACAAAATTGACAAAGGACTGGACGATGGCGAATCATTTGTCGAGATGAGGCTACAAGCATAAGTAAGAAAACTTTTACTCCAGGGGTTCAACATTTGACCCGCCATCGGGTTGTGGCCCGGGAGATTTATAAAATACGCCAAATGTGACTCGTCGTAAAGTTGAGCATGGATTTTAATCATGTTCACATCATTTTGGGAATCTTATGACCCATACCCCTAATTGGGAAATTTATCGTTTGATAGACAAAATTGACAATTTTTAGGCATCATTGGGTATCAAGAATTGTTATGTTATCTGCTGTTTTTTAAACATTTGCCATGCGAGATTTAATATTGCAGTAATTCTGGCTTAAAGAGCAAAAGATGCAGTGATGATGCTGAACATTGTTTTTCATCAGAAATGTTTGTTTTGATTCAATTGTGAATTTTTCTTCTCAAATTGGGAAAAAAGTATATGTTTTGCCATTGGGAACATGACCGAATAACGGCTAAAAATCAACTGAAAAAAAACCCTGATGCGTCATCATGACCTGGGGCGAATTCGACCTGTGCGTCAATCAAATCAAAAATAACATCGAAATCCCGCCTAACGCAATCACAACTGGCCAATCGTAAACCAATTTACCAATAATCAGTCTCGCTTACTGAAACGTTGCAACACACCTGTGGTTAGAAAGTTAATTGATGTGTAAACAAATTGTCGATAATTCACGCGTGCCTGTATATTATGATCACTGATGATGGGACAATTATAGAAACATGAAAGGTTAATTGGTTTAATCAAATTTGTCGAGAAATGAAAGGATTATCGGCGAGTTAAATCATCAAACGTTTTCAAATAACGGCGTGAACGGTAAATGGATCTTTTGTCTTTGAGATCGTAATTGTTTAAATTTATAGAAGCTGTGTCACGTTGCAACTTAATTTTGAAGTATTTTAATATTCCTCGGTAATCTCCATTAATGTATCGCGAAAAAAGGTTCAGACCAGCTTATTTCAATTAATGTCTGGCGGTCGAAAGCGATCCCTTGAGGATTCGAATGTTGACGCAAAATTCGATTTCGAGAGTTTGCCCGGTACTCCCGTAAAAAGAAATAAAACAGATGATTCGACTGAATTTTTCTCGAGTGCTTCTAAAAAAGTTGTGAGAAAGTTTAACTCAAATTGGCTAACTGAATTTGACTGGCTCGCGCATGAACCAAACAGTGATGGAATCATGGCAATGTTCTGTACTTTTTGTAGAAATGGTAAAGAGAAAAACGCGTTTGCAACTAGCGGCAACACAAACTTTCAACACAGTGCTCTTTACAGGCATGCTAAAGCATACCCCGAACATTTTTTTTGCTTGTTGTACCAGAGTATTGTGATTCTTGTCAGTTGTCAGTCAGTTATGTGTGATGTTATTAATTATTGCCCATTGTTCACTTTGTTATTTGTCATAATGTTCAACAATACATGTGAAGGCTGGTAAACATTCTATGAATAAAGATTGTGTAAAATTGATTTTAACAGTACTTATTGTTTTTGAGTATGAGATTTAAGCACATACGAATAGGGAAAGCTTTGCAGCAGTCGGTTTCGCACAGCATTGTTTAACGCATACATGACCCCTGAAAATTTGATGATGACCCCTGAAAATTTGAAAATGACCCTTGAAAATTTTTGCCCAAGGGTCATTGACCCTTGGCTTTCAGAGCCAAGTGGAACCCCTGATATATCTGATGAATATATCTATTTATAAATATATATAAGTCTTTGGTTACAGTTGTTATTTAGAAAATCTAAAATTTACAAAAATAATATGTTAAAATATCTATTATTTAAACCTAGATATAGTAAATAAATATACATAGAGCAAAGCAGGCTATTATCGACCCCTTAGCACATTTATTGACATATTGAAACCCTCTTGCAATTTGTGGACACGATACCTACTATACAAAGAAGTTTTATTTTCATTGGTTGTTTTACGCCAATCAGAATGGTTGTAACAAACAATGGAGTGAACTACTCTAAAACATTTACGAATGACGTTGATCTGCCATTATCGACCTCTTTCGGCAATTATCGACCCCCACTTTGATTTAAAAAAAAAATGTCAACGTAGCACAAATAACATGGATTTCACTGAATAAAAGATAAACATGATCATAGTTTGTTTTATATTCCATTGTTTAGAATGTATATGTGTCTTGAATAAAAAGATAAACATGATCATAGTTTGTTTTATATTCTATTGTATTGAATGTATCAATACATTGTATAACATATATCAATCTTCAAACTGTGGACAACAATAAACTAACAATTTTCATGTTAACAGGAAACGAGAGTCAGATCTAATGTTTTTGGAAAACCAAACCAGATGTCTAATATTCTACATTTTGTATTACAATGCTTATTTTGTTTAACACTTCGAACACTTAAATGGTATCTCCTGCAACTCATCATGAGTCAGACCCTGCAAATTTTTATTCTCAGTGCAAGCAATATGCCACCAACGGGCACAGTCATCACACCCGATCCATTCATTTGGATCCCCCGTACTCAAATGGCATCCATGGCAGGAACCTGCAAGGTCAACATCGAAGGACTCATCCAAATCATCACTGTCCATGTATTCTACTTCAGTTTCAGAGTCCGAGGAGCTTTCATCACTTACAGTTCTTCTCTTTGATTTCTTTTTCATTTCTTTCAGTTTCTTTTTTATTTCCCTTTCCTTTATCTTTTTGGCTTTTTCTTCCTCTTTTTGTTTCTTTTTCATTTCTCGTTCTTGTTTTCTCCTCAACTTTGCCTGTTCTTGTTCTTCTTTTTGTTTTTCTCTGTCCTTAAGCATTTGTAATGCCACAGAACCAGACATTGCTTTCGGTAGTTTTTGGCGAAGTGCTACTCGTTGCTTTTTACGTACTGGTTCCGGGATACTTAGTTGCTGAAATGCAGGTGAAACATAATTTGGGTCTTTAACAGAAGTGCTTGGGGACACACTATCTTTTGGAAATAAAGACAATGCAGTACTGACGTACGAGACTTAGACTGTGTACATGTGACGGATACGACAGATGCGCTAGACTGTGAAGACAAAGTGCCGGCACAACAAGCATCTGCCACACATAAAGAAGATGTCTTAACAATTTCAGACTGAGGCAAGTTGGAATTACAATTTTCACTAGGAATGCATGTATCATGTACAATATTGTCATTGCTAGTGGTTGAGGGTGTAGTCGCCTCGCTTTGATCCGTGACTGTATCAGATGTCTGGTTTTCCTTTGACACACTGTCTCGCATTACCATTTTTGAAGGGCCTAGTTTACTAGCGTCAATTCCATTGGGATTTAAAGGGAAAAGCCCCGACTGTCGGAAACCATGGCATGCATTTTCAAAATTGGCTACTTTGTACCATGTCTGCCGAAATATTTCAGGGAACTGATTTTTTGACACAGCTTCGCCAATATGCTCAAGCTGCCAAGCTTTGACAGCAGCTTGCCATGCTGATTTCAATGGCGAAAAGAGACCAATGTCACAGGCCTGCAGCACGTGTGTTGCGTTTGGCAACAGACAATAAAGAATAATTTTATTATCATGGCAAAATTGTGCTGCAGGCAGTGACATATGGGTCGAATGGCCGTCAACAAAAAGAATGATAGGAAATGTAATTTCCTTTTCCTTTGCAAACGACAACAGGAGCTTGAGAAATTCCACAAATGTTTCAGAGTCCATCCAACCATTAGGGGTTGTGGCATAGGTTGCCTCAGGAAAACCAGACAGTCCAATATTTCTAAGTCTTTTCCCTGGAAATAAAATCATGGGAGGAACATATTCCCCAAATGCATTGAATGATGCCATCACAGTAATCTGGGTTTTTGTATTGGTTACAACTTGGTAAACGTGACGTGCACCCAAAGGGGCAATGACACGACCTGACTTGACGGCTAAAGGAAAGCCAGACTCGTCCGCGTTGAAAACCCTTCTGGGATCTTTCAACAGGGCTTGGTAGTCTGGATTTTCCTTCTTTAAGAAGGCAAATACACCCTCAAACCATGCATCTATCATTGGCTTGGAAATAGCGGCACGTTCATGGCCTAAGGCCATGGGTGTCCTCAATGAAATTTCAGGATGACGTTTTTGAAATTTTGCAAACCAGTCTTTGCCTGGTAAATTGTCTTTAAAAGATGTTTTTCTACCATCTATATCCAAGATTTTTTTCACTTCCCTGAGTAGTTCTTTCCGTGTCACTGGGTAACCAATTTCATGCATGAGTGAAATGTAATTCACTAAGGTCATCTCTTCAGCTGCCGTCAGTTCAGGTTTCTTCCCAGGTCTTGTAGGTGCTTCTGGTACACGACCACTTAATTTGTCCAGTAATGTCGTTTTTGGCACACCATATGTTTTGGCAGCCAACTTCTTGCTCATGGTGCCAGTCTTGACCATGTGTATGGCCATGGCCATTTGCTCCGGCCTGTATTTGACCCTTTTTTTGACTTGTGTTTGGGACATTTCTACAATAGAAGAAAGGGTGGTGATATAGACGAGATACAGACATGCCATATATATGCAGTGTAAAAAGATATAGACGACAACGACACACACAAGGTTTGGAGGTAAGTTAATACAGATGACAAGGATATATCTATTTGTTCGTAAATCAAAACCAAACAATTAAAGTATTTTAAACATTTGTTTTGCAATTTTACCTCAGTATATATACACAATATAGTTTATAGAATATGTAAGAGGAGGGGGTCGATAAATGCAGAATAAATATTTTTTCATCTTCTATTATCGACCCCCACGTGATCAACTGTAGGTTTGTTAGAGATTATCAAAATGGAGCCGAACTGAAGCTGTGGGTGTAAACAATCAATAAATCACAAAATATCAGCAAACAGCATGTAAATGCATTTAGATGTGAAATACTTAACACACATACCTTAACTTGCCCAGTAAGAATCTAATCGCTAGCGTCAAACGTCCGATGAAGAATCGGTTTGGAGTTTTTAATTAAAAGAACGCGTGTTTGAAAAAAAATGACGTCATGTATATTTGTACACGTCATATAAAGCATAGGCTAAAAGATAGTAATTAGAAGTAATTAAGCGACGGGGGTCGATAATTGCAGGGGGTCGGCATTAGACTACCTTGCTCCATGCAAATTTTATAAATATTTTAAGTTGACGTCATAAAATAAAGTTAAAAATATTGCGACAGATAAAATTTTGGTGTTTACCTATTGCAATGACCTGCGAAGGGAAAGTTTTCATGTAGACTGTAAAAAAATCAACCCCACAATCTAGAGGTGTTGTTCTGCTAAAACCAGGTCCCTTGGTGGAGTTTTTAGACCACTAAATGTTGTTTTTTTACTTTAACAAGAACAACAGCTCATAAGTTCGAATGACTTCGCTGGTCTCCTTTTTCCGTTCCGACTATCGTCAACAATAAATCATGCTTTCTCACTAGACTTTAATAATTTCATGGTTTTTACTAAGAAATTGAGACGCCGGTAGGAATGTGTTATTACCAGATTACTTACATGACAATGTAGAATTATTTAAACCACTTAAGAAAAATGTGTCAGGATAAAACTGTCTACGATGGCGGGGGGAACTTCAAAAGAATAAGGCTGAGGCACGAAAACGCTGGGAAACTCGAATTTTTCTCTGTATCTTTTTAGAAAGATGGCAGCTGAAACACATCAGTGACGTCACGGCAGCTATCGGTGTTGCGTGATAAATGGAAAGTGTGGATTGTCAATATTGTATGGATGTCCAATTTGTCAATAATTTGATAAAATTTTGTATTTATTTAGATTAATTTATCGTCGCTGCCGAAAGACCATATGACACAAAATGATTATGAGCGACACATCCAGAAGAATGTTTTGAGGTTTTCGGAGGCTAGTGCAAGATACTGACGATTCTCCATTTATAAATTCCTGGTCAATGTATAAAACACAGTTCACGGTCATTCTTGATCTGGGTTTTATACATTGAATTCCTGGATCTTGTAAGTGCCCGGTGTAAATCACCACCACGCTGTAGCCCAACTAATTGTGCGCAACAAGGGCTTTCGCAAAGGCCAGACATATAAAAAGATAAAAAAAGTTGGTATGTAAAATGGGTATGTGCTTGGAGTCGAATTATTGAGACTACACTACAACATGGATTATAACTCACCCAGTACTGTCATACAAAATGGCAGAAAGTCTAAGATAAACAGGATTACACTTACCAGAACGATGTATTAGAATTGACCAGAGACCTATATGTATAATATAGGTCTTTGAATTGACCTTACGCTGGCCTTTTAACTGACAGTGCAATTAACCAATCAGAGTACTGCGCTGATAAGCCTGTTACTATCCGCCATTTTGTCCGTCAAACTGACCCAGCGAGTCTGACATCAATTTGAATTTCATGTTTATTTTTTGTTTCTTTCGTGACGATAAAATAAATTTAAACTAATTTATTCCAAAATAATCAGGTATGTTTGCGAGCGTACCGATTCGATTAGCCATTTTGTTTGACGGACATCGGAAGAGCAGTTCCCCTTGAAAATCGGTGCGTTCCCTGTCATGTTTTAATTTCGTGAAATAAAATCAGAACACAGTGACTGAAAAAGCAAGAACGAGACGAAAGAGAAAATTAATCGATAAAAAACAGTTCAGTAAGTTTATCCAGATAATGTTTAAAAGGTAGTGTCTCAAATCTCGAATGCCGATGCTGGAATGTCCTATTTGAGCGTGTGGTGTTGCCAATCGGGGACGCGGCAAGTAGACGAAATAATATGTTATTTTAATTTGATAAAATGATGAAGCTAACATGATAGTGCCCAGTTGTCTGAAGATAAGCCCAAAGGCACCATAATTATTTTTTGCGTTTACACAGCGTATACTATAAAAACATTCCATAACTTTTTTGTTTCAAGATCTGCGATCTTAATTAAAACGAAGTACCTCTTAACCAATGTCATCTGGTCATAGAATGCCCAGGTGAATTTATCATTTATCAATATTTGCATAAAAACTATCTGAGCCTCCATATTTGTCCCAATGCAACATATTCCTCGCTTACCTTCGAATGCGGTGCGATATTAACTTGCCCCCACCCTGACAAAATTATCATTTATGTAAACTATAATTTAATAACAAAGGAAATGGATCATACACACGGTGTAGGACCGGACATAACCGCGTTTTTGAGTCAAAACAGAGTTTTAGAAAGTAACCAGAGGTAAGAAAAATTCGATATCTCAGCTCAAGTGACACTAATCTGGCCTGGGTTTGATTTTGTATCATTCCTTAATAAAGGTCAGATATCATAAAAGTGCAAATGTCAACCACAAAACTAAGATTTATTTAACTATTTGTAAAAGTTCACAGTTGCTCACGAGAGAAATTGATGCCCAAGTCCCGAAAATCTAGTTTCATAATTAGTTCCGTCCAAAATAAATATTCTGAATCGTTATTTTTCTTATACTCCTCCTCATGTACTCACATTCAAAATTTTAGCAAGATCTACCAATAATTAACTTCTACAGCGACAAAAAATGCACGTGCCTAGTGTACTGGGTATACAAAATTTTCGCTTAAAATTGTACTAGGTATAATGAGCAGCTATACTGAGTATACAGTATAAAAATGAGCAATGAAATTAATAAAATTCAATGATTACCTTCATTATCATTACAAACATCATCATTGTCATCACCATAATCATCATTTATGTTATCATTTTTATTTTCAGAAAGACATGGAACATGTGGAAAGCGATGTTTCAGAAATGGAGTAAGTATTTTGTTTGTTACGAATGTAGATAGATAGATAGATAGTTTATTAAGCAAAAGACAATTATGGTCCATCAGCATATATACATAAAACAAATGAAATACATAAATTGACATGGTAATAATATATCGAAGCAGTATAAATATATCATATCTTAGTAACTGCAAACATATATCACATTTTCTCCGGGAGAGACAGAAGAATATGAGTAAACGTATCATTTCTGTATATAAAGAAAAAAAACATGTACATTACGTTACGTTTTCTAACAGATTGCATATAATGCAAAAAAGAAAGAAGGAAAAAATATTCAACGAGTTTTATACTATAATTGACTGTAGAACAATGCTAAACACTGATAAACACTGATACAGAAAATAAATTTGTATATGTATATTTGTACTATGAATACCGGTTTACGAAAGTTTTCCGTTGAAATGCTTTATATGCATAGATTGCTAAGGTCTTAATAACATTTTCATTTTCTGATGTCATTAGTTCAACAAATTTTACAAAATTTGGACGTTTCCAGTAATATGGTTTTATATATTGTTTACGAATTTCAATAAATAATGGACATTCAAGTACAAAATGGAACTCATCTTCTAATTTGTTACAGTGTTTACATTTTCTCTGGTCTAAAGGGATACTAATAGGTTTATTCCAACGGCCGACTTCTATTTCAAGCTTATGAGATAATACTCTGAGTCTGGTTAATGCAGTACGATATTTTGGTATTTCCACGCAGCTTAGGTATTTTTTATGTTCTAAATTAGCAATTTGTCGATAAAATAGTGCCCTAGATGAAGTTTGTAGTTCGTCGTTCCAACATTGCAGATAATTATCTTTTACCCTTTGCTTGAAAATATTTAAAAATAACTTTACATCACCAACTCCCTGGTTTAACCAAACTTCATAGAAACCAAGGCGGGACAGTCAATTTTTAACATGCAAAGCCCAGTTTTTCGCGTTTGGAAAATTATCAATATCTTGTACTTGACTATAATATACTAATTTTGAATATTTAGTTTCAGAATTCATGCAGATTTTTAACCAGTAGTTAATGATATTTGTCTGCCATTGCACTTTGAAAGGGAGCCGCCCAGTTTCACCATAAATAAAATTATTTTGGGTACATATTTTAACTCCAAGTAACTTTTTACAGAAATGTAGATGTATTCGCTCAATGTGCGTACATAGACTGAACCCTTTTACTTCGGATGCATAATTTATGATCGGTGTGATTAGTTTATCAAAAAGCTCTAACTTATGTTTTGTGGATATGTTTGTAAATTTGTACAAGTACTTGTTTAATTTGAAAATTGCTTTTAAAGCTTGACCTGAATTCATCTTATCATTTTCGTTAAAAGCTCCACCTGACGTAAATACAACCCCCAAATACTTGAAATTATTAACGATCTCTTAATCTACGCCATTATAATAAAAATGAAGATCTCGGGGCAATAATCCCCCCTTCCCTTTTTAAAAATCATATTTTTTTTTGTGTGTTCACAACAAGCTTCCATTTAGAACAGTAATCAGCTAAAACATCTAACGATTTCTGTAAACCCTCAGCACTAGTGCCGAACAGAATAATATCATCAGCATATAACAGTATTCACAATTTTAATGAACCAATGTCAATACCCTCAACCCCTTTAAGTATAAAAGTTTCTTCTATATCATTCAAATACATACTGAACAGAAAGGGAGATAAGCACTCACCTTGTCTTACACCGAGATCGCACATGAAACTTTCGCTTAATTCGTTCATGAACTTGACCCTTTATTTGACATTTGTATATTGAAGGTAGGCATATATGCAAGAATAAATAATTTAATTACACTTAATATCAATCAATTACTTTGTCATAACAATCACTTAATTAAATCATGTTTAAATTATCATAATTTTAATGATATTAAGTCAAAAAGTATCAAACCGTCTCAAACCTTGATTTATGTCTTGAGTTTTTTTAGTTATACTAAGTACACTAAAATAATATACTCAGTACACTAGGCACGTGCATTTTTTTGTCGTTGTAGAAGTCAATTTTTGTCGATCTTGCTAAAAATTTCAATGAGAGTACATGAGAAGAATAAGAATTCTGCCGATTCAGAATTTTTATTTTTGGACGAAACTTATAATGAAATTAGATTTTCGGTTCTTGGGCATCAATTTCTCCCTTTGAGCAACGGTAAACTTTTACAGAAAGATAAACAAATCTTTGTTATGTGGATGACTCTTGTATGTTTATGTAATCTGGCCTTTATTAAGGGAAACACAAAATCAAACCAGGCCAGATTAGGGTGATAAGGCTGAGAAATCGAATTTTTCATACTTCTGGTATCTTTTTAAAACTTAATGTTTTGACTCAAAAAGGCGGTTATATCCGGTGCCCGGTCCCATACCGTGATACAGAGATATCCGCGCTATGTTTAAAGTAATCAAACAATTCGACCACATTTCAACAGCAAATAAAATACACGCTTTTTAATCATCATAAAAGTTTCTTTAAAATGTTTCAAAGAATGTTCTAATTTCTGTATAATTTGTAGCTCTATTTATTCTCACGGGGTTTTTATTTGAGAGGCGATCATCCGGCATGCGACATCGAACTTAAGGTGGTATCATTTGTCACAATATTCTGTTAAAGTTGGGGGGAGTGTGGTGACCTATTTTCATAAAATTCATGTTATTTAATAATTATAAATCTTCTTATTACTGCAAATATCAATTATAGGGCATATAATGTTACAGGTCAATCAGGAATTATAAAAAATTATAAATATGAAACAATTTCTCTCACTGAGTGTAGCCTTATTGCCGGGAGTCCAAACTTCCAAATTATCCACCATAGTATTAAACTACAGTCACAGGGAGGTTGTCTATATCAAGGTTAACAATGTCTTAGAATTTAGTTCGATAAACTTTACTAGAACACTAGTTATAAACAATGAAAACATGAATGTCAAATTTTCCTTTTGTAGTCACTGGGAGAAACATGTTTTGCTATTGTTCTAGTACAGTTTATTGAACTAAATTCTAACCTTTTCTAAGGCAATGACTTTGGTGTTGATCACATTACAAGATCGCTTTTTGTTGGCTCTCTGTATGCTGTGGTTAAAGCATGTAAATTTTTATAAGGTGTGCGAATTAAACCTCTTTCTAGTGATTGCAAAAGGTACATAACCTCCACGAAGAAAAATTTAAATTAACATCTGAATAAATATCTCTTTGTTTGTTTAACTATTGGATAAAGAAATATAAACAACCGGTGGCTATACAGATATAAAATCAAACAATGAAACCAATTTTAATAATTAATGTTGGTTTTATTTTAAAACACGAATATTAATAGCAATAAAATAAAGGCATTACACTTACAGTAATAAGGGTATCGAAAATGTTAGTCTGACATCCACATTTACATGATTTAAGTTGAAAGTTACTGATAGGACACGCAATCAGTCACTCCCATGAGAAAATTTTTCTTAATATAAAATAATTGTTTTTGTTCATTCATTTCTTGATAATTATATGTAAATAATATTCAACATTTCAAAACCCTCGTGCATGATATTGTTAGTCCCTATTATTCAAACTGCTTGAAGACACGATCTCCCTTTATACCTTGTATACAACAATTAAACATGTTAATCTGAGTTACGAGTATTGTAAATTATATCTCTTAGCTGAAAGAAGAATTCATTAAGAAAAAAGTCGAAGCAGACGAAACTTCTTGTATAACAAAAATGCTAAGTCATACTGGTATTAAACAAAGAACAAAAATGGTTCGTTCTAAGTCAAATAAGATTTCATAAGGACTTAAAAATACCCGGTGCAATTCCCAGTGAACATACACAATTCATGTCTAAAATAAGAGGTAAATATTGTTTATAAACAGAGCACACAAGTGCATTAAAATATACAATATTATCCCTTTGAAAGACTTAAAGTTCTCACAAAAAATAGTTGGTTAAATTGTAATTGAGCAATGTACCCAAGTTAACCATATATGCCATTTATAAACAAGACAACGCTTTAAATTATATTTCCAAACATAACGTGTTAAAAGCCAGTAAACATATCCATGTAAATATATCCAATAACATATGGCAATCAAAGTTTGTCAAATTTTCTAACTGAAACCCAGTTAAAACCATGTTTTAACAGCAAAACACCTCTGTTTATAGTTTCAGGTTTAATCTCGAGTTGTATTCAAAGTAAAACATAATTATGCAGTATTACCAAAATTCACAGAGAAAAAATTAAATAAAAAAATAATATGCAATTGATAAAGGCCGATGCGTTACAAGGAATGAGCATATAATGTTACCTCCATGTAAACTCTACAAGTACATTACAGGCAGGGTCAATCCAGGGCATATAAAGTATTATTCAGACTAGAAATAAAATACATGCGTTTGAGATATTAAATAATACAGTTTCTTAACAAGGTAACACACCGCCTTACTCTCATTCTTTGATATCTAAGTAAGTCAATAAGGTAAAATATACTTTTTCACATTTCAGAGGAAAAAAAGACACAAATTAAATACCGATACAGCATGAGAAAATAAATTGTGAAAAAATAGTAATGTCATTTTCCATATTATATTATAATAATTATAATGCCATATTATGCAAAATCTGGGTTAATTAAGAACTGTTGTTTATCAGCACACTTGGTACTTCCACATGATGCCATCTTTATCCAGGAAGAACCCCTTAAATATTCTGCGTTCTAGTTTCTTCCACTTTCCCTCGGCTTCTAAACGGTCCATGAGGGGCTCGAGCCGGTCTCTGTACTCGTCCACTGTCTGCAAATGTTGCTCCCGGGTCACCAGAACAATAACACCACCTGGGAAAAATAATTCAATTAATTAAAACCAATGAAGCCTAAGGAGGGGAATCACGAAAGTCGCGAGCGGCGCCTACTAGATATTACAAATTGTTTTTCAATGCATGTAACACACTATTAAGAATCCAACATCTGATTATATTTTCATCAACTGCTTCATACCACTGACTTGTATGCAAAATTTTAATGATTTTCACCGTGTAGTTTTTGAGATTTTTAGCTTTTTTATTTAAAAAAGTGATAAAAAACGTGAAAGTTTCCAAATTCTTTAATCGGTGACAAAATTTTTTGTTATTGATAAATTCAACCTTAATTTTTTTACAGTTTATCCAAAATATGTTATATTTTACTAAACCAATTTAAGATATAATATATAAATACAGAATTTATCTTAAAATGACATTTTTTGACCAAATAAATTTAAAAAATGCATTTTTTATATTTCACGAGACTAAATTAATGAAAATTGTGCAAAATCCTGATTGGTGCAATATACCAAACTTTACCATTTTTTAACTATATACCTTAAACAAAATTTAAACAAAATTTCAGAGAAGTTTACCGTCCAGTTTTAGAAATTTTCAAATTGATGACTTGAATAAACACTATTCTGATAGCGAAAATCCCTTTAATCTTGATTATTTTGCTTATTTTAGTTTAAATCATGAGAATTTTATATTCAATGACAGAATTACACAGGAAAAAAAGAAATATGCCAATTATTTAAGCTCTAGGCTTACGAAAAAAAAAATAGCTTCCAGTGGGATTTGAACCCTGGTCCTCTTGGTTGAGAGAAATCTATCCTAATTTACTACTATAGTTATCTCCCTTGGATACTCTTCTGGATATAGGTATTCATTACACAGGTCTTACCTTAATGAGAGGTTTAGCCAAATACCGGTATTACTTCCGGTACGGAAGCAGAGCTAACGGAAGGCGGAATTCAAAATGTGTTGTTTATAAACCGGTAATATGGATGTGTTTTCCCAATGGTTATATAAGAAACAAACTATGCTGACAAGCTATACAATTTAAATAACCTGGCTTGACGACCCTCACCATCTCGTGCAAGGCGCTACATGGTATATGTCCCTCTCCGAAACCAGCACTAACTGTGAGCACATCATACGTATCTGAAAGACATTTCAGGAGGTTCTAAAGTATATATCTCAAGCCAACCCTGCGAATAAATACAACCGTTTAAACAATGAAAGGTTAACCTAAGTAACTTGCACTGGCATTTGTTTGGAAGACTTTTATGTTGGCTTCATAAGATTATCATGTGTTGTAAAATACAGGTTTGACTGACCTTATACAAACATTGCATTTCAATTGGAATAAGATATTTACAAAGATAATTTAAATACTCAATTACAAAAAACCTCGGTCAGATCAATGTCTTTATTATATATAGTCCAATCATAATAAATAATAGCCGACGAAAACAACAAAATGTCGTAGTTTTTGTCAGGCCGGCTGTAATGACATGCTTTAAGTAGTGCTTTAGGGCTTTTTTTAAAAAAAGGCTGGTTTGGGTTTTCCTGCTCTAAAAATGTACAACAAACAGTTTCTTCCATTTTCCTACTTTGCAGAGGTGTCTCATCATGCCCTTAATAGATTTGTGAAGTTTCATCAAAATAGCACCATCTATTAAAAAAATTTCTAAAATAATGGGCAAAAAATGTCAGGAGTGTGACAAAAAAGTGTGACACTTTTAAAAATCATATTTGTTCAGACCATTATTTTACAAAAAGCTTGAATAAAGACAATTTTTAGTGTTGTTTTAGTAAAAGGTGCATTTATTAGGCATCAAATAATGATAAAATTAAGCATATTATACTTAAAGTAATCAAAATTTATGCTATAAAGTCAAAGGTGGTAGATAAGAAAATACCTCAAGAAAGTCAATACATCTTTGCTTTATAAATTTATAGGACTTTAAAGATTAAAAGTACATAAGAAATGTTTTGTGTATCATTAAGTTTTATGTTTCTAGATGCAATAATTATAATGTAATCACCTCTTTTAAAATTATATTTGTCTGCAGCTGCCTTCAGAAAATGTCAGCAAAATTTGTCAGGAGTGTGACATTATGCACATATTGCAATATTCTGTCCACATATCCTTTACAAGAAAACAAGAGCATGTGTTTTCCTAGAAGTCTATGTCATGTTTTGTTAAATTGTGATAAACAGGAATGGCCCTAGTGAAACATTTTTGAGTACAATGCACTTATATGGCTGTCAGGAGTGTGACACGAGTGTGACACACTTTCTTAAAAATACGAATTTTTTATCTTTATGCGATACCACAAGGTCTAAAGCACTTATATTTGATGCTTCAACATGTATTTTAACAGAAATGTACATTTAAATAATAAGAAACAGTAATAATTGTAATTTAAGGACACTTGTGATTTATTTAATGTTGGTCAATAAAGCTCCATAAAATTTTTATTCTGCCACATATGAGTATTACTTAATTGATTTTGATCTCTGTAAAGACTATACAAACATATGGAGCAACCAGTTTGGACTTTTTATGAACTTAAGTTCTTTACATTTTTGTTCACTTCACTTGCTAGTTTTCAAATGACAGTATCTCAGCAACCAGTTGACTTATCTCAAAAATATTTTCAGTTCTGTGCTCAGTTTCAATAAGCAGAAATACAGAATAACAAGTTTGGAATTTTTATGAACTTTAATTTTTCACTTTTTTTTTTACTTTTCCAGCCATTTTTTTAAACAGCCCTTTGGTGTCACGTTTCTATTTTAATCCACAGTAGCGCTATTTGTGCAGTGCGACAGCCGTAAAAAGTCTCCCCGTACATATAGTCAGTACTGTTATGAATAAAATAACCCGCTACCGATGTCTTGCAATGATGATAACGTATAACAGGGCTATGAGATCAACCTTTTTTGGGGGTCAATTAGCTCAATTGGTTCATGTCGTCGGAATTGAAGGGCTATGCACTTACGCCGTGATGGTGCGGGTTCGCTCCCAGGTAGAGGCAATCATTTAAAATTCACAGTAGCGCTATGTGTGCAGCGTGTCAGCCGTAAAAAGTCTCCCCGTACATATAATTAGTAATGTTAAAATAACCCGCTACCGATGTCGTGCAACAGGGCTATCCGATTAACCTTTTTTTTTTTTTTGGGGGGGGGGGGGGGGGGGGGGGGGTTACAATTAGCTCCAGTGGTTCATGTCGTCGGAATTTCAGGGCTAGGCGCTTATGCCGTGACGGTGCGGGTTCGCTCCTAGGTAGAGACAATATCATTTACACAGGCTGACGACTATAGAGCATTGGATGTTGCATTGCCTTTTCTTAATAAAAATTAAAAAAATTTAGCTTTTGCTTTTGGAGGAATAGAAGATGTGCTCTGTTCTTAAATTAAAAAACAAAACAACAACAACAAAAAAAACAACAAAAAAAAAACACTGAAAATAAACTACAATGATTAATTAAAAAATAATTTAAAATCAAATCCAGCTTTGCGCAATAAAAAATACAGTCAAAAAGAAAGTATTTGCACTTATTCCCGTACGACTATGAAAACTGATAGTTAAACAACATGCTTATAAAACAAAAACTGTTATCACTAATCAGCGCGTAGATACCATTTGCCTTCAAAGAGTTATTTCGTTTGTTAAAATGACAATTTTGTAGAGCAACCAGAAAACATTTCTTTACACAAGACGCAGAAGACTCGTTGTCGTCTAACATGAGCGCTCAAAAAATTAATTTAATTGATATTCAAAAACATGGTTTGCAATGTCATTAATACACGGTTTTACAGGTACCATATTAATTGATAGAAGTAGGAACTATTTTTATTGTATCAGAAACTAATACCGTCTACTAATTGTTTCTACAAAAAACCCTTTTTATGAATCATTTTAGTTCTTAGTCTTACTATCATCTATATCCAGGTGCTTGTCGGTAATGAAATCACAAACATATCTTTCATATAAATTCTTCTCCTTTGCTTTATCCAGCATTCCCTGGGACGGATCCAGTGCATCTATGTGCTGAAATCCATGCTTTCTTAGCTGTAAGCGAAGATGTTTCAATAAAAAGGTTGTGCATTGACAAAAGAACACTGCAGGTCATACATGTGTAGTCACCAATGTTGGTAATGACATGAACATAATTTGTATTTCACTTAGTGCTTTTGAATGCCAACAATTCCCTTTTTCTGCATGTTAATAAATTAGTAGAAAAATGCAGTACCAATCTTAAGATAGTTGTTGTCAACTGTTTTTTTTTGTAACAATGGGGAACTGAAAATAAACAATCTGCTGAATATAACAACCGGGCTCAAGATCGTATAACTAAACCTAGAGACCAGTCTCAAAACTCAAGTCGCCATTTCAGCCAATCAAGCTTGCGATTTTAGACTGGTCTTCAAATTTAGTTTTATGATCATGGGCACTGATTTCATTAAATTATAGATTGTTTATAGGAAAGGGTAGTAGAACAAACCTGAATAGCGCACAAGCCGGTTCCCGCAGCCACATCGAAGACTCTAGCTTGAGCTTTCTGTTCGTCACTTAGCCCTCTTGCAGCCTCAGCCGCCGTCACTACAGGAGCATTGTAAACATCTTCAGGTAGCTCCTTAGCACAAAAAGTAGGTAACCAATCTTGTTTGAGAAACCATAATAGACAGTAAATTAAGCACGACCATCACAACTTGGCCCGGAAACCAGTCTCAAATCTCAAGCATCTGATTGGCTGAAATGGCGACCAGTCGCCATTTCAGCCAATCAAATGCTTGAGATTTGAGACTGGTTTCCAATCTCAGCTTTCTAACCTTCAGCCCTTTCCTATGCATTTTACTAACCCATTATTTCTGCATTAAGCCCTGTTAGGCCTTTTTAGAGTGAAGGGCCCAAGATCATAAAACTCAGATTGGAGAACAGGCTTTAATCTCAAGCATCTGATTGGCTGAAATGGCGACCACTCGCCATTTCAGCCAATCAGATGCTTGAGAATTGAGACTGGTCTTCCGATTTAGTTTAATGATCTTGGGCCCAGGTGTTTGTATAGACCTGCAGATTTTCAGGGTAAGGAAGTGGTCTCTTTCGACACTATGTCAGACAAGCGCGGGGGCATGGGTAGAATAACAAACATTTCGCTAGCTGACTTCCAGATTTCTAACATGAAAAATTGTGACTTCAGGTTCTGGTTTATGGCGCATTTAAGCATTGTCTGCCATCACTAGTCTATAGTTCATTGAACGTTTTACATGAGCATGTATTTACATAAACAATATATTGAGCGCAGAATTGGTGTTTTTATTGGGATTTTGTCCCCACGACAGTTTTCCACTCTGTGGCCATGTTCAACTCGGGATATATTATTGCCACCAACCTTTTCATACTCCAGTCCATCTGCCCATTTGCTGTAGAAGTCGGCGACCTCCTCAGGTTTGATACCTTTATGCATCACAGTGGCGATCTGTTTATACACGTGAGCTTGCTCCGGCTTCTCGTACTTCTCCCATTCATCTTTCGTAAGATCAGCCATCTTTCTTCAGGTTTGAAATAAACAAATAATGAAACGTCACATTCTTTCCGAATTGAAACTGCACAAACTTACGAATTATTTGAACTCCTTAAAAACTAGGTGACTCATGACTTTCCTGATCTCATATCTAAACACAGAAGTTAGAAGTTGTACCCATACCAATTCTGAAGTAGGATGTATAGAAACGGATTCTTTGGGTAATATAAGACATCATGACGTAACGTCATAAACAAACGTTTTTGGCGCAATTTCAAGCATTTTTTCTGTCGAAATCACGCAAATTATGCATAAGAAGCATGAAGTAAACAGAAAATTTGTTTTACAAGTGAAAGGTTCGACAATATTTTACTTGTGATCTCCAGAATTATGAATTTTAACTCGTGGCAACGCCACTTGTGAAAATAAAACTTCTCAATTTGTGAAATATAGACCCCCTATTTCTATCTTACACTGTTAATAACAAATACCCACTGTATTCTTGCACCTACGTGTTTTTTTTCTATCAATGTTATATAATTTCATTATTTATACGCGCAAATCAAGCAAAATAGTCTTGAGGAGCCATCGTGCTACCGTAAATACGTATAGGGGTAATACAAGATTTTCAGAGTGGGATATTTTCAAATTCTGAACTGCAACTGTGAAAACGGTTTTTAGCTAAGAATTGCATAACCATGTTATATGGTATTTTGTTAACTATGGATAAACAGAGTCTGTGCAGTTGTCGTTCCCGATACATAAGATTGACTATTGTGGGTCTTTTCTGGTCCGATAGTCCGTAAAATAAGTTTTATAAATATTATATATGAAGTCACCCAGCTAAGATAAGCACTTCTAGTGACATATCGATTTTAAGAGGACGAAACCAAAATAGTCTTTGTCGGTAGAGTCAGTATCCCAAAGAAAACAAATGTAACGGATTTCCTCCTAGTCGGTTCCTCAAAATGTTGAAAACTAAAAGTTAAGAGGAAAATACTCATGAACTGGCACCAAGTCCGAAGTTTGGTCAGGTGACATATAAACCATACGTGAATTCTTTTATAACATGGAAAACCATTGACTATTTAACATTATATTCAAGTGAATCTCTATATAACGAATTTAGACCTACCGTTAGTCTCAATAATTCGACTGCAAGCACAGACCCATTATCATACTGACTTTATACAGATGTCTGTCCGCGAAGGGCGACCATCGTATATATACTTAAAGAAATTAGAAACGCAACTTCTTTAAACACAAAATATGTTTCGTGATTAAAGAAGTTGCGTTTTTAATTTCTTTTACTATATAGTATGTTTTTGAAGAAATTAGAAAAGCAACTTTGTAATTCTTGTTTAAAGAAGTTGCGTTTCTAATTTCTTTTAGTATATATAGAAAAGCCCTTGTTGCGCACAAATAGTTGGGCTAGACCTACCGTCTACTGTAACACAACACCGATGTATTCGTGCGTTTCCGATACCATTGTGTATTTGTCATGGAAAACCATTTTATTTATTTTGATACATTTATACTGAGTGATGAGATTTTCGCTTTAACTCGATTAATTAATAATGCAAGGGAGATAAACCTTAAAATCTATTCAGAATTCTAGACAATATTTACTTACAAGATTATTTTTACATTTAGATGCTTATATTCGTTCTATACACCTTTATTATAAAAAAATCATTAAATGAAACGACAACTTTTCATGAATTTTATTTTGTTAAATCTTCTCGGATAATTGCACTTCTATTAATCTATTAACCATTGTTATGCTTTGCTTTACTCAAGTCTGACTAAATGTTGACTATAAATTGTATGTATACAATTTTATGCTGAATAAAATATGTGTTATGTTATGTTATGAATGATGAATAATTTATGTATCATTATACTAATACAACTACAACTAATTACAGGTGCACTCAAGTATTTGATAAAACAATCTGCCGACAGTGTCTTTAAATAAGAAATACACAGAAGATACTCGTATAAACTTCTTTACTCCACTTCCACCACCACCACCATCATCATCATCAACAACAACAGCATCGTCACTATCATCATCATCATCATCATCAATACAATCTCCTAACCTTAACGTACCCTACCGTCCTTGACACCTTTCCAATCAGTTAATACACCCGGCTGTACTGTACCAGATATTACAAGTAGATAGAAACGGTGAAAACAGGTTACTCAACAAACTGTGAAGTTGAAGAAAAAGTCCCATTTAAATGGTTTACAACTACATTAATACAAACTTGCAATAAAGTGGAAATCCTTTCACTAATGTATCTATGAACTAACAAATAATACACTGAATTTAAACATACTACCTCCCTCATGTACTATCCAATATTTTACTTTGAGGTAATCAGAGCACAACTGGTTACTAGAGCATATCCGCGAGACTACTGTAACACCATGCGTAATTTAATCTGTGTTTGTCTGTTGTTCTCAAAGAACCTAACAAAGAATTGTTTTAACAATGGAAACCTTAAATAATTTACTAAAAAAAACGGACGACGTTAGTTTTTAACTACGATTTCGATTATAATTTTGTTCAGATGTTGATAAGACTATGTGACCGTATTGTTTTCTTCATTTAATCAGCTCACAAATTCTAAAGATCTAAACAAATTTGGGGAAAACAGTAAAACATATCCATGACATGAATGGCCACATCCACACAACGCCCCCCACACACAGCCAAAACTAAAGAGCTGTATTTCTTAAAGATGTTTTTTTCCTGATGTGTCTGGCGGTGCTTAACATCTCCAACTTTGAGAATCAATCGGTCAATCGATAATGATTTCCCTATGAATAATGAAGAAACAATTCAGTATTTTCTTTACTGCAATTTTATTTTTTAAACAGTCGAGACAGAAAACCTATAACACTAATTAAAGAAAACAAAACTCGCAATTAAGGTCATTTTTTAAAATTGAACTTAATGCTATTTTGGTCCTTACTTACATAAGAACTGTTAAAAAAGTTATTATTCTAACCCAGGTATTGATAAGAACATGTAAGTTTATCATTAATGATAGATTTCTGACAGTTACTTGCTAATCTGAAGCTATAAAGGGGACTGGTATATTCAGTTTCCTTTTTTTGGCTCCTGTCTTAGCCTTGCCACTCTCCCTAATCCTTTAAGTACTGATTGCATTGGATAACCCATGACAGCTAATTAAACATTTGGAGGAGTTGTCATAGGACTGGATAGGAGTTTAAGTAAAATCTTTAGTTTTTATGTTTAGGATTGGAAACATACAAATTGTCCGCAAGAATCTTGAAATATCTACAATGAAATCAAATGGTGAATTTTTTTTGCATTGTCTAACCTGAACCCCTAGGTCCTCTTGCACTGAGTGAGCCTAGCTAATGGCTAATGTGCTTCAGCGGAGTAGCACTCACCATGCAAGCTAGGATACAAAGCAGTGTGCAAGGTTATAAAACTGAGCATGGAAACCAGTCTCAAATCTCAAACATCTGATTGGCTGAATGGTCGCCATTTCAGCCAGTCAGATGCTAGAGATTTGAAACCGGTTTCCAAACTCAGTTTTATAACCTTCAGCCCAGATTAGCATGCTGCAGAGGGTGATTAAGAGCCAAAGGGTAAATAACAAACATTTTTATGGGAATAAATCTCTGTATGCAAAGTATAAAATTCTACTACTCTTTTATATTTTTTTTATTAAAAAACAAGCGGAATTGCATACATGTTGTATCTGTATTTTTTTAATAAAAGAATCGTTTCAACTTGTACATTTAAAAGCTGAATGCATGGAATTTTCACTATTAACCTTATACTCAAAGGAATGTTTCATGTTTACAGCTTTTAATTAAATAAATTTGTCCATTTTGCAAGGAATTTTTTATTATCCAGCTAACTGAAAATGTTGAAGCTGTCGCAACAATTTCATAAAGTGATAACAAGTCGATTAAATAAGCAATGTCTTACATTAAGTCTTGATCTACATTTAATCAGTTTCAATAAAATATATCTTGTAGAGTTAGAACTCAAGATGAATAAATGTTCTTGAAATTTAATAAAAATAAATAAAAACAGCCTGTTAGGCAATAGAAAAAAATATTTTAGATTCTCATCCCCGCCCGCCCCTGTCCAAAACCACCCGCCCCCCAAAAAATTATTGGTAAAAAATCGAAACATATTGTGTTCCGGACAGAACTGGTTTTAGACCATCCCGAAATACCTTCTTAAGGTATTTCGTTAATAAAAAATAAAAAGTGCCCACCCGCCCTTTTTTCCCAAAATCCAGATGAGAATCTAATAATTTATTTTCTCTGGCCTTACAAGAGCGAAATCTACAAACTTTTACGTAAATTAACTTAAAAAAAGTGTCCGCCCTGAGTATTGAACCCGGGGCCTCCGCTTGAGTGGCGAGAGTGTTAGCCGCTACACTACAATGAACTTGTATTTTGTACTCGAAATTAACCATCAGTATCAAAGGAACTAGAAAGAAACCAGTAAGAACTAGAAATATCTACACTTTTCTTTCGTTTTACACTGTGTATTGTATGCAAGTGTTTACCTGACACACAAGAATATTTCATATAAAATTGTATTTAAGCCATCAATATTGACTTAACTGGTTATTTAAATCGTAAATATGTTTTCTCCAATACAACACCCACTAACAACCAATCGAAATAATCTATTTGATTTTTGCCTGCATAATAATAAAAATCCCACTAGATACCTCTCCACCCTGCTAGATGCCTCTCTGGTGTAAATAACGACCAATCGAAATAGTTTATTTCATTTTCCCTCTGCATAATAATTGAATACGAGTATTATTTACAACATTTCATTGGTCGAAAAACTAGGTCAAAAGTGAGCTATCCGTCGGTTTTCAATGGGCATTTCATAGGGCAATTAAGGCTGAATTTATGAGCAATCACGAGTTAACGTGTATTTGAAATACTCCATTATCTTTGAAATTTTTCACGGTTTTTAGAGATCTTTCAGGTGAGCTTATGGCCAAAATTTCAGAGCTCTAGACCGTCGGAAAGGTATTAGTCTTGGTGTTAAGCAGTATATTGCGTAAAACAGTATATAGCGTAAAATGACTGTTTTTAGGCAGTTTTCCCTAAATAAAGTGCATTTGGAATAATCCAATCTCTTTGAAATTTTCACGGTTTTTAGAGATCTCTGAGGTGTTCTTATGGCCTAAATTTCAGAGCTCTAGACCGAAGGGAAGGTATAAGTCGATGTGTAAAAAACTAAAAAAAACCGTAAAATTTCTAAGAGCGAAAACGTTTTATAGTCGCTTGCCGTTGCTCGTACTTCCAACCCAGATGCAAGCGCCATTTAAATGCAATGATCCGAAAACACTATTGGGTCGTGTGGCACTGATGGTGGGCGACCTGAAACCACTTTTAATTTGAGCCATTGCATTTAAATGGAGCTTACATCCGTCGGTTTTCAATGAGCATTTCATAGCGCAATTAAGGCCGAATTTATGAGCAATCAAGAGTAAACGTGTATTTGGAATAATCCAATCTCTTTGAAATTTTCACGATTTTTAGAGATCTCTGAGGTGAGCTTTTGGTCGAAATTTCAGAGCTCTAGAACGTCGGGAAGGTATTAGTCCGGGTGTTAAACCTTAAAAAAAAAACAAAGCGTAAAATTTCTAAGTGCGAAAATGTTATACAGTCGCTTGCCGGTGCTAGTACTTCCAGCCCAGATGCAAGCGCCATTTAAATGCAATGATCCAAAAACATTATTGGGTCGTGTGGCACTGATGGCGGGCGACCTGAAACCTCTTTTAATTCGAGCGCTTGCATTTAAATGGAGCATGCATCCGTCGGTTTTAAATGGGCATTTCAGAGGGCAATTAAGGCCGAATTTATGAGCAATCACGCGTAAACGTGCATTTGGAATAATCCAATCTCTTTGAAATTTTCACGGTTTTTAGAGATCTTTGAGGTGAGCTTATGGCCACAATTTCAGAGCTCTAGACCGTCGGGAAGATATTAGTCCGGGTGTAAAGCAGTATTTAGCGTAAAATGACTTGAGTTGTTTTTAGGCAGTTTTCCCTAAATAAAGTGCACTTGAAATAATTCAATCTCTGAAATTTTCACAGTTTTAAGAGATGAGATCTCTGAGTTGAGCTTATGGCCGTAATTTCAGAGCTCTAGACCGTCGGGAAGGTATTACTAGTAGTCCGGGTGTACATTGTAGCAACAACTCGCAGACGCCCGGCTTCATCATGACGTTATCTTGGCGGCGTTCTTGGAAGAAGCTAAACGAGAGGAACAAAGAGTCCGAAGACGACGAAGACGGCGGTGGGTCCAAGTTTGGCGACTGCATCGTAGGACAAGCACGTTCTGTGGTGTAGTTGAATGAATGTTGTTGAATATGATATATTGCATGACAATGGTTTTCTTGAAATACAAGAAACACAAAATATACGTACTGACAAATGTAAAGCAGGCAAGAAAATCACCTTAATAAATATTGGTTTATCAAATGTATTTGTTAACTTATATTATTTTATCTTTGGAAATAACTTCAAAAATATAAAGCTGATACAAACAAATTATGAAATAAATTAAAACCACCTTAATTGAAAAGTTAGTCAAACAATATTTAATATCTTTATCAGAATATGTAAGAAGTAACGTTATTTTGAAAACAGTAAGACACGTTTAAAAGTTAAAGAAAAAAAGCTAGACCTAAAAATTCCTCTTAATTCTGTTCACATAAATTCACAAAAACTAAGCAATACAAAACATAATTTTAAATTCCAACGTGAGTGTAATGATACTGACAAAAATGTTGTGTTGTTGTGTGAATTCATGTAAAAATATGTTTTGGGAATTTTTGTGTTGTTGTTGTTTTTGTGAATTTATGTAAATAGCAGTTAGGGAATTTTTAGATCTCCCTATTTTTCTTTACTGTTCTAGCGTGTCTTATCATATGCAAAATATAGATACCTCAGTAACACTCGCTTTTGCAAAAATTTCATTAAACGGCATTTTGCCGTTATTGAGATTTTGATAATTTTCTTTTTATCGATGAATGTGCAGGGGAGGAGTGTAGTAAGCCCTTAACTAAACCGCTTACATATATTTTCTACAGTTGTGACTAGATTTGTCAACTATCACAAGGGAAGCGAATCCTGTGTAATGAAATCAAATCGAGCTTCAAAATAAAAAATATGGCGGGTAATTACCCGCCATATCGAATTCGATGATATGAATTCCGTCGCAGCGTGTAGTTACATTGAATAGAAGTTACATAGTCATGAATAACAATCGCTCTGTTAAATGGAGACATAAAGACTGTGGCACGTAAACAACAGGTGAAACTATGGCTTCAAATATTTCTGATGGAAAAAGATTATGATTAGCGTGAAAATGAAAGGAGATTTGAAAGCCGTCAAACACGAAAAAATATGAAAATAGCGCAGGCCTTGTACGATTGTACCTGTTCATGATGCATATTACTGCCCACGCCAAGAAGTCCCGGGTTGAGCACTAAGTATTTACACAAGTTAACAGTAACGATTTTGATCAATCCCAAAGGATGTTAGTATATGACGGTGAACATGGAACCTTCGATGCCGAAGGAATGAATAAACGCCCTTAAAATTTTGTTAATTATAATACGAAGTGTTTCAGCAGTTACATACTATTTGTGTCAATGCTGTGCTTCTGTCTGTTGTTATTAAAGGCAAAAATTTGCCGATTTGCCAAATAATTGTACCAGGGAAATTGATTCACACAAATTTGTATACATCTTGGATCCCCGTTAAATTCGTCTTTTTTACCGAATTTGTTCTTTTGTCGAACAGGAACAAGTTTTCCGAGCTTCCACGAAGATATGCTGCTATTGCGCCAAAGTTACTTCTTGTTAAAATAAGAGTGTCACAGAAAGACAGCAAGTATTGTTCAAACAGAACAGTGTAAAATCCTTCGCACCCGTCGTCTGTGTTTTTGAATACCCCTAGCCTGTCTACATGAACTATTGTCTTGTTGAGAAACACAGAATTTTCGAGCAAAAGAGATGAGTTAATTTTCACTTCGTCTGAATCTGTTGCTATATAAATCACGTATTTCGTCGGATCTGTGTATATTGTCAAGAAATTCAATACAGTAGCGACATTCGGGCCTCCGCGTGGCAGAAAGCTGTCACGTGGATTACTCGGATTTTTTCCAACGCGGATATGACTGCATACAACGTGCTTTCCTTGAAAGTGTTTTAAGCTAAATTGACTTAACTCTTGAGAAAGTCTGTTGCCCTGTGTAAACAAGGTGTGTAAAATCATTCTTATTATTTCGTGGTTTGGTGATTCCCAAACCCAGGAATAAGAGTCAATTTTCATATTTTGTTTCAAGCTAGGTATTATGTAAGAGTTCATGTTTACCTCGATGACTTGTTTCGCTATAATGTCAGCATTTTTATTAAAAATTGATTCAAGTACAGTTTTGGGGGAGACACGTGGAATCAAGCTTTTATTATTTTGTTTAAGCGAATCCGTAAAGTTTTTACACAGTAACCAATTATATTTCGAATGTTCTACATTTAGAAAGTTTTCTAATCCACAGGGTTTATTAATGTCAATAACGAACATCCTTTTAGTCAATAAAGCTAGTAAAAAGGTGGACACGATGCCCTTTTGTCGGTCTCCCCAGCCGCCACACAGATCATCTTCTCGGCAGGCGTAAACCAATATTTTCTTCTTTTTACAGTCATCTTTGTCCTTTACAGTTATTGCACTTAGCTGATTATCTGTCAGAAACCACAGACCGGAAGTTTTCCATTTCTTATTTATTTTACGCCATTCTTGAGACACGTGACTCTTTGAATTTACAGTTGTTGTCTTCTGAACCACTTGAACATTCCCAGCAATGATTACACCACCAACAAATGTTGCATTGTTGTTTTCGCTTCTTGAGTTATCTTGGATTTTGTAATAATGTTGTATGTCGTTCACGTTTTGCTTGTGTCTGTAGACGATAAGGAAAGACACTGTTGCAGTCATAAAAACCTGAAGATAACAAAACCCGATAAGAAGACACCAAAAAAGTTGACATCTTTGGTAAATGCCTAAATACTATATGGGGCGCGTCATGGGAAAAGATACCTTCGGACAGTTGACGTCAATCGTTGAAATGACGTCATAAAGTTGAGCAGACGACATTAATTATTATGCATTTCGCGATTAAAATATCATTTTATTGTCAAAATGTGTATGGAAAGCATATGTTAGTCATGAGAAATTTATAAATAGTTGTAAGTTCTTTCTAAATCGCCCCCTCAAAAAGGGTTTCTATATGTAGTAAAGAGTTCATTTGGTCCTTATACAAAATAATAGTTCCCTACTCAGATATTAGTAACCACTTGGCATATGATATACATGTACATTTCAGGTTTTCTATAACTCAGTGAAAATGGTATCTATAAATCACTACAAGTGTATGATTAACATTAACTTGACATACCTAAGCTAATATAGCCTACCTCGCTAAGTGTGACTTTGACGTTATTTATAAAAATATGTGATAAAAAAAACATTTCCAAAAATTCCGGCAATCTAAAAGTAGAAAGTGTCGCTTTCAACATAGATAACCTGCAAATTCATTTACATATGTATGTTATAAAGTAATAAACTAATTCGACCAATGCATTTATGGTTAATGCAGTACTCAAAAAGACCCAAATCAATGCTGACAGCATAAATCCTAAAGCTTACGCCGATTTTTTTCTGTACTTTACAAATACCATTTTCAATGCCCGTAATATCAAAATGAATACCCAGATCAGATCGCAATAAAATATGCAATGCATGTTGATTTGGTTTCAGATTTGCTTAGTGTAAATAAAACGCCAGGATGTATTGACAAATCACAGAAAAAGAATAAATGTTTATTGACTGCTCTAGGTTCAAATAAGACCACCTATGCATAAACAATATCCAACATGCCAAAGGGGGATTATATTACCTACTGGGTTTAAACCAGATTCTAGGGTGCATCAACCTCACACTTACCCCAAACAGGTTCTGATATCAACACACAAGTACAAGTTTTCTTAATGAAATCATTCCAACCCTCCCATCAGCTCAGCAATATTGAATACAAAAGCGCACAAATATATAAAACATAAGAAGCTAATAGCATTGCAAAGCCAAAAGGGTGGGTACTCAATGATCTATCTGAGACCAGAGCTCCTTGAGTCTAATCAGCAAGAACACGATGCGAGAACCTGTTGGGGCAAGTGTGAGGTTGGTGCAACCTAGAACCTGGTGTAAACCCCCAGTGGCAATTTGTTTTGCCACTGACCGTTCCAAGGCGGTATCCCCAAAAGTTCTCTTTTTTAACCAGCGAAGCTGGTTTTACTAATCACAATTCTGAAATCGGTATCAAACCAAAACGAGGCACTGGCAACCGGCGATTTACGCATTTCAGAGTAATCAGAGCGAGCAAAGTAGTCCAAGTTTCCTGTTACGTGTTAAAGTTGGCTCGTGCCACGTTAGTATCGCTAAAAGAATACTTGACTGCTTCACTGCGCTGTCCCTAATTCAGAACACAATCGACAACAAAAACAAATTTTATATAGGGGTTGTAGCCGCCAGGGATTCTTAGGCGAGCCACAGAAATGTTACCTTTAGGTAGAGATATAAACGATATTCCCGATGTTAGGATATAGCAATAGCTTAATATTAATTCTGAAATAATTTATATATCTTTTTCTGCTAATTCGAAGCTCAAAATAACAGTGAAAACATTTTCTTTATTTTGACATTTTTAGGCCATTTCAATATTTAACGTTTGCTCCGCTGCTAAACTGTTTGTTTCACGATTTTTTTTATCATTAACAATAACGATAATGATAAATTTCCATCTTAGCATATTTTTCTTCAATTGTCCACTTTATGAAATAAATGCGCAAATGCTTTCACTTGAAATTTTCAAGACATATTGCGAACATGTGTTTATTATTTGATGATAGGCGTTCATGAGCGTTGTAAATCACTGAACATGAAGCAATCATTATTGCTGAATATTTTTATATATTGGATTTCCACATATAAGCGTGAACAGTAAACAGTAAACTATTGAGATATGTAAAATTTTACATTTTAAAACTAGTATACCGGATATTATTCGTACAGAAATAGGGACATGTAAGATTTACAGATCTATGTATTCGAAACATGCTACGAGCAAGCGCGGTACGTGTCCGGCTATCACGTACGTCGCAGGAGACACGTCGACAATAAGGCCATTAGTGGTCCAAGGAACGGACTATGATTTGTTTCAGGAATAATGCATAATTTACTTTTTTCCAAAGGTGAAGATGTTTACTAGGTTTACGTTTTCGATTAAGCTAGAGATGACTATTATTTTGTTCGGAGTATATGAAATCATAGGCGCAGTAACACAATTAATATGCAAATGTCAGTGACGTCACAATTTCCCGGGTTTTGAAGAAAGCCAAATAACAGTAAAAGTACGTGTGAATATAGAGGACAAACCATGATGAAGCCTCAAATTAAAAACGACACATCAGTCTGTCTGCTGAAACTGATGTTATATAAACGGATTGTAAGCTAATTGACATTTATCCCATCTCCTTAACAACCAAAACTCAATGATATGTTTACGAATGTCTTAAATCTGGCACCTTTTTCTAATAATATGCTACATGAAAAAAAAACCATCGAGTCCGTTATTATATACAACTTATTACGTTGGAAATTTATGGTATAAGCTATAGTAATTCATTTTCCTCGGAAATTGTCTTCAACTTTACACGTGTGTTATCTAGCATTAAATTCCAACGCTTTCGGCAATGTTATGACTCTCGGTTGTTTTATCTTAATATGTAGGATTCTCAATTGTATGATTTCCTTTACATGATGGAAATGAGGGGAAACAGTTATATACTTCTTATTTCAAATAAATGCATAATCATTCCCATCGATTGGGTCTCACTTTTTATATCATTTTTCGTGTTCAATCTGTCTTTGGGATGTCAGTACACAGATTTCACTATTATAATTTCATCACATAGGTGACCAGTTCAGGGCCCAGTCAGCTGGCACAATAGTGCCATCTGATCTGGATCTAAAATTTGTGATTACTGGTCAGAAAAAAATTAATGATTCTAAAAGCGAACATTTTAAATCCAAATCAGATCGCAAAGATGTGCCAGCTGATATGGATCTAAACTGTTCGCCCAAGCTATGAAGGTATATCTATGGAGTAAAGGGTTAACAGAAGCCTTCATCCAGATAATACATGGAAACCCTTATTTCCACTATCATAAAGACAAGATGAAGGTCTTTGCGAGTGAAACAAGTTCTTTTGCTTTTTCGTAAATGGATACATGTATGAGAATCATGGCACTGGTTATTCTCAAGAAGCAAAATCGCTTCGCTGGTTTTCTGTACTTTCAGTACTTTGATCGTTAATTGATTGTGGTGTCCTATTTGAATTGACAAACTTATAACAAGCATGCTCTCTCTCTCTCTCTCTCTCTCTCTCTCTCTCTCTCTCTCTCTCTCTCTCTCTCTCTCTCTCTCCTCTCTTCTTTTTCGCTGCGTGGGGAGGCTGTGTTTTGTGAGTGTGGCGATTCCTGATATGCATATGGGTTTTTTTCTAATTTAACTTTTGGGTAGTTTGTCTTAATCACGTGTTAAGGGGGCATTAACATTGCAAATTGCGAAAACTGGTTTAAATTTCAAAAATTAATTTTTGGAAAAAGTACTCATTGCCAACTAGATTTTAGTGAAAAAAATGTATTTATCTAAGAATAAAGTAATCTCAGTTTAGTCTAATTCATGTTCTAATTACCAAGCACATTCTAAAACAAAAGAAAAACCATTTGCATGAGAACTCTGAAATTCATGGACAATATACCAAAACAACTCATACATGAAATAAGTACATGCTGGTCTACAATTATTAGTGCCAATTCGTCCAAATAATGTAAGGGTTTTCAAAAATTCAAGAAAAACTTACTTCCGGGTTTACTTTCGGTTTCATTGGCAATTCATTTTGACGTACCTTTTCAAAACTCGACATTAGTTCTCACTGGTAGACTAATGAAAGTGAGGAAATATAGTGTCATGTGGTTGTATTTAAGTTTGGATGCTCCAGTTGTTTGATTAAATTGCTTTATTTATATAGAACAGACACACACAAAAAGGAAATAACGTTTGCACAAAAACTCTGCAATGGCTGTTTAAAACGTATAGAACAATGATACAGATATCGCATAAACACTTATGTTTTGCGTTATTTGTCAAAATAATGTCAGAAATTTTAAGTAGTACATCAAAATGCTTTGACCGACAAATATAAAATATTGCTGGCTTGGTTTGATTGAGCCTGATCATGGGCAAAAATGGAAATGCATAGCCCCGGCTTGGACGCAACTCAATATTTTCACCAGTAAACAGTACACTTTTGATCCATCCCAAACGATGGCATTCATATGGCAGTGAAAATGGAACCTTCAATTAGGAACACCATTCCATGATCAGCAGCGAATGGTCCGCAGATAATAGAAAGAGTTTGCCCTTCACGAGAAAACAATGAGCGGAACTGAATAGAATAAAATTTTGACATGGGATCTGAGAATATAAATCCTGCATATCATGGACAACGCCAAATGCAAAAAATAAAACCAGTGTATATCCCGGGGATGATTGAACCGTATCCTAATCTATATTAACTGGGATACTGAAACCACCCATCTTCAAACTGGCCGTATTATTAAACTTAAATTTATTTCAGACGAACTATAAACATATAGAAGTATCGTGTCCAACGACCTTCAAAGGACGTTACTGATAACAGCACTGAATGAATGTACGTGGAGGCGTTTTACAGCCGCCGCACGGAACAAACAACACTTCTGTGGTATTGAAACAGATGTAAATGGAACTTTGAAAGCCACCAAACATAACAAATATGAAAACTAAAGCTGTTTATTAACAGTTCAGGGTGATATACTTCACAGTCTCAATACATATATTAATATAAGAATCTGTTATGAATGAATTTTACTCCGGAGGAAATGCCACGATGACTTCGGCTTTAAATATCTTCACCAGTACGTGAATTGGAAAGAATAGTACATCACAGTTACCTTGTTTTCAGTTCTTATGCAGTTTTGATTATAAATTTTGATTTGAAATTACTTTATATTTGCGTTCTGATATGTACCCAGGCACATTTAACCCCTTTCTCCATATACATGCCTTTAAATTGGGTTCAAATAAGTATTGCAAATGAAAACACACACAAAGAAAATATCAAAATATGATGTCAGAAAATCTACACTGCACAGCATTGTTCTGTACTTTACTGTATCCCTTATCTCCATAACTATAAATCGTTGCTGTTTTGCAAGTATTTAACTGTTGAGTATTTGTTTTTACGAAGCACAATAAATCAGCACTGTTGACACAGTCAGAATAATAAATTATTTCAAATACAATGTATTTTATACGGAATCCCTAATGTGACACGTTTTATACTTCTTTTTTTCATTTCCATACTTTTTAAAGGATAGTTTAAATATTAAATATTAATTCGTTTAAACGAAATATTAATTTGTTTTAACGAAATAATATACATATCCAAGTAGACTTAGAAATGTATGGTTCCAACTTGCCGAAACAGCTTAGCCGGACGGACTTACGGACACACGGTTCAATCACTAGATGCCGAGGGCATAAAAAGTTAAATAAGCAGATAGTTTTATTTCAATTGTCAATGTTAAAGGTTTCATTAGCATTATTAGCGACGTATATAATTATCACGGGACCTTTCAATTAAATACAGACATATGAATTTTCTGATTAGCAAGATGTTGTGGTGGTAAATTTGAGTTTCGTTATAGTAAATGTTTGGTAGAAAAGAATAGTACCCTGTGAAACTAGAAGCAACTTCGCATAGATTCGGCAAAAATGTAGCAAAAAGTTGCGTTTCGTCAACATTCAAAACCAAAAGTTAACAATAGCCAGTCGGTAACGACAGCATGCTCGACTTTTCGATGAGTCGGAAAAAAGCAAGCAAGTTAATTGCATTTCTTGTCGAATAACTAGTAAGCGGAAGAAGAATTTTGCTTACAAGAACATGCTACGTTGCACAACCAATTCACGAAAAAGAGAACTTAAAATAATATCGGCTACCTTGGGGAGCGGTCAGTGGCAAAATAAGTAAATTCATAAATACATAATATGCCACATGGGCAATGAACGTGCAAATAAAAAGAAATGTGCTCTACGGGACAGTCGTTTTAATGAAAAGGTAGAGTACACGATGAAACTTTTTGACAAAAATCCAACGATTCTACATGTATGTAACTAGCTAGTGGCAAAAGAAATTTATAAATACATATTTTGCCACATGGGCAATGAACGTGCAAATAAAAAGAAAGGTGCTCTACGGGACAGTCATTTTAATGAAAAGGTAGAGTACACGATGCAACTTTTTGACAAAAATCCAACGATTCTACATGTATTTAACTAGCCAGTGGCAAAAGAAATTTATAAATACATAATATGCCACATGGGCAATGAACGTGCAAATAAAAAGAAATGTGCTCTACGGGACAGTCGTTTTAATGAAAAGGTAGAGTACACGATGCAACTTTTTGACAAAACTCCAACGATTCTACATGTATGTAACTAGCCAGTGGCAAAAGAAATTTATAAATACATAATATGCCACATGGGCAATGAACGTGCAAATAAA
Source organism: Corbicula japonica (assembly GCA_038501625.1). Taxonomy (NCBI): domain Eukaryota; kingdom Metazoa; phylum Mollusca; class Bivalvia; order Venerida; family Cyrenidae; genus Corbicula; species Corbicula japonica. The sequence continues at coordinate 1,147,885 of JAZAYU010000160.1, forward strand.
AAGAAATGTGCTCTACGGGACAGTCGTTTTAATGAAAAGGTAGAGTACACGATGCAACTTTTTGACAAAACTCCAACGATTCTACATGTATGTAACTAGCCAGTGGCAAAAGAAATTTATAAATACATAATATGCCACATGGGCAATGAACGTGCAAATAAAAAGAAATGTGCTCTACGGGACAGTCGTTTTAATGAAAAGGTAGAGTACACGATGCAACTTTTTGACAAAACTCCAACGATTCTACATGTAACTAGCCAGTGACAAAAGTAATTTATAAATACATAATATGCCGCATGGAGAATGAACATGCAAATAAAAAGAAATGAGCTCTACGGGGCAGTCGTTTTTGATGAAAAACCAGAGTACACGGAGACCCTTTTAAACAAAAAACCAACGATTCTACATGGAAGTAACCAGTTATCTGTTGGGAAATATCAAACACCTATTTGTTATAATTGCATTTTTAAGGGCAGTTATATCAGAATATATTATGAAAATGTTAAATTTCTAGACTTTTTAAAAAAGCCCATGAGGTTGTGTTTTCCTATTAAGTATAGTGTCAAACGGACAAGCAGACCTAGAAGAAAGCAAACACTCACTTTACCAACAATCTATTACAATCAAATAAACCAATTATCAGTATGTGTTTATAATGACTAAGAATATTTTATCAATCTTCAGGTTCAACATTAATCTATTTCCCCAGCTATTAAAATAAGTTCACATTTTTATTAAATAAATATCTACTAATATAAAAACAACAGAGAATGTGACTTTTACATGAAAATTACTACAATGTATTAACTAATGTAATTTATTGAAACGTACCCTCCTAATATTTTGACTAAATAACTTTTTTGGAACATTTATATATTTTTAAAAAAAGTTAAATCATCACGGTGCTTTTATTAATCCATACCATATAAGTACCTAATTATATTCTTATTTTAGAAAAACGAGAAAATTATCGTAAAATATTACCAAGAACCTCTTTTTGTTAATCTCCATTTTGTGACCGAAGTAATCACTTTTCTCAAACAATCAAGTCCAGGAAGGGCGTCCCAGAAGAAACGCAACTGCGCTGAGTGCTGAATCTTTTTGAATGAACCAACAAATAGAAATGTTATCTCAACTTGATCGGACGATAACGGGGAACAGGTTTTCAAACTAATTTACACTACCTGCGATAATTGGTCATTTACAAAAACAGTGTTTTCTATCTGTTAACGACAATCGATACTTGGTTCATATTTCGCCTACTAGTATGTAGGTGCATTTTGCTAGGGAAACAAATATGGTGGCTGATCTCTGCCATTTCTTGTTGGCTTGTCGGTGCCCTTTTAACACGCTATCACAACACAAAAACCTAAGTGCGCCGGTACGACAAATGAAGTGATCGTTTTTCTGGCGGGGCGCCAAAACGTCTAATCAAGAATGTCTTGTTCAGCTTGGTTTGCATGTTGGCACAATTCACAGTTGTCTTTCTGGCGCACTAGTTTTTGCTGGGTTTATAGGTTTGATTTTAGGTAGAAATAAAATCAGAACAGAACTTAAAACTCATTCAAACTGACCAATATCAAAACAGAAAAAAACGTTAGGAATCTAAAACCACAATGAAACATCAAACCCAATATACATCTTGATCACACTTTTCCGCAATCAAAACATGACTCCGTTTTGAAAAGGTCATACCAAAAGCCCTTCTCATTGTTTGAGGTTAATAATAATTATTATTAAAATAATAATAATAATAATAATAATAATAATAATAATTAATAATAATTAATAATTAATAATAATAATTACTATATTTTCAAATGGTAAACTCTCAATTTTGTACACAGTTATAAAATATATATTTATAAATCTTATAATAAGGGCCCACTACACTCCTCCTCTGCACGTTCATTGATTAAAAGAAAATTATCAAAATCTCAATAAAGGTATTATCGACTCGTTAAATAATACCTTGCACAAATGAATGTTACTTATGTATCTTTATTTTGCATACAGTAAGAAACGTTAGAAAAGAAAAGAAAAAAAAGCTAGATCTAAAAATTCCATTTTCATCTATTTTAAAATTCTATTTTAATTACATAAATTCACAAAAAACTAAGCAATACAAAACATAATTTTAAATTCCCACGTGAGTGTGATGATACTGACAAGAAAATGCTGTGTACTTTGTAAAGAACTTTCAACTACTAAAAGAGAAATCAATGATTGTCATCCGTTTACGCGACCAGGAAGCGACCAGGAATTTGAAGGTCAAACACACTTTTCCTAAAATCTCACAAAGTTTACACATGTAAGTAACGAGGACACACGATATTGTTGTTAGTATCATCTTACTCATATGGGCATTTAAAGTGATGTTTTGTGTTGTTCAGTTTTTGTGAATTTATGTAAACAGAAGTTTAGAGAATTTTTAGATCTTGCTATTTTTCTTTACTGTTCTAACGTTTCTTACCATAAAGATCTATTAGTAACACTCATTTGGGAAAGTTTCATTGATACGCATTTTGCAGGGGAGGAGTATAGTGGGCCCTTAAACGCTGTCATTTTAATCGATGTTTCTTGCACTGAAACCGAATCAACCCCCGGTTTGACTGGCTTCATCCTCACCAATACACCACTCACTCTCAATTTTATTTCAGCAGACTGAAAGTTGTTTCTCTAATCAATTGAGGGTTGTCTACAGTCGTCATAACACTTTCATCAATAATTAACTAAATTATCAAAATCTTTATAACAGCAAAATGCCGTTCAATAAAACCTAGCACAAATAAATGTATAAATATCAGGGTTTTATTAGAACGGTAAAGAAAACAGCTAGAACTAAATTTTCCCTAAAATTCTATTTACATCGAACAAAAACTTAAGATTACAAAACACCATTTTAAATGAGTAATATGGTACTGATAATATCTTCTTGAGCTGTCTGGTTGCGTAAACATGTGACAAAGAAATAAAAATGTTGAGTTCTCTAGCTCTTCATAATTGAAAGTTCCTTTATGTTCCTTAAACTTTTAAAACAAGGTTATCGGTATCACAAATTAAGGAAAACCTTTTGCAAGTTGTATCGCCGATACTCAGACCTAATTCGTAAATACAGGTGCAGTTTAAAATCACTATTGCAACAAGGTATTTCACAGCCAGTTTTTTATGGAAATATAATTTATAAACTTAAGAAGATAAAAGGCAATGTTAATTTCTACCGGTTATTCGTAAAAACCATCTGTAAATTTAAAAAGAAAGGTTACCAACATGATATTTTACAGCGCTCTGCAGGCCTGGTAATTAACCCATCTACAGTTGATCATTATGCTTACCTCTTTGGTTGCACGACGGTGGCAGTGGTTTAAGAGTTTATGAATGTTTATGGGGAAATCTTGTTTGAAAAGAACATAGAATCTCGATTTGTTTCTTTAATCCCTGTCATCGTGCTCTTGCTGATTTGACTCCAGGAGCTCCGGTCTCTGTAAGATCATTGAGTACCTACCCTTTGGCGTTGCAATGCTATTAGCTTCTTATGTTTTATATGTTTTGTGTGCTTTTGCATGCAACATTGTTGAGCCGATTGGTGGATTGGAGTTATTTCACCAAGACAACTTGTACTTGTTTTGTGATACGAGAACCTGTTGGGGCAAGTGTGAGGTTGGTGCACCTTAGAACCTGGTTTAAACCCCAGTGGCAATTTGTTTTGCCACTGACCGTTCAAAGGCGGTATCCCCAAAAGTTCTCTTTTTCGTTAATTGTTTGTGGCGTCCTATTTGAATTGACATACTTATAACAAACATGCTCTCTCTCTTCCTCTCTTCTCTTTCGCTGCATGGGGGTGTGGGGGGGGGGGGCTGTGTTTTGTGAGTGTGGCGATTCCTGATATGCATATATTACTTTTTAAAAGGACACAAGCTATTGGTTGTCAGCATCATATTTCTTATTTGTGCGTTTAAAATAATGATTAGTGCTTTGGGTGCCAATAGAATTGTACTGAATTTTTAGGCATGGCTATTTTGATTTAATGTTCTAACATTTCTTAATTTTTGTAAAAAAAGGATATATTTATCAGATGTAATTTAGCCATTTTAACTGCATTTTGACGTTCAAACAGATTTTATTATTAACGAAAGTGCAACGAAGACTGTGGACGGCAACAAAACTTTTTATAGGAAAATATTAAAATTCACCTCGACATTGTGCTAAACATAGTCAAAGTAAAGGTATTAAAAATAAGATATTTTTCTGGTTTAGTTGTGCATTCGATATTCTTTAAATATTGACCTTAATCGTTGGTAATTGTTTGGTTTGAAATTCAATCACCAATTAACCTTTTACAAAACGGTCGTATATATTTTAACTTAGCCAACTGATTTATTGTGCTGAGTGAAAATAGTCAGTTTATTATTTGCACAACGGCAACGATTTATAGTTTTCGGGCGATTAATGCATATTTGAAACTCATAAAGAACTTTAAGACATTGCTCCGTTCGTCATTGCTATGTCATAGACAAAAAAAGAAAAAATATCAAAATCTCTCAAACGGCAAAATGCAGCTCAATAAAACTTTGAACAAACCAATGTTATTAATTATGTTTAAAACAGACAGAGCTTTATTGATTCTTCAGTGTAGACCTCGTATGTAAGATAGATTCGATTCTGAAACTGAAAAATTTGTCGAGGTAGGGTCGTCAAGATGATTTTCTTGAAGTTTATAGTACCGGTATGTCTCATTGAAAATATGTAGCCTGCAAAAAAAATTTCATTGCGATAACAAAATGGGTGATAACTATGATGTACAAAAAAGTTCACTTAAAATTCAATTGAAAGCCCGCTGTTAACACCACCATTGGGACTGGGAAAAATGGTCTTAATAGTGGGGTAGTCTTTATATAGGAGTAGAAAATAGTGCAGAACTGTAAAATGGGACATCAGAACTGTGGTCTTATTAGAGAGGTGGTCTCAATTTCGGAGTGATCTTAATGAGGGGTTTTACTGTATAATGACGAGCTGCATTGTTATTAGTCCAAACTATAGTAGTAATATTAATTATTTTATGCCACCTAGCATTGATATATCACTAGCGCATAATTGTGGTCTAACATGTAATTTAAGACAGTTTTTTTTGTAAAAGACCAAGAAATCAAAACGATTTTCATTATTAAATTGAAAATGAGATTGAATCTCAGTAAGTGTCCCTTGTTTTGATTGTCAAAATTAAAAAGAAGGATTTTCTCCGCTAATAGACGGATTTATGTTTAGTGTCATCGGAAAAAATAAATAAAGAATTTTCAACAGCAATCAAAATGTTTTCGTTTAAGTTACGATTTTGTCTTTGAACTTGATGTAATGTGTTTTCCGTGATCTGTTTTACGTTGTAATCTTTAGTAAAATAAGGATATCAAGAAATATGCTTTTTCGAAAACGGGGGATATTTTGTGGTAATTGTAGATGCATTTCGTGATATAGATCGTCCGTTTATTAGCTGTAAATGACCAGACTTGACACTAGAGCTCTTGTATAGCCTTACATAATATTATCTGAACAATTTTCTTTAAAATCACTTTTTATACGCCCGTCGAAAATAGGTCGTATTATGGGAACACCCATGGCGGCCAGGCGAACGGGCGTCCAACCTCTGTAGTGGCTTGTTCAGATAATATTATGTGAGGCTATACAACCAAATGATCATTTTATAGAAAAGGTTCAAAGAAACGGCTACTAGGGAGAAGTATGAATGGACGGACGGATGGACGTTCAGGTGGATAAAAGAACGAATGAACAGAGAGAGGGAGGAAGGGATGAGAGAAAAAACCGACCGACGGACGATCGGTTGATGGAAAACGGACGATGAACGAACGGACGAACGAATGAACCGGCGAATAATCCAATAAATGGGCAAGTGGAGTTCTGTGCTAAAACTGCAATATAGAATGTACATAGGCTGTACGTATCAAATAAGTGTTTAACCTTTTAAAGTTTTGAAAAGCTTTATTATTGTTAAACATATTTATTAGCATTTTCATAAACATTTAGCAATGTATGCATTAACCTTACATAAAAAGGATACTAACACAGTTGCGATAAACCTTAAGGTTTCTCGTTCAACTTCGAAGTCCCCTGCTCATGTAACGTTAATTTACATTCTAATAAGGAGAATGCAGTGGCAAAATTCTAAATTGTCCATAATACAGTGAGTAAACAGGTGCTTAAGTAGTCATTATCGTTGAGCCTACCTGTGCGCAATGCAGAGAGTCAGCCTGTGCATCAAAAACTGGTGTGCAGAGAGGCCGCCGGTGCCCCAATTAAACCGAAAGTAAAGGGTGTTGGATAAATCTATTAATATTTTTACCTATTTGTAAGTATTTTTTGGAAGAATATTGAAGAAATGAATATAATATATCGCTTGATACGTTAGATATCAAAGCAAACACTCGTTATAGACTGCAGAAAAGCTGGATCTGTGCTCTACGTCTGTGTATCGTCAACTAGTTTCATCGAGATTTCGGCCACAATCGCCGATATTTAAAAAGTAAACACTACAATGCATAGTTTAGACATTCTAATGTTCCGTGCACAACCTTTTTTGTACAATATACCTTATATCTGTAACATTTGCATCTGGAATCTTCGACATATGCTGTCCATCCATTGTTAATAGCAAAGAATAGCCGTTGCCGAAGCAAAGAAACAGCCGATATAGGGAATTTCGCAAAGAAACAGCCGATATGGATAGGCACCGTGAATTATAGATTTATGTTACGATACAATCGAAGTTCCCGGCAGATGTTTAACAGATGTAAAATAATTGGATTTCTAAATTAACAACAATCAAGGTACTGAGTCCTATCCAAATATCGCCCATTGCATATATGTATATATTTTATTACTGCTTTTTAATGCCCGTTAAAAATTAAAGACTGTTAGTTTAAAAGTAACCTTAGTTTTTTAAAGAATGATCTTAAACTATTTTCATCAAAAATTTATTTAAGACTTGTATTTTTCAACGTTTCCTAAAATACAATATATAGATGACCATATAAATGATTAATGGAATTTTCTTGACGCTAGTGTCAATTTATTCGAAAATGTCATAAAACTAGATTTTTTACTTAATGGCATAAAACTAGATTGTTTTACTTTCATGCGGTATAAAAACATGAAATGCATAAAAAATGTTTTTTTAATGAAATGACAGTTTGAAATCACGTGATAATATCATCTGTGTCAATTATTTCAAGTCTTTAACTTCTCGCTGTCAGGCTGCTGGGCTGCCATATCGGAGTGTTGCTTCGGAATGAAAATGACATCGATGTTTGATTTATTTCATTATTTCATTTAAAATATATTCATTTCAAGTTGTTTTACAAACAAAATTATCGCGTTGTAAAATATCGAAATTCTCGTCTTAGATTTTCAAATTTCAATTTTAGCATTCAATGAAAAAATTAAATACTTATCGCTGTCTAGCTGCTGGACTGTATCATCCTTTCTCGGCGCTACATTCCTCGATTTTTGAAAAGTTCGTCTTTTTGTCTTATAAAGAGAAAAAATGTTGGGTTTCGCTCATTTTGTTATGTTCTCTTTTGGTTGTGGAGCGAATGTTTACCGGGCGTGTGACAACTAACGACACTTGCTAGTGAAAATATAGGAATGATATATAGATATTACTTATGTTTTTCAGATTTCCAAATTTTCAATGTTCGCGTTTTCTGAAAACAAGAAGAACAAAATCACGTGAAACCAATATCAACGTCAAAAGTTTTTAAAATCTCGCTGCCAGGTGCTGCATTACGATGTATAGTTAATTGGTCTCATAGAATTTACCAGTTTTCTGTTGAAACTTTTAGATATAACTGTAGTAGGATATAGTAAGCCGGAGATCCGAGGTTCGAGTCCTCGTCGATGCTACTCTTTCCATCCCAAATCTGCCACATTGGCTTTGTCGGCATGACGAATTACCCTTGGAGTTCCTTTCGGCGAGACATTGGCTGGGGTATTGGGCAATCTGGGCAGTCCCTTGCGCACATTTGTCGAGTAAATCGGAAATGTAACGTATAAGTGAGTAGATAAGATGAGGTGGAATTAGTATATTTTGCATTGGTGGAGCGTCGGCACTGTAGGCCGGAGATCCTAGAAGATAGTCCGGGTCGAGGCTTTTCTCTCCAACCCAAATCTGCTTTTGTGGCAGATTTAGGAAAGAGTACCCTCGACCAGGACACGTAATAGAAAGGGCGTGGAAATATATACTGAACCAAAAAAGAAACTTTCGCAAAGTATGTGCCAGTTGTTCAAGGGTACCACTTAGATGTACACACATATATACATGTAGTAGCTTGTAAAACTCGTTGTATTTACAAAATAATAACGTTGGTTTCATCGACGACTGGCCCTCAAAAAGTCCGGATTTGAACCCAATTGAACATCTTTGGGATAATCTGGATAGACGCGTACGTCGACGTCCGAACCCTCCAAACAACGTCAACGACCTTCGAGCAGCATTTCTTGAAGAATGGAATAATATTCCACAGGCTAACATTAACAAACTTGTGCTCTCAATGCGACGTCGCTGTCAGGCTGTCAGCATCGCACACGGCGGTCACACACGCTACTGATTTTAACTTAAGAAACGACCCCTACCTTATTTTAATTTAAAATTCAACAATCAATCTGATCCTTTCCTCCAAAATGACGATTTTAAGGCATCGCCACACTCCTCCCAATCCTATTCATCGATAAAATAAAAATCATCAAATCTCAGTAATGACAAAATGCCATTCAATGAAACTTTGCACAAATGAAGGTTACTAATGTATCTTTATTTTGCATACAGTAAGACAAAATAGAAAAGTAAAGAAACAAAGCTTGACCTAAAAATTCCTTGAATTCTATTTACATAAATTCACAAAAACTAGGCGATGCAGAACATAACTTCAAATTCCCTCGTGAGCGCAATGATACTGTCAAGAAAATGTTGTGTACTTTGTAAAAAACGTTCAACTATTAAAAGAGAAATCAGTGATTGTCATCCGTTTACGCGACCAGGAAATTGAAGGTCAAACACACTTTTACTAATATCTCGTAAAGTTTACATAAGTTAATCATGAGGACACAATAAATTGTTGTCAGTATCATATTACTCATGCGGGCATTTAAAATGATGTTTTGTGTTCTTTAGTTTTTGTGAATTTATGTAAATAGAAGTTGAGGGAATTTTTAGATCTTGCTATTTTTCTTTACTTTTCTAATATGTCTTACCATCTGTAAAATAAAGATACATTAATAACATACACTTGTGCAAAGTTTCATTTAACAGCATTTTGCCGTTATTGAGATTTTGATAATTTTCTTTTTATTGATGAATAGAATTGGGAGGAGTGTGGCAGGCCCTTAAAAGAACCACAATACATTATATTACAAAAATGTAAGCTTTCAGCCAAAAGGATTGAAACTGTACTTACATGTCTACAATCAAACTTGGCGAAAGTTTCTTTTTTGGTTCAGTATATATGTCATTTATGAAGCATGTACAGGAGGCATAAAACGCGCACGACAGTGTATTCGGCTTTTGTCGAATCTTATACAATTTATTCTAAGTAGTGCGATTTGGAAAGAAGTAAATTATCAGTCCTCTACCTAGCACAACTATTTGAGCGCAACAAGGGCTTTTCTATATATACGATGCTCCCCCTTCTGTAAAAAGTCAGTATGATAATGGGTCTGTGCTTGCCGTCGAATTATTGAGATTATCCTCAACCATACCGTACCTGTATACTGTGTATGGTTAAGTTCAATTTCTATCAAGACTCACCTAATGTACGGTATATCGAATTTATTTAATATCACCGTTAACGCTATGATAGTTTAAACTCTGTTTGTTCCACATCTTCTGTCAACAATTAACAGACCACTCATTGTAATATAGTATACAGTGTCGTGAATGGCAGTTAGAATTCAGCGTAAATGTTGCGTTTTATACAAGACCATTTATGAGGGACCAATCATTATCGACTTCCTGTCGTCCTTCCGAGAAGAGAAAGCAAGATTTTAGGAAACGTAGAAAATAGGAATTCCCACTTGTTTTGGATTAGCAAACGGATATTGTTGATATTATTGCTTTTTTCGAGAAGTGCATGGTAAGATATTGGTTTTGCGTTTATGCATTTTGTGTGACACTAATTTATCTTGCATGTGTTCAGTGGCTTATGAAAACAGAAACAAGAACCTATGTGTAGGGCCCTACCATAATTTTAGATCTCCGGCCAACCATGCCACTATGCCATGCTGTCACTTGCGCAGTTGAGCAACCATAAGTCCTCTCACTTGGACACCACCGATTTCCGCCTTTCGAAGTCGTAGATTAAATTTTAACAAGAAAATCTAGGTTACATTGCGGTCTTAAATAACAAAATTTCCCCGGTAATGAAATGAAATTGGTTTTAACAGGCAATACAAAAAGTGGGCATATTGAGATGACCCCTGTCCTGGCGAAACCCCAAAATAATAATCTGTTTTCTTTGTGCAAAATGTGTTTTGTAATTAGGGAATGACCTACTCCAAATATTTAGAGGAACACATGCTTCTTTCACTTTTAACATTTTACATTATGATATTTATATTTTATATTCATTGGCAAGCCTTACCTCTAAAATGGGATGCATCAAAAACATGTCGCATATTTAGTTTGAACAAAAGTTTACAAAAAGTCATAACCTCAGCTTTAAATTGTTAGACAACTAAAAATATATAACAAAATTCACCTTTAAGCATCAAATAATCGGCAAACATGAATGAAATCCTGTAAGAAATTATATCCAAGCACTGAGTATGCAGGATTTTCACTTGACATATTTCCAATTGACAGTTGCGTAAGAATTTCGTAGACGAAAATAATATTTTCATTAGTCAGGTTATGTCCTTTAAACAGTAAGAAAACGATCAAACTATTGTAAGCTAACTTTAATTTTCAAGAAAATATATATTTCTGTCCGATTTTATGGGGAAGTGTGATTTATATTATAAAATGTAATTATTTATCTGTAATTCGTCCAATTTGTACTGTATAACATGAGGCGGTTGCGTGATTTGCATGAGCCAATTAGAATCGAGCAATGTCTACACGGCTGAGCGCTGAAAAAACAAAAACACTGTGATGGAAATTAAAATGGATTATCGCTGTTTATAACTGGAAAAATGTAAGTAATTTTTGTGTTTGAAGCAAGAATAAGAAGCAAGATAAGAGTAAATTAAATATTAATGAAATATTGCTACATTTAGGTCGGTCATGTTGTAAAATTGCAGATAACTAAGGTAAATGGCCCGACTGACGATTGGTTGGAACATGCAACAGGAAAACTGCGTTCGGCGATATGACGTTGTAATTGCCATAAAATAAAAAAATGATAAATAAGCATTTACAACGTCATATTTATAGGACTAGGAATGACCTAGTCTCAATAATTCGACTGCAAGCACAGACCCATTATCATACTGACTTTTTACAGATGTCTGTCCTTTATATCTCAAGCAGTTACGATCAAAACTGTGTTGGAAATAGCACTGCTTTAAATTCCTATTTTTTCACTGCCCAGCGTTTTTTTTTCCTTCTTTAACTACCTCCGCAAAACGGTACCATTCCCAAAGCTGACTGGAGTCTTCCCAATTCAAAGTACCGGACTTTCCCAATCCACAAAGCTAATGTTTCCAAGAACAAACAGTGCCGTTTCCCAATTGACAAAAGAGTTTTTGCAAGAAATGTCGTTCAGCGCAAACAAACCGTACCGTTCAAAGGGGAGTAACTCTTATCAACGATCCAGTTAGACTCTTACTCAGTTGTTATCATTAAATAAAGTACAGACATGTGCAGTCTTTCATCTGGTCTGCGTTTTATACACGTCCTTTTTTTCAGACTGGTTTACGGTAAATAAAGTTGACTAATTCTTACAGATAAAATTGAAACGCAAAGAGGTGAAAGACCAGTCTACAGAAACTGAAAGTAGTTGACAAACTTTTAGAATGAGCGATTATTCAAAGGAAAACGTTAAATACAAACATTGGCACTCTTTTTGTGAGATTTTGGGTATATATCGACCAATCCCATGCCATTGGCGACGAGTCCCGAGTCTGAGCGATTTGAACCAATGAATATAGGTACCGGTATCGAGCAACCTCCTGTACTTTCCCCGTAAATCAGACTGAAACTAAACTTAAATCCAGCCTTCTGACATATTTGGAAACCAAACTGAGTCCCACTCAGAATCTATCCTTGAGCTAGCTGTAGCACAAAGACACATTGCCTCAACCTGGCACTGAATCCAGCCCCCACTACTTCCATTTTAATTTCAAATGCAGATTCATCAGATTCAGTTCACATTAATTGCAACCTCAAAGAAACTTTTCCTGCCAATTGAAATTATTTTTCCATAGACAGGCAGTCATTGGATAGGTAGTTCATTAGTTCTGGCATAACAGTTACATCACTTAAAGGTTTCCTGACACTTAAGAACCAGACTTTATGATACTTGGTGAAGCTGAATAAAACCCCTAGTGTTTATTTTAAACATAAATTAAGAAAAATCCCAATTTGGCGGATTTTGCGACAGATTTTTTCCCAATTTCAAGATTTTACGATGCAAAAATTTCCCAATCGTAGGGGAAGGGACCCTTTCTCCTTTGGGGAAAAAAAATGCTGCTGCCATTTGAAAATTTCATCACTGCTATGTTCATTTGTTGTTATAAAACATAAATAGTCTCTAAAGTATGAATAAAATGAAAAATATTCCAAAATAACACTTTCAAACTTACTATTGTTATGCTGTTTACATGTTGATTTTAATGTGATAACCAATGAAAGCGTCCCTTTTATAAATCGATAATCTACAGTCAGGTAGACTTTTAGCGGTGTAACATAAAAACTGTTGACATGTTGGAAGTTTATACATTTTTTTCATAATGAACGAACAAGTTTCTTAAAAAGTATCACATATATTGATTCTAATTGGAATTAGTTTTTCAGGTATGTAAATTTTTTATAGATATATAAGGTTTAAAAAACTATTTGAAGCCGTCAAAAGTTGCGACAAAGATTCTTATCGTTGGCACATAGACATAGAAGGAAAATTTTTGCATTGATTTGAATAGTAACTGTGTGGGCGACCATCTTATATATAGAAAAGCCCTTGTTGCGCACAAATAGTTGGGCTAGGAATGACCTAGAAAAAAGCATTTTCAGTCAAGTGTAACATTTTTATTAAGAGATATAACATAATATAGTGCAAGCTCAAACTTTGAATATCATTAATGCCATAGATTGGAAGTAAGTACAGAGAGTTAGCCAATAGTGGATCATCGCCATTAAAGGATCAGTTATTCAATTTATAAACTATTTTTCTTAAAGTTGTGAGCCTAAAGGTGTTTTAGCTTAGCCGTCATGGTCATTAAGTTGTTTGCGTCATTCACAAAGGAAGTCATTGCTAAATTGCTAAACAATCATTCAAGATGTTGAAACAAATCTGATAGCTATTTGATGAGATGTTTTATATTATTCATCGCTTGATATTTATTGATGTACAATGCCAGTGAATACCATGTGTAAAATTAGGTGATTAATAACATAAAACAGTTTAAGAAGCTCATCCATGCTCGAGATATAGACTGTTTGGATTTAGATTCATTTGCTTATTTCAAGAATGGATTAGATCCAGATCAGCCTAAACTTTAATTATGCCATCTGATTTGGATATGTTTGAATATTGGTCAGAAATAACCTAAGAAATATTAAAACTAACAGTGAAGACTCTGATAAGATGGCACAGATGTGCCAGCTGATCTGGATCTACACTATTCACCCATGCTGTGCCCAAGATCATAAAACTAAATCTGGAGATCAGTCTCAAATCTCAAGCATCTGATTGGCTGAAATGGCGACCAGTCGCCATTTCAGCCAATCAGATCCTTGAGATTTGAGACTGATCTCAAAACTTCGTTTTATGATCTTGGGCCCTGGGATAGCACCCATAACTAATGGAGTGAAGGGTTAAAATACTGTACGTAATTTTCTTTGTAGAATTAAAGCAACGATCAGATTGTCCACACGTAGAAGAGATCAACAGGTGTCCCCTCAATGGCTCTGTGGTCGAAGACACAGCAGCTTCCTCAAGAATACCTCAGTCAAGTGCAGACTACATACAACGAATATGGTGCTTATTTCCCCATAGAAGTTCGGCACTATTTCGCGCATTGGTTAGAGGATCAGCCATGGTAAGTTATTTTAGCTACAGCTGAACCTGTCTGCAATCCCAATTGTTAAGCAGCCATCAGTCCTGGGCAACCATTATCCAAAGTTCTGAGCATCACCATCCCTCCCCACCTCTTCACTACCAAAAAGAAGTTTGTTGGTTGGAGTTGTATATAAATAAAATGAATAAAAAAAAATTGAAAAATTAAAATTTATGCAGAAGAGCATAGTTTTACATTAATATGGAACCAACTAATGTTCATTTAAAACATGTCGCCATTTCAGTTGACCAGATGCTTAAGATTTAAGACTGATCTCCTGATTAGTTTTATCATCTTGTCCTAGTCCATGATTACACCATTCCGCTTTTACTACCAAAGACACTAATTTTGGTGTATGCATGTTACTTGAAAGATTATGATTTTTTTCTGCTACAATACTATGTTTCTGCACCAATGCGCCCATAAATCAATTAAAGTAAACTGTGACATTGTTTCGTTATGTTTTAGGAAAGACATAGATGACAACAATGTTCATCATGAGCAGTATGCAATCGGTTTGTTTAATGAGCTTACCAAGTTGATAGAGAACAAAGCCAATGATGTCAGCCTTGACTTTCCTACCAGACTGAGCTTCCAGAATGTGGCCAAGCAGTTTAAGGTAAAAAAAAAATAACTAAGCTCTCTTGTACAAGGGTATGCATCAACAGGGGTTCCATCTGACACTTGAAACAAGGGTTTGACACTTGAAATTTCAAGAAAAGCTTGTTTTGACTGTTGGGAATATAATCCAAAGTGTCAAATTTCTTTATTACTTATTAGAATTATAAGGTAGAATTATTTTGACTTCAGAATATGGTAGCTGTGCATAACTTAGACTTGAAGTTAAGGTGTTCGTGAAACTCCTGATCATTATTTTGGCTCTGTGGATTTTATAAGAATTTCAGATGACTGGAAGAATTGTATATTTTATGAGTTAATCCTTATTCATCATTTTTTTGAACAAAGAATTTGGAATATATCATTGCAGTTGCTATCAATTTCATTTTTATCAGTTATCTTGCTTTAGTTTGAAAATCAATGTTGTAATTTTCATAACTTAAGTATTCCAGCATCAGCATGCAAATATAACCCTTTGTTCGCTTTTTGGTTAGAAATAACCTAACAAATAAATAAAATAATAATAAATTACGATAAATTACATCATAGTCTGTATTGGATCTTGTGTCGGAGCACAAATAAAATAAAACCTGAAAAAAACACTTGTCTCTGGCCAAATAATGCCCAAACTTGTGGACTAATAATTGTTTATAAACAAGATAAAATAACAAACTCATTTGTCACTTATTTTGACATTCAAATGAAAGATCAATATCTAAATTGTCAAAATATACAATAGGTTCAAAATCTTATTATTCTTACTACTACAAAAATCTTAAATAAAAAGTTGGCATTATTAACTGTTACTCTATTTTCTTTTTGATAACAATAGATTTACATCAAGTGTATGCAAAGATGCTTGACCCAACTAAGGTCACCATAAATAAATGAAAAGCTATTCATTTATGTTATGGGTGAAAAGCTTAAAAAATAACAGAGAAAAGCTTTTAGGAATTTTGTAAACTGTATTATTGACATTTATCTCCCATCCGTGTATGCATACTTAACCTGGTATTATTCTAGGCCACCTGTCAATCTGATGCACACTAAGTAAGTAAAAGATATGGTGCACACTATGCATGTAAAGCAGACTTCCCGAAACTTGCCGGACCGTCAGACTTGTCTGGTAAAATTTGGGCCGGTCAGACATGATTTCTTATTTTATCAGACAGAGTGTCCGACAAAATTTCAAACTGCTAGTTCCTTTTTAAAAAAGATAATATGTTAAAAACTACCAATTTTACTTGCTGTTATGGTTTGAAGCTGTATTGATGGAAATGAGTTAGGATATCGGAATGCAATTCTTTACTTATTCATCATAATATTTGGAAAACCACCGTTTCCTGTTTGTTTTATTTCACCCATTTTTATTTTGCTTATTTTATGCATAACATGTTTTGGTCAGACAGAATTCCTTGTGGTCAGACAGATTTTCACATCTTGTCTGACCTAATGTCTGACACTTTTTTCAACTTTCGGGAGTCTGGTAAAGGAGTCATCCTTTACCGTTATGGTACACTGGTCATGTACTTTTAGTTTAAGAAAATCTTATTTACTAACTGCTTACAGGATGTCTACAGTAATCAACCAATGAACCTCGTGCGTGTAGTGAAACGATGCTTATCCCAAGAAGAAATGCTGATTAATTGTTCTGAAACGGTAAGAATTCACCTGCACCCTGCTCTATTTACAAAAGGGGCTTGTTGCAAGTTCACTTGAGCCAGTGGCTCATTGTAAGTTATACTGATTAAGATGGATCCAGCAGGTTCCTTGTCAATCATTCTGCAACAGGATGAAAAATGTGGTATCTATCGTGTAAATGAAGAAAGTTGATGCTGGTCCCAAGGTTATAAAGCTGAGATTGGAATCCAGTCTCAAATCTCAAGCATCTGATTGGCTGAAATGGCGACCAGTCGCCATTTCAGCCAATCAGATGCTTGAGATTTGAGACTGGTTTCCATGCTCAGTTTTATAACCTTGGGCACAGGATAATCTATTATCCTAATTGAAAAGTAATGATGGAAGCTCTGATTGTCCTTTTAATATGGAACTACTGTAAATGCTGTAAAACCAGTGATTTTAATTGTTAAGAGTCCCATAATAATTATGTCCTATTTTACAAATATAAAAAGCAGATTTCTCAAGGACCAAGATCATAATTTAAAACTAAAATCTGGAGACCAATCTCAAATTTCAAGTATCTGATTGGGTGTAATGACAACTGGTTGCTCTCCAATCTTAGTTTTATGATCTTGGCCCCTGAAAAATCAGCTATTTATTTTTTTTTTAACTGACATATAATTGGAAGACCTGCAATTGATGGCAGTCAGTATACACAATAATTGTCTTTTCTCTAACTTGAATAGCACTTTTCCAATCTTCACCTAACTTGGTCAAAATGAACCTAACATCTCGCCAGATTGCTCCAGTCACCCTGGAGTTATTACAACTTTCATTGTTGGTATTTAACGAAAGAGTCAGTATCTAACTTGGAAAAGCCTTTCAATCTTCATCAGAACTGGTCAGTATGCTTATAGCTCCACCATTTGAAATAAGCAACCAGATAGCTCCAATGATTCAGGAGTTGCAGCCCTTTACACACATATTTTTTGGAAGTTTGGCATTCTTGTTTACCATTTGCACTACCTTAATGTTATGCATTCAAGAACCAGTTGAGCGATATAAAGCCATATGACCCTCTTTATAAGTTAAAGGATACAGAGGTTCTGTATTAGGTCCCTTGAAAGCATTTAACTTTTAGGTGCTTAGCAAAGTTTATGTCTCATTTTCAAACAGTGTAAATCCAGATCAGCCTTTAGTTTTTGTGTTTTCTGATCAGGGTCTGTTTGATATTAGTTTGATAGTCAATACTCTTTAGCAAATACCTTATGATCAATGAATAGAATGGCTCATAGAAATAGAATAGAAAGGGGAGTCCATTATTTAACCCTTTACTCCATGAAAGCACTAAGCACAGGTTAATACGTCACATTTGTGTCCTGTGTAGACCCAGATCAGCTTGCCTATCTGCATAGTCTTAGAAGGGTCTACATTGTTCGCTAGTCATCAAATAAATTCAGCAAAACACCCCAATATTTATACTTTCTAAATTTGAATGAATTGGGCGGGTAATAGAACAGTTTTGATGCAAATTTCATCATTTTCAGATGTCATCAGCTAGCAATGGAGTGACGCAAGCAACACTGAGTGAAAAGGTGAAGCTAGAGATTCAACAGAATATTGAGATCTTACAGAAGCGAACAGATGTAAGTTACATTTACATGTATTATATGCTTTTCTGTGAATTACAGAGTTTTCTTAAAGAAAAATAATTGATAAAGCACTGTGTTGAATCTGACAGTAGATTATTATTGTTTTTTTTGCCCAGTTTCATGTCCCAACGATGCGTGAGGCATAGTGTTATATGCATGTAAAGGCATATAACAGTTTTCCTTATGTCTGTGCATCCTTAAAATATTTATACTCTAACTCCTTAATTATTATTTGGCTAATTTCTTTCTGCAATGATTTTTATCAGAGTTATGGCCCTTCATTTATTTCAGTAATAAATTTTGTTCAGTATTTGTAAAAAATTTGTGTTGCAAACAACTCCTTCACAGTCTTTAACAGTCAGTAGTTTTCTATCAAACTTGCACAGTTGATCAGGCATGTTATCTTGATGGCTGTAATGACAGGATTTTTTCTTTTGTCTATTTTGACTAAGAGTTATGTAAGTTACAGTAAGTAACAATGAGCCATTACTTGAAAGAAATACACAAGACTGTGAATGAAAAGAGCATGTGTGTAGCTCCAGATCAGCTGGCACATAAGTGCTGTCAGATCAGGATCTACACTGTTTGCTTATTGGTCAGAAATAACCAGATGAATCTAAAAGCAAACTGTAGCTCCAGATCAGCTGGCACATCAGTGCTGTCAGATCAGGATCTACACTGTTTGCTTATTGGTCAGAAATAACCAGATGAATCTAAAAGCAAACTGTAGATCCTGATCAGATGGCCTTAAAGTCATCTATGGAGTCGAAGTGGTACAGGGCTTTTCATCAGAAAATTGGGAAGAGGCCCTGGCCTTTCCAATTGGGAAATTCATGCACGATTTTTGGGAAAACAAAATTAACTGAAAGATGAGTTCTTGTTTATAAAATTGATAAGTAATAGGTTTTTTTAACTTAAATCTAATTTTTTAAGCTTTGTATTTTTCAGACTTCAATTTTCAAACACAACTCAGAGAAGTTTTAACCGTTTTTGGACATGTTACCTATCATTTTGGGAAGAGTTTTTGCCACAATTGGGAAAAAATACTTTATTTTTGGATTGGGAAGAGGCCTTTTATAGGCCTCTGTTATATAAGCATGAAAAGCCCTGTGTTACCTGTTATATTGACCACATTAAAAGTGAACACTTGCCATGATTGATGAACATTTATGTTAAATCAGTTATCACCAGTGTCTATCGCTGCTCCTCCATGCACACAGAAAGGTTTTGCTTTAATGAGAAAAAAACAATAAACAAACAAAATTGCGCTTCAAAATGCTTTGTTGTTAATTATTCCCTAAGTTTGTTGATTAATTATTCCCTAAGTTTGTTTTCATTCTGTTTTCCTTGTTTGGAGACAATTTCTGCTACTGTTAATCTTACTGAATATGTAAGTTAAATTCAAGTTTTACCACTTTAATACATTTAACAACTTTTCACATTTTCAGAAAATATAATTTCTGTTGCATTTATAATTACTATTTGATTTAATTACAGAAATATGTCACAAATATTAGACATTGGAAAACCATGGTAATGCATGTGGATAGTGTTGTTTGTACTTGACAAAGAAATGTTGATATACCACTGTCATTTCATTCATGGACCATTAATCTTACAAACATACAGGTTTACGACAAGCTTTATCATCATATATGTCAGTCAGGTTTATCTTTGCTATGATGGTAAACATGTTGTCATTTCATACATAGGTAATGTTACAAATTTTGATAGAAGTTGGACTTTTACATACATGTAATGAGTCACAACTATAAATGTATTGTAAAAACATATTGTCTTGACCTCTGTAAAAACATATTCTTGACCTCTTGTATGGTTCATGCCATCTAAATTTTTAGCCATTATATCAAATGTTTGTGTATTCTGATTGAAATTAACATTCAGTGGCCTTCGAGGATAACAAAAAATATTGTAAATAATTTCCCATCTTTGCTGTCAACAACTATTGTAAGTTGACTCAGTAAAGCGTTTTTAGTTTTAATAATTTAAAATAAGACAGATTCAAACTATATGTGGTGTATGTTCCTAATATAACTTAAAAAATCCACTATCACTGTCTGATCTGGATCTAAAGTGTTCTCTACTTGGTCTGAAAAAATACAATGAATCTAAAAGCAGACGGCGTAGATCCTGATAGGATGGCTAAGATGTGCTGGCTGATCTGGATTTTCATTGTTTGCCCACATCGATAAAACCAGTGTGCATGGAGGAAAGGATAGTTAATTTCTGTGCAGTTAAATAAAAAATGTTACAGTTAATCCCTGTATTAAGACCAAACCAAAAGAAAGGCCACCTTGATAATAAGACCACTATTCTAAGTCTCATTTTAGAGTTTTGCACTAATTTCTACCCTGAAATAGACACCACTTCACTATTTAGACCACTTTTGGTCAGTCTCAAGGGTTGTCCTAATAGCAGGGTTTCACTATATATGTTAACCCTGATAGACAACACACAATACTTGACTATTGTTTTCATGTTTGTAGGAGACTGACCAGGACTTGAAACACATGCAGCTTATACAAGAAAAATTTGTGATAGATTATCAAAATCAAGCAAAAATATCAGGTAAGTTATCATACCAAGCCTGAATATTGAGTAGGTCTCACATTAAGCCAAATGATCTGCTAGTTATTTGTAATAAGACCAAAAGATCTGGAAGATTTTCCCATATCTTGCCAAAAGATTTGGTAGGTTTTGAAATTAAACATAAAGCAGGGTTCCCACCAGATATCTGGATATTTTTCAATTCGCAACAATACTATTAACAGTTGGAAAGTTAAAGCCACTAGAGCCAAATGTTGTAGCCATGCACTTCCCTGCAAATTTATGGGTCTACTAGTCTGACTTGAGCTAAGAGAAGTAAGTTAATACCTGTTTTTATATACATATTGTGTGTGGGATAAAAAATGTATTCAAGTTTGTTTATTGTCTGAATTATATACACTTTCAATGATATTCACTGTTTTGAAATGAAGGTAAATGACTGTTTAAAAACTAGTGTTAATACTGGTTGCCAGTAGTGAGAAAATTCCTGAAGCATTAACCCTGTACTCAATACAGCCTTTAATCACACGGGTGACCAGGGCCCAAGATCATAAAACTAAGTTTTGAGATCAGTCTCTAGACTGGTCGCCATTTCAGCCAATCAGATGCTTGAGATTTGAGACTGGTTTCCATGCTCAGTTTTATAACCTTCAGCCCTTGGGCCCAGTATTAATCCTGATCAGCCACTACATCTGTTTCCTCTGATCTGGATTTACTATGTTTGCCTCTTGGTCAGAGAAAACCTTATGAATCTAAAAGCGAACACGGATGTGCTGCCTGAACTAGATGTAAACTGTTTGCCCATGCAATAAAAGTTGTATCTATGGAGTCAAGTGTTCACATGAAGTGTTCTTTTCAGCAAACCTTTCCCATGTACAGCAGAACAATGTAGCTAATCGAGCAGAAATGGAACGAAGGTTGAAACAAGAAAAGGAAGAAATGGACAGACAACTGTTAGCCTCAGCTCAGCAAATACTCCAACAAAGACTTGTAAGTCTGCTAGTTGTTTGTTAAACACCTGCAACAAAGCCATCTTCAATTCCACCAACATCCATTTAAAAATGATTATTGGTTTGACATTATCCCATCCTCAGCACAAAAAAGAAACAGATCAAAACATGGGTTTTTTAATTATGATCACATCATGCAAAATTAAAATGTTGTCATGGCACTATTATTGTTTACACAAATGATGTTGCAGACTGATTTCTTTTGCTTAATCACCTCAACAGTAGCTTACTTTGATTTGGAAACTCAGTTTAGAATAATATAAGTTGGGAATAGCTTTTGTTTCACCCTATGCGAAAAAATGATTATTTGATTTTACTCAACTTAGAAACAGAAAGGAAGAATTAATGGAAATTGCTATTTTTTTAAGTCTATATGATAAATAAATCACAACATTAATCTTCAGTTTATTTTGAAATTTTTGAACTAGAATCAATTTACAATAGATTTAAATTTGACCCTACATTTGAAGCTATAAAAAATTCAAATTCATCTGCAAATTATTTCAATAGAACTCCTTTCTATTTGCTATTTTACAATGAAAAAAATTGATTGATCTTTTTTCATCTGCACTTCTAAGTGGGATCTAGTCTATTAAAAAGTTTCTATAAAAAATATAGAAGTGTGCACTCACTGTGCTTGTTTTTCTATAGAAACATCTACATAGACTCCATTCTATACATAAAACCAGTCTTTCTGATCACTCACATTATATTCTCTATTTATCACTACATATTTTATAATTATACCCCCACAAACGAAGTTTGAGGGGGTATATAGGAGTGAGCTTGTCGGTCGGTCGGTCTGTCGGTCGGTCGGATTCTTCGTTTCCAGATGATAACTCATGAAAGGCTTGACAGAATTAAATAATTTTTGGTACACAGGTATATCGTCATAAGATACAGGTCAAGTTCGACTTTGGGGCTGGTGGGGTCAATGTCAAGGTCAGTATTACTAAAAATAGAAAAAGGGTTTCCAGATAATAACTCATGAAAAACTTCACAGATTTAATCCTTTTTTGGTACATATATGTAATATCAGAAGATACAGGTCGAGTTCGACTTTGGGGCCTGAGGGGTCAGTGTCAAGGTCACTGTAACTTAAAAAAGAAAAATTGTTTCTGGACTAACTCATGAAATACTTCATAGATTTAATTATTTTTTGGGACACAGATGTAACATAACAAGATAAAGATTAGGTTTTACTTTGGGGCCTGTGGGTTCAAGGTCAAGGTCGCTGTTATTTAAACTTCAAAACTTCGTTTTCACTCAGTAACTATAGCTTGGAATGAGACTCTTAAATGAAATTTGGTGTATTGATGGTTTTTGTGAAGAAGACTTTTGGGATTCAAGGCCTGTGGGGTCAAGGTCACTGTTACTAAAAATAGAAAATAAACTGTATGCTCAATAACTTTGGTTCAGAATGAGATATTGTGATGAAAATTGCTATATAGGTAGTGTCTGTGAAGACGAAACTTGGTATTGAAATTGGGCCTGATGGGGTCAAGGTCACTGTTACTAAAAATAGAAAAAATGGTTTCTGGATGATTTCTCATAAACAATGTTTGGCACACAGTTCTTAGATAAAAGTTAGATAAAGGCCACTGTTACTAACATATTTAAACCATTTCTGCTCAATAAATTTAGAAGGAATGAGATATTGTGATGAAACTTGCTGAATATGTGGCTACTGTGAAGACGACACTTTGGATTGAAAGTGGGGCACATTATGCCATTGATTCGAAGCATTCCCAGTTCAATTATCAAGCATACATGTGGGGGTATTTAATCACTTTCAGTGATAATTCTAGTTATATCAGACAACAACTGTAGCGATGCAATATTGTTTCAGCCAAGCAGATGCTTGAGATTTGAGACTGCTCTCAGTTTTGTGATCTTTAGCCCAGATACAGAATGGCCCAAAGTAAAGTCGAATAGGTGACACTTTCAGGGAACTTGAGCAGCTTTTCTATCTCTATTAGATGTAACATGTACTTTTAGGCATTAGCAAGCAAGCATAAAGAGTCTTTGACAGTCCTAGATACTCTTCAGAAGCGAGTTGTAGATGATGAACTGATATCCTGGAAGAGGAAACAACAACTTGGGGGAAACGGGGCTCACTTTGATACATCTATGATAGACATTCTTCAGAAATGGTAAGCTGCGTTTGTTTTGTCTAGTAGTCTTACTGACAACTGTTGGTTCAGATCAGCTTGCACATCCACAGGGCTCTCACTAGACTTGCAAATCAGGGAAAAGTTTTGTCATAATTTTACTGAATTAGGGAGAAGTTTGCAGTCAACAGGATTCTATTCCTATATAGTCTATAGAAAATGACTTCTCCCATAGCTCAAAAAAGGGAGAAGTCTGGTCACTTTTGGGAGACCACTTCTCCCAAATCTCCCTCTAGTGAGAGCCCTGATCCATATAGTCATCAGGATCTATACTGTTTCGAAAAGTATATACCGTAAAACCCCTCATTAAGACCACCGCGAAATTAAGACCACCTCTCTAATAAGACCACTATTCTGATGTCACATTTTACAGTTTTGCACTATTTTCTACCCCAATATAAAGACCACACCACTATTAAGACCATTTTTCCCAGTCCCAATGGTGGGCTTAATAGCAGGCTTTCACTGTAGTTGCAACCACTACTCTGTGTTGTGTATTTTTAGTTATGCCCCTTGGTGAGGAATTTTTGCGTAAACAATAATTTCTAAAGTATAAAAGCTAGATGCTTGCAACTTTGCCCGTAGAAGATCTTAGATGGAGTGCAGTGTGCAAGTGCCTTAACTCTGTGCTATGTATTTTTTAGATATGGACTCTTAGTAATATTTTGCATTGGATTTTTATCTGGATGAATCATGAAAGTATAAAAGAAATATCTTGGTGACAAGAGCGCATTGAACAATAACTCTGTGTGGTGTATTTTTACTGTTTTGCTCCTTTGAAATATTGACCAGACTGTAAGTATTAAAGCCACAGACATCAAACTTTCAGTATTTTATAAATTATTTCCCTTGTTGTATAGGATGGAGTCCATAAAGGCTCTTCTATAGGAAATAGAAGCCAAAACGAGTGCAGCGACTTAGTCATACTACATTATTTGCCACATGCATGCGCTGTTGAAAATAGATTATCTATTTCTTTCATTGTAAAATAGAAAGGAGTTCTAATGATATAAATCACTTAGGAAGTCATCTTAGAGCTTAGCCCAATGTAGAAACAATCATTCTACGGCCACCTCTTTGTCACACTAAATAGTGTACTTAAATTAAGACCATCAGTGAATTAGATAGAAATGATCTTAATATTGGGGTCGTCTTCATATTTGGACTTTGAAAATAATGCAAAGCTGTGTATGTGGAAATTGAAATAGTGTTCTTGTAATTGGTGTGGTTTTAAAATAGATTTCTAGTGATCTTAATGTTTGGTTTATGTTATATATTGAAGGTGCGAGGCATTAGCAGACTTGATTTGGCGAAATCGGATGCAGATTATTAAGGTGGACCTATTACGTCAACAGTTACCGATAGATGTTCCTGCGGGGACAGTGGATTTACATCCCGAGCTGAATCCTCTTGTTACAGGCCTTCTGTCATCCTTAGTTACCAGGTAACACTAAGTGTACTATATATGAAAAGAACTTGAATAATCTATTTTTTACAACTAACAGTTGATGTTTCTGCACATTTTGACTTTATAATATTAAATTTACTGAATGGTGTCTGCTTAACTTTAAGGCTTCATATTATAGATTGATGTTAGCTGTCAAAAGACAGATTTTTTCCTCCCTGCAATGTGTCACATATAGTACTGAATACTCTTTTAAATTCCAGCACATTTATCGTGGAACAACAACCTCCACAAGTTTTAAAAAAAGACTCCAGATTTACAGCCACTGTCAGGCTGTTGGTTGGCGGCAAGTTGAATCTCCAGTTAACACCTCCTAGAGTCAAAGCTACAATTATAAGGTAAAGTTCAAAGTTCTGGAAGAACAGTGGTCAGACTTCAGATCCAGAGACTGCAGGTTCAAATCCCATCAGGGATGAAATTAGTCTGCATTTTCCCCCAACTGGTTGGAAACCCAGGAAGCAGTCATCAAGTGTGATTAATATAAGTTGGATAACTTGTTTTGAATTGATTTAAAATGAGAAAGTTTAAACTAAACTAAATTTCAAAGTCTCTAACTTAAGTGACTAAGTTTCAGACTATGGACTACTTTGATTTATAATTTTTTTTTTCAAATATTATTATTATTAGAA
Source organism: Corbicula japonica (assembly GCA_038501625.1). Taxonomy (NCBI): domain Eukaryota; kingdom Metazoa; phylum Mollusca; class Bivalvia; order Venerida; family Cyrenidae; genus Corbicula; species Corbicula japonica. Next base: position 1,173,898 of record JAZAYU010000160.1, read on the forward strand.
ATTGAGCATCCAAATGACAGGTAATTGGTTCTGCTCATTTAAGGTTAATATTATTTGTGGATCAGATGATGAATTTATAAATTATTTGATCTCTGGCTTGGAATATATATATGTCATTTTCTGCCAACGGAAACATGATTATACAACTATTAACAACATTGTTTCAATGAAATGGACAAAAAGCTGTTACGTCTGCTCATCCTAGTGACACATTATCTAATAGGCATGGTGCAGCTGATGTTTGTGTATAACTTGTACAGTGGTTGGACTGCCAACATTTTCTTGTTTTGTGTAAGCCCTTACTCCATAACTACCATTTTATGGCATGAGAAAACAGAGTAGATCTAGATCGGACGGCACATCCTTCGGTCTGTTCAAGATCTACACTGTTTGATTTACTAAGTCGTTTCTGACCAAGAAGCAAACATTATAGATCCTGATCTGATGGCTCAAATGTGCTGGCTGATCTGGATCTACACTGTTTGCACATGCAATAAAACCTGTATACATGTATATAAAGTAAAGATTTAATTGTTTCAGTGAGCAACAAGCAAGGAGCATGTTACAGAATGATGATGGGTTAAGACGGCAGCAGAAGTGTGGCGACATACTGAACAATGAGGGCCCGATGGACTACCATCAGCACTCCGGACAGCTCAGTATTACATTCAGAAATATGGTAAACTTTCAAATATTTAGTCCTGATTTATTTTGGTATTTCACTCCTTATGTGTGAGTGGATGGGTAGTGGTAGGGTTGGGCGGGGGACAGAAGTATACCTTTGTGCTTTGTTAACCCTGAAGTTAACACATAAACTGTGTTATCTGCTGAGAAAAGCTGAAAAGTGTCATTGGCCCAAAATCATTAAACTAAGTTTGGAGACCAGTCTCAAATTTCAAGCATCTGATTGGCTGAAATGTAGACCAGATGCTTGAGATTTGAGTTTGGTCTCCTGATTAAAATGATCCTAAGGATATTGTCTGATCTCTGTTCCTTAACCCTAGCTAGATTAATTTAATCAACTCGTCTTCCATTCCATTCGGTGGTTATAGAAAAGTTTGCAGAAAAGTGTAGACCAAATGTCCAATGTGTAGGCTGATCGATGTTTATTGTGTTAACTTTGAAAGAAAATTTATCTACAAAAACACTGTGGATTGATAAAATGTTTGTTAGAGTGTTGGTATGTATTATATAGAAGAATTTGTTCAGGGTAAATAATTCCACAGATGTATAGAACTCTGCTATACTTAGAGCTCACCCACTAATTGGATTTGAATTTCAGTCATTGAAGAACATAAAGCGAGCCGACCGAAGAGGAGCCGAGGTACATGCAAGTATCCCTTTCACTCGTAATCAAGTGTTGTATTTTCGTTTGATTCATAAATCCACATAGTTGTAGATTGAGGTAAATTAGGAGTAAGTCTAGTGCCCATGCTCATCGGCAAGGTGGCTGAGTCCACTAGTTGACCCTGCGAATCAGATTCTGTCTAATTTCAAAATCTATTCACAATAAAACAAAGATCTGCTTCTGTGAGAACAGTATTGCTGTAAAGACCAAATTTAATTGCCCACAAACTAGTTTTATAATGATTTTTAACCTGGTTAAGAATACCCTTTTTTGAGCGGTAAAGTGTGGTGGTTGTTGTTTTATAGATTTGACTGTACTTTGTAACAGTATTCCTTGTTTTGGTTGACTAGCTTACAGGTTAGATCCAGGCAAGGACTGGATACAAGATTTTAACCCTTTCCTCCATAAATACGCATGTGCGACCAGTGTAGATCCAGATCAGCCGGCACATCCGTGCCATCTGATCAGGATCTGCACTGTTCACATTTTAGTCAGAAATAACCTAACAAATCAAAAAGCGATCAGTTTAGATCCAGATCAGATGGCACGGATGTGCCGGCTGATCTGGATCTAAACTGTTCGCCCTTGCAATTAAGGTGTATCTATAGAGGAAAGGGTTAAACCCATTTTCTCCAGTAGGGCAACAGTTCAATTTACAATAATGGCTATAAGACATTATAAACCATGTTTTGATTTGTAACATACACTGCAACTCCATTATATCGCGGACCTCGGGGTCCAAGGCCGCCAACAGCGATATAAACGGAGCGCGATATAAGTAAATAATCGCGCTAAAACAAGGAGAATTCATTTGTTTTTGTTGTCAGATGCATGTATATCGCAGTGTTGCGTAATTAACACGCCGTGAAATCTACGGGTACATCAGGGAGTACGTTCCGTGCTGGACAAATGTTTTAAAACAACATTTTTATATAATTTATTAAGTTTTATTTTTAATAAAAATAAATTAATTAATGTACAAAACAAAGATCGCCGTCATCAATTTCCAACGGTGGTATTATTGTTTTCGGTACTTTCAACTGATCGACGATCTGTTGGTTGGTCATGCTCGGCGATGTTAGTTCGTCGTCGTCTGTCGTTTACCAGCTTGATATGTAGAATAGCAGGTAATGTCAAAACAACAAACTGTTTTGATGTTTCCTGCTCATGCCTATTATGGTTAGCAACTTGCATTAATTGTTGCTAATTTGCAGTTTGTCTCGTGAACAAAATTCTGCCAGTACCGTATCAGCTTGGTGTTTTTTCGCACCTATTGTCTGTCACAAAGGGGGTTTCATGTCAAATCAGAAGCAACAGAATTGGAAAAAAAACTTTCATCTATTTTCGTACGTTTGATGTTAAATTGTATCTGCTGGTGAACGTGTACATCGCCTCTTAAATCCCTGCATACAAAATGTAATAAACAGCCTTCGCCGATAATGACGTAATACGACATGGAAAAAGCGTGCGTTTCGTGGATTTGTCGCCGATGTTGATTTAATCATTTGATCTTTTTTACCACCCACGGAGAAAGAACAAACATAAACATTGTAAATGTACAAAAAAATTGGGATCAACGGACCAAGCGCGATATATTGGATATCGCGATATAACGGATCGCGATATTACGGAGTTGCAGTGTACATCTATAAGTAACTTGCAGATATTGCTATTTCAGAAATCAGGTTAACTTTCTGTTGTTCAATTATTGACATTTCTCATAAAGTTGCCATAAGTGCATCAATTTTTTGAATAGGCAAACTGATTTTTCACTGCTTGAACTGGACTTGATGTCTTTGATGGAAAATAGGAGACAGGCAATAAAGCAGTGTGTTTAATCGTAGTCTGACAGAGCTTCTGGAAGTACAACATTTGTATTAATCCCAGGTTGAAACTCTTCAGTAGGTAGATCATGCTGGGCCCAAGATCATAAAACTAAATCAAGATATCAGTCTCAAATCTCAAGAATCTGATTGGCTGAAATGGCAACTGGTCGCCATATGAGCCAATCAGATTCTTGAGATTTGAGACTGATCTTGGGCACTGGTCTGTTTGGCTTCAGGGGGCTTGATGTCAACATATCAGGCTTCTGATCCGGAGTGTGCAGGTTTGAGTACTATCAAGCTATTTCTGCTTCTTTCCACAATTCAAGTAAACCATTAACACAGAACTTGGTGTCCTGCAGGAAGCTTTCATCCAGCTTGACTTTCCCTTTCCTCCATATATTCATGTTAATGGCATGGGCTAACAGTGTAGTTCCAGATCAACGGGCACATCCATGCCATTTGATCAGATTCTACACTGTTTGCTTTTTGATTTATAATGTTATTTTTTACCAAAGAGCAATCTAATAAATCCATAAGCAAACAGTGCAGATCCCTATCAGACACCGATGTGCCGGATCTACTCTGGTTGCGTAGTGTTAAAATGCATATAAATGGAGTAAAGGGTTAACATTAGTGCCTGCCAATAATAACAGTAACCAAGAAAACAAAAGAAAAGAAAGGACTAACATACTGGGTTATAGGCTTAGTTGGATGTACATCATATAATTGACATTTGTTTCAGTTATTCAACATAATGATATTAATTAGGGGTGCAACAGTGTAACAATATATAACAAAACTCAAAACTTGTCTCTTAGGTAAGCCATGGAATGCATAGGAATTCTTTGAAGAGCTATGCCCTGTCCGTGAAGCTAGCCAATTTGTTTTACAGACAGTAATTTTTGTCAGACTTCAATGTTAATTGATCAACAATTAATAGTATTATAAATCAATATAAATGTATGCTTTATTTTACAGACAGTAGCTGAGGAGAAATTCTGTATTTTATTTTCGTCGGACTTCAATGTCGGTGGTAACGAGCTAAAGTTTCAGGTCTGGGTGAGTTTGTTACTAAGCTTGCAGCTTCAGTTTGCATCCTGTGTACAATCTGGAAAGCATACGTATTCTTACAAACGGGTATTTGTATGGCTTATCAGCCTATGTCAATAATTGAAGGTAATTAACCCTTTCCTCCATAGATAGATCGAACAGTTTAGATCCAGATCAGCCGCCACATCGGTGTCATCTGATCAGGATCTAAACTGTTCCCTATTAGATTCATTAGGTTTTTTCTGACCAAAATGTGACCAGTGCAGATCCTGATCAGACGGCACGGATGTGCCGGCTGATCTGGATCTACACTGGTCGCACATGCGTAAAAATGTGTATATATGGAGAAAAGGGTTAACTTGTCTAAATTTCATGGATCAGAATCCACTAGTCACCTATGGATAAAAGGAAAGGTGTAAAGAAATTGTAAAATTCAGAAGTATTGCCATAAGATAAAGATTACAATGAAGTAAACATGTAACATTTTATGTTAAGGATGATCGCCTGGTTAAGTGCGCATGTGCTAACTACCGCAAAAGGACGAATTGTCGTTAAAATTCAACAGCGGTATTTTAAATTTATTGAGTAGCTATAATTAAGGAAATAACACATATTTATCAGTAATGTTCTAAATTTATTGATTTTCACTTTAAATTCGTCCGTGGGTTAAGAAAATATTTTGCGACAGTCATTTTTTTTTCAAAACGCTTTACTTCCGCTCGTCCTCCAACTTGAAATTGAAAGCTAGTTTTTGTCCGTCTGGCTAAGTTAGCCCATTCCATGTCATTGCATTGTCATTTTATGGAAAGCTATACCTTGTAGACAGGTAGAGAACGTGTACCGGGCCAATATTGATTTTCACAGCAAGTGATTTCAATGCTCGCAAAGGTCAACCAGTTTTCAAGGACGATAAAACAATTTTGGAATGACTTGGAAGAACAACCAAATATTTTTTGTCAGACTGGCTGGTTGGTGATGAATTTTATACCGAGCTATGTTGTAAATAATGGACATTAGCTCTGAGTATTTTTTAATTACCACTGGCTTATTACAGCATTGTTATTGACCTACTTATCTTGTAAATAAATTATGGACAGTCATGACAGTGGAGAACTGGTAATGTATTGTTTATCACTTTATAGTTTATGTTTCAGTGTGAGTTGAAAAAAATTGAGGTCTTGAAAATGCGGATCTCCATTCCTTGTTGTTGTCACTCTGCTAACTTACAAGAATTAAAGTACACCAACACTTTTTCAATAAAATTTGCTCGGTAAAGACTGCAATTTTGAATGAAATGTGAAATAAAGGCAAATTTAGTGATCTTTGTCATCAATGCAAAGTGTAGTTAAGCTGCAAATCTGCAGGATCATTTTTGTCAATTCAAAGTGTAGTTAAGCTGCAAATCTGTAGTGTCAAATCTTGATTTGTATTTAATTTTTCAACTAAGATATTGAAATAGAGCCTATATGGCAATTGGCATAATTATCAGGCAGCTAAACTAGACCTATTGTGAGAGTATTGCAGTATGCCAAAGATCTGAAGTTCTATTCCTGGCGGTTTCCTGCTGTGGAGATCCTACAGTAAAATCTCAGTCGAGGCCTTTATATTTTCATCCTACTATTTTACTTTTGGTTACCACATTACCCGTTGACCAACACTGCACTGTAGGTCCAAACAGTCACCACAACCCCATACATTCCTTGAAAGTTGTCGCCGAACAAGGATATTCTTTATTATTAGTTATATCATATTTTTCATACTGTTAGATGCCACCTGAGAAGCTGTCTTGAGACAGGGATTTTTCAGGGGGTTTGGGGAAAAAGGCCCCTGCTCAAATTGGGAAATTTTTACACAGTATACACTGGTTTTACACAGGTTGCATACATAAATTTAAGGAATGTAAATTTCACAGATCACTGATCAAATGTAAACAATCTAATTTTGTCATTTGAAAAGCCCCTTGATTATATTTATTCTCTTTTTTGTATTTAGTTTATTGGAAAAAAAGTTATTTCTGTTGAAATGGGAATTTTTTTCTTAAAACTGGGATTTTTTTTCTTGAAATTGGGAAAAATAGTCCTTATTTGGCATTGGGAATGGGTCCCATTATCGGCCCCATGAGACTAGTTGAAAAAGCCTTGTGGGAGTAATAAAAGTGAATATTTATCTGTTGTACTGAAAATGGGTAAAACTTTACTCTATTTATATTTTTAAGCAAATATATACTGTTAATGAATCTATTCCAAATTTTCAGCAAAACATGTTACACTTCTTGTCTGTGAAATGAAAACAAGGCAGTATTTTTTGTAAAAATCTTTCTTAATATATCATTAAAATTAAGTTTTCCATGCATTTTTGTTTTTTTAAAGAGACTCACTGATTTTTCAAATAGAAGTTTAATGCAATCTGTGAATACAGTAATTCCACAAGTTTGCTTAAACAACATAATACAACACAGACTGACATGTCAGTCTAGTAATTTTACTTTTTCATATACTGAAAATGCAAAAAATTATACAATTAAATTGCATTTCTTGTTAACAAATAAGATTTTGTCTTTTTTATAATGTGATTATTTCACATGTTTTTGGTATTTTCACAATATTTTATATATTGCTATTGGTGAGGAACTAAAGTTTACTTTTAATAGTATTGCTTAATCTAAATATACCAGCTATATAGGTATTTATAGTCACAAAAACATCATAATACAGAATGTAAGCAAGTTTATGTAGTTCCAACTAGTATGACTGGGAGAAGGCAGAGAAGTTTAGTTGAAAAGTAACAGCACTGCATTACTTGCAACTTCAAATGTTTCCAGAATGAATGAACCATATACATGTATCTGAAACATGGGTTCATAACTTTTAATTACAATAAAGTAGTCTTTATCTTAAATAAAAGTATGCTTCCAAAAAGTTTGATTTATCAGTGTTAGATTGTTCAGATGTTTTATTCCTACAACAGTGAGCAAAAGGAAAAAAACTATACAAAGTCACATTTTATTGTTTCCTGTGCATTAGTGGGTGGGGTAATATAACACATGTTTTCTTTCAAATAAGCAAGACTTTAATAAAATTATGGTTGAATCTCTAAAAAAGTATTTAACTTAACAGATGTTTTTTTTTGCATATATTGCTATTACTTACTGAGGGCTGTAGTGATATATTCCAAGAAAATTTGTTATTAATAATATGTTTCTTCTTTAACACAGTTTTGAAGCCTGAAGCTCTTGTGAACTTGTGAATGGTGTTATTCAGGGACAACATGTATAACATCATTAACATGTATATCATTATTAATTTCTAATGTCAACTATATGAAAATGTATAAAACTTAAAAAATCAAAATCACAGAAAACTTTAAAATATCTAATTTGTGTGGAGTGCTGAAGTTTTATTTGGAATTTATCAGCCTCTAGTTTCAACATACTTTTTCATATCAATTTTATAAACAAAATACCTTTGATTAAATACATTATTTTTTGTAAAAATCATTTATATAAGCTTGTTTTTCATTTATAGTTATATTTAATACAAAACAGATAATACTAAGAATGCTCCAGATAACAAAATAATTTTATTGTACATTTTAAACTGGTGGGTGGGGTAATTTTATAGGCATTTTCCTCTATTTGTCTAGTACCTGACCTTTTTTTATTTCAAACTATGAATATTCTAATACAGTATTATGCAAACCTTCAGAAATAATGCCTTTGGTGGTGAAAACCACCATTTAGAAGAACAAAACCTCATCAATAGCACAATTTTCTTAAAAAATGATGATTTTGGAAATAACTGTCAATATTTTTCTTAAATGGTCGGTGACCCCATATTTTTTTAGTGTAATTGTGAAGATTGATACATAAACATGGCTATCATCAAAGTTAAAAAAAAAGTTAAATTAATCTATGCACTATTTTTACTCCATTTTCATGATATACAAACTTTTGCTTTATAATTAAGTGGGTGGGGTAATTGGTGCTCTGTTTTCCAAGCGAAAGCAAGGAAGTCAAAATGTGTGCTACAGATGTGTTGTTTAATGTGTCTGTAAACCGATTCGGTAAAAACTTGCAACAACTGCTATCAGAACAGCCTCTGAAAATGATTCATCAAACACCACCCTTTTATTTTTGCAAGTTTAAAACTTTGCAAAATTTCTGAGGGTATGTTGATAAAATCAAACTTTTTGAAAAAAGAAGCACGGTGACCCCTACATTTTTTACTTGAATTTTTCTAGTTAATGAATAGACTAACTCCTGACAAAATATCTAGAAAAGTTAAATTACTTTAGCAAACCAGGCGATCATCCTTAAAACATGCTAAATGATACATGCCTCATTTTGTAAACTTAAACATGCACATATTGAAGGGTCAAAATGAATAACAGAAAACAGTTTTATCTTGTATTCTGTTAAACCAAAATACTGGTAGTTGTATCACTTTTTCTGGCCTAATGTTTTTAATTGGGTTTGATTCATGAAGTATTTTTTGGTGGTTTTAAAGACTTTGTTGACTAATCTGCAGAGTAGACCCTGCTTAGAGCTCACATTTGTGATCTGGGTTTACACTGGTTTGATATCAGAAATCATGAATATCATTTTCCAATAAAATCTTTATTCAATTAAAAGCAGGTTTAATATTTTGCTTCTTTATTTTATTTCATAACATTCTTTAATTCACTGAATATCAGGTTGTTCATAGTTGACACATCTTGGCCTAGAATACATGTGCATTTTCCTACACAGCAGCACTTCACACACTTTTTCCAACAAGTCCAGCTGGAAACCTTATATATGTTACCAGCCTTTTCCACTTTACTGCTGTATGTGCATTTGTCTGCGGCATTTTGTGTCCTATTCATATTCTTATCTATAAAAATCAATGACAAAGGGGATTAATTAGATAAACATATTCTAAACACCCTGTGTTTTTCTTGCACTCACTTTTCTATGAAAATCAGTTTCAAAGACAATTTGTATAAATCCCCTGTTTGATTTAACCCTTTTCTCCACTGTGCTGTCTGATCAGGATCTGCACTGGTCACATTTTGGTCAGAAATAACCTAACTAATCATAAAGAGAACAGTGAAGATCCTGATCAGACAGCACAGATGTTCTGGCTGATCTGGATCTACACTGTTCTCCAATGCAATAAAGGTGTGTCTATGAAGGACAAAAAGGTTAATTCCAATCACTTCTTTCTATTCCTTTTTTTTCTTGAAAAATATCTTGTATTGTTTCCTTGGCAAAATCTGATTTTTTATCAGTATTTTGTTTTTTATAGCCTTTCTGCATATACAAAAACTTCAAGGTACAAACATTATGATCCTCGAAGAATGTAGTACACTTCACAGAATATGGTACACTCGCTTATAACATAAAACATAATGTCGCGGAATTTAGTTTGAAAAAGTACAAGACTAGAGAGACTTTTCTTAGTTAAAATTTTGTTATTTTCAAAGAGAAGTTATAAAAAAAAAACACTTAAACTTGGCAAACATATACCCAAACTTGGCAAACATATACCCTTACCCAAGATCATAAAACTAAATCTGGAAACCAGTCTCAGATCTCAAGCATCTGATTGGCTGAAATGGTGACCAGTTGCCATTTCAGCCAATCTGTTGCTTGTGATGTAAGACTGGTCTAAAATCTTAGTTTTATTATCTTGGCCCCTGTATATACACACAAGCCCAAGATCCGACACTATTAAAGGCACTAATCATTGGATACCCAACACTCATCATATTTAAATATTCTCCGTCCATTGCCCATGGAAAAATTGATTAAGATTTCAACTGTTAGAACAGATATTATCGAATCAGATAACCAGTTACAATTTTAATTTTAAAAGTTTATTTGCAAATAGTTGTGTAAGAGATGTTATACAATCAGATAATAGGTTACAATTTTAATTACCCTTCAGTTGTAGACTGAGTTAATGAAAACATAAAAACCAATCATGGTCATTGCAAGTGTATATTTGAGCTGTCTATGATCAGTGCCCAAGGTTATAAAACTTAGCATGGAAACCAGTCTCAAATCTCAAGCATCTGATTGGCTGAAATGGCGACCAGTCGCCATTTCAGCCAATCAGATGCTTGAGATTTGAGACTGGTTTCCAATCTCAGCTTTATAACCTTCAGCCCAGAGATCCGTCTACTTATAGATTGGTGAGTTCCCAACAAGTATTGAAACTTTATATTCATTTAAATGAAACAGGTGTCCTATCTAATGTAATCAGCTGCTTCAGTTATACTGATTGTGACAATTTTATCAAATAGTGTTAAAGCAAAAAGTCGATAGGTTCGCTGTTCAGCTTCAAAATTGCAGCAGCCAAATTAATTTGCAACATTTCATTGTAAACATCAATTATTTTTTCCATGGATGACATAGTGTAACATAACAGAATGCTGTTTGTATCCGATGATGAAACACACCATATAACATTATAATCAAAAACACTTTGCTTATTTATTAATAGACTCATTACAGTGTTTACTTACAATTAAATAGCTTACATGTGCAACATAACAAAATGTTAACCAGGAAACTACTTGATTATGGTCAAGTTTAATTAAGATCAGACCATTCACCATTCAAAGGACTATTTTGGATATATTAATAAACTGGCAAAATAGAACATGATGTTGAGCCCAGAAAAGTGGACCTAGGTCCACAGTTGTTGAAGATATGATTATACCTTGATTATAACTTACAAGGTTTATAGTGAAGGGCTTATGCTTACTTAAACTACTTTTAAAAACTATTGGGTGGAGGAATTAACCATTTTATTGTACAAAAAGTTCATTCATCAATTGCTGGTGTTGGCTACTACCACAGCTTAGTACATAGATCTTCAGTGTTCTGACAAAAGCAAACTAATGTCTGGCTGCCATATTTTTTATATTTAAAATGGCCGAGGCACCAAGTTGCCATATATGAAAAGGAAAATCAGTTTTAAAAAATACACAAGTCATCATTGCAATTTAGTCGGGTATAAAAATAATCTATTCTCCTTATTCTAAAACATTTGTAAATAACCCTTTACTACATATAGTTTTATTATGTGTGCGAACAGTGTAGATCAAGATCAGCTTTGCACATCCTTGCTGTTTGATCTGGACCTGCACTATTTGCTTCCTGGTCAGAAATTATCTAATGAATCAGAAAGTGAACATTGTAGATCCTGGTCAGACTTTGTGGATGTGCCAGCTGATCTGCATCTATATTGTTTGCCCATGCCTTATATGTTGCATCTATGGAGTAAAAGATTATTTTGTATATTAGAAACAGACGACTGGCCGATACAGTTTGTTAAGGTGATGAGGATTAGGGAAACTTTGATATATTTTTATTATAAAACATTTTTTTTCTCGATCTGATAACAGAATCTTTACATTATTTGCGCTGTTTAAAATTGGAAAAAGTAGCGAACAAAACAACAGTATAGTATCTGTAACAATAGACTAAATATCTAATGACACCAGCAGCATTTAAACTTATCTTAGATTTAAACAATGTGCTGGATGACTCTTAGAACATTTACACCTTTTGTGTTAACTTGCTTCACTTTGTATCGGATATGCTCCACTCTTGACAACTTCTTCTAAATATGTGTATTTCTTAATTTTTCTCTGTGTGAAACAATTTCCAAGAGATTTGGGCCCAAGATCATAAGTGGAGACTAAAACCAGACTCCAGTCTCAAACAGATGATTGGTTGAAATTGAGCTTAGTCTCCTAATTTACCAATCATATTCTGAAAGATCTCAAATCTGAGTTTCAAAATAAATAGCCATAACTGTCACAACTGAAGCTTTTGATTTGTCAGTTTGGAGACTTGAGTTCAATTTCATCCAGTCAGCAATTTGAGACTGGAGACTGTGCTCAAGATCATAAAACTAAATCTTGAGATAAGTCTCAAATCTCAAGCATCTGATTGGCTGAAATGGTGAGATTTTAGACTGATCTCAAAACTTAGTTTATGATCTTGGACCCTTGTATGCAGGGCTGAAGGTTATAAAACTGAGATTGGAAACCAGTCTCAAATTCTCAAGGATCTGATTGGGTGTAATGGTGACTGGTCGCCATTTCAGCCAATCAGATGCTTGAGATTTGAGACTGGTTTCCTTGCTCAGTTTTATAACCTTTGGCACAGGACTTGTTGGTCTTGTGCTCTGAAATTGTGCTTCTATTATAAGAAATATTTCTCAAACTAAAAACACATCTTTTCCAAACTGTGTTACTTCTATGAAACAATGTAACTGCAGTAATGTTCAACTGTTCTTTTGACATACCTGGATAAAGTTCAGATGAGATTTTTTTATAATAGATATAAATGCTTCACATACATGTCCATTGCACTGATGTTTGAAACAGTCATTAGCTCTGGTTTTAATTTTAATGTTTCGAAATTGTTATATTAACTGGAGCATCATTTTTACATTTTTACATTCCTATGCCATTACTCCACTTTTCATTTTGTTCTTTAGTGATTCTAAGGTAAAAATAGCTTATTATGACACCATTTTTACCCTTTGCTCCATAGACAGCATTTTTACGCATGTGCGACCAGTGTAGATCCAGATCAGCTGGCACATCTGTGCCGTCTTATCAGGATCTGCACTGGTTGTATTTTGGTCAGAAATAGCCTAACAATTCAAAAAGCGAACAGTGCAGATCCTGATCAGACAGCGTGGATTTGCCAGCTGATCTGGATCTACACTGTTTGCCCACGCAATAAAGATGTGTCTATAGATGAAAGGGTTAAATGATGTTTACATTAAGATATCTCTCCAAGATTGTTTTGAGGTCTCCCAATGAAGTACTATTCTAAAATAGTATTTTCTGGTTTATTGTATTCATTATTGATCTATGATTTAACATTTAAATTTAGCCAGCACAGTTTCAGAGGGGGTTCGCTTAGGGTCTTAATTGCTTGTGAGGATTTATCTTATTTGATTATGTTGTTAATTTCAGACTCTGTCGTTACCAGTGATTGTGACGGTGCATGGAAACCAAGAATGTCAGGCTACAGCAACCTACCTCTGGGATAACCAGTTTGCAGAACCTGTAAGGCTTATTTGGTTATAAGAAAATAAACATACAGTCAAGCCTACTCTTTATAACCACTGTAAACCTGAAAAACCTATTTACATTGAAAGACTGGATAAAACACCCGGATTTATGGTACGCCTGTAATCACATTCGCAACCAGTGCCCAAGGTTATAAAACTAAGCATGGAAACCAGTCTCAAATCTCAAGCATCTGATAGGCTGAAATGGTAACCAGTCGCCATTTCAGCCAATCAGATACTTGAGATTTGAGACTGGTTTCCAATCTCAGCTTTATAACCTTTAGCCCTGAGCAGATCAGATACAGGGCTGGTCTTTGCAAGCCATGATTTTCAAATTTTTTATTCGATTGAAATTGGGCAAGATAGTATTGATTGTTTAGCTTGATATGTTGGCAGAGCACAAGTCTGATAATGCTGGTGCCCTTTTGTAAGAACCAAAAAAACGTATTGGCTGCAACCTTAACTGCGAATCTCAGCATTTGTCAGATTGGCAACCAGTGTAGATCCAGTTCTGCACATATAGCAGTTATATCAGTCACATTGTCGGCTATTCTGTTAACAATCTGTTAATAAATTGTTAATAAAAACCCTTATAAACAGTAAAGGCAAGTTCTGGCTCAGATTGTAAAACAGTTTGGAACATTACAGAAATACCTTAATGAATCTGAAAGTGACCAGTTTAGGTCTGCATAGATGGGCAGGCTGATCTTGATCTACACTGGTTGCAGATGGAATACATAGATTAAAGGGTTAAACTGAACAAATAGAGGATATTTGGGCTAGATTGCACTTTAGCGGGCGCAGGTCGGCCATGTTGTTCTTTACAATGTCAGCCATTTTGAATCTCCTGTCAAACTCCTGTCAAAAAGCCTAGCGGTGTTTGAGCGATAAAAAGCAGGGGTGTGGGGGTGGCAGCCCCCATAAAAAACAATTACTAGACTCAGTCACGTGAATATTCGTGTAAATTAGCGCCCGCTAAAGTGCAGTACTCCCGATATTTGTTTTAACTAGTGTAAGATAGAAATATATTTCACCAAGTGAGATCCGGAATTCGTATTTTCATGGGTGGCGAAGCTGAGTGAAAATACATAATTCTGGAGTTCACGCGTGAAATGTATTTCTATCTTTCACTGGTAAAAACAAATTTTCTTTTTATTTCATGCTTTTAATGCACAAACTGTGTTATTTGAACAGAAAATTTCCATCAAATGGCACCAAAACGTTCGTTTATGGTGTGACATCATTTACCCAAACTTGAGCCGGTTTTCTTAACGTTCTCATTTAGAATGTTATGTACATTTGGGTACCAACCTGAAAAAAACAGTGAAGATAAACATGATATTCCACTGTTTGAAAACAGTGAAATACCACTTATTTCACCGGGAAATTTCTATAATTCACCAAAAAGCATTATACAGTAGAATCCTCTTTTTTGAATAGTCTATTTGTCAGGATCCTTGAATCAATTAACCGGAGTATCATAAAAAACAGAGCTTACAAATTCTCAGTTTCGTCAGTGGTGGGTGGGGTAATGCACTCAGAAATATATTCGTAACATCATGTTCAATAAAATCCGGTTCGAAGATAACCAATTCTATGTAAAGGCGCTGTGTATATGTTTGATTCTTTCGACTTTGCGCCGATTCAAAAAATTTTCGTTTTGCCGACATAGTCAACTCATTTTCTTTCGTAACTTTTCGTATCCGAAATTCATGATCGTTGTATGATTACTATACCACTATCTTTTCTTTGTGAAGAGTTATTATCTTCCTTGGGGCGCCAAAACGTTGGGTATACGTTATTATAAAACCTATGCTAAATTAAGATTCGTTTGCATGATCTAATTAATGTTCTAATTATCGAGCAAGTATGGCAAAGTTTATTTGTTATTTGCATACATTTCTCGAAAAAGAACAGATATTTTTCTGTTTCTTTCGTTTTAAGATTAATCTATTTTTATTCGGGAATTTCCCGGTTTCCTGAAAACGTGATCATCTTATTAACATAAAAAAATGAAAATTCTCAATGCGGGGAAACCTGTTTTGTGACGTCATTGCTATAAATGTATACTGTAAACACAGTTGTGCGTGCCAGTGAACGGAAGTCATTATGTAACACAGGTGATAAACAATGACAGATTTATCGAGTTTACTGATAATGTGCATTGCATGGGGCAGAAACGTGTGAATTTCATGTATGATTAGCGTCGTAAGGCATTGTAAGGTGGGAAAGTGCTATCTTAATAAACGAAATGCACGTGGTGACCTATTCAAATAAAGAGATTATTTATCATAGAAATAGATAGAAATGTATTTTTGTTTTAATATTCTACTATATTAAGCGAAATATTCAAATAAGCGCCATTCAATTAAGTGGAATGTACTGTATAAAAATCTATGTTTGCATAAAATAATTTTGCTGAGAATCTTTATGCATACTCCATTGTTTGTAGGGTCGAATACCTTTTCAAGTGCCTGATAAAGTGCCATGGCCGGATGTAGCCACTATGTTATCTACCAAGTTCAATGCCATGACGGGACGGTGCTTGAGTGACAGTAACCTCAGATACCTGGCCAACAAGCTGTTTGGTACTACAGGGCAGCAGGACTTTTCTACTGCAGTTATTTCATGGTCTCAGTTCAATAAGGTAAGGTTCTAGACTACTGATCTGTAACCTTTCACTCCATGTGATACAGTTGTTATCCCACAGGTAAACAGTGGAGATCCAGAGCAGCAGGCACATCTGTGCCGTCTCTTCTGGATATAACAAGTTCGTATTTTGATTTTTTTTGGTTATTTCTTACCAAGAAGCAAACAGTGTAGAACCTGATCAGTTGGCACAGATGTTCTGGGTGATCTAGATCTACACTTTTTGCACCTGTGATAAAATCAGTTTATATGGCATAGTGTTAAGTTGTGGGCTTGATTACCTCCTGGGAAAATAGACCCCTAGGATAATTTGACTTTTAGCATGAAGTCAGACATTCTGTGTCTCTAGTGATCTTTTTTATATTGGAAAGAAGTTAGTAACTTGCAAAGAACCGATATTTTCTGTACTAGACAAGTACACTCATCTCCAGAGTCTCTCAAGTATAGATAAATGCAGCAAACCACAATTAAATATACAGTCGAGTTATCAGTTTGATATAAGATCCATAATACAATGAATTGTTATTTAACCCTTTCCTCCATAGACACACCTTTATTGCATGGACAGTGTAGATCCAGATCAGCCGGCACATCTGTTCCATCTGATCAGGATCTGCACTGATCGCTTTATGATTCGTTAGGTTATTTCTAGGCAAAATGCGACCAGTGCAGATCCTGATCAGACGGCATGGATGTGCCAACTTATCTGGATCTACACTTGACACACATGCATAAAAATGTATATATTTGGAGGAAAGGGTTAAGATTTGACTTTATATGTTGGAAGAAGATCAGATTATTAATACTAATTTGTCTTTTGATAAAATGTCAGCTTATGACCACACTGTTGACATTTTCCTCGACATGTAAATGGTTTTATCATACTGTAAAAAAATCTAGTATTTGAATATACCATGCAAACACTGAATTAATTATTGTGGCTTAATTTTATTGGAGTTGAACAATTTCTTATCCAGCTTTTAACCCAAAATATTGTAAAAATATTGTCTGCCACTTAACCCCTAGTGCTTTGCGAAGTATTTGTCATTATATGTGACCAGTGTAGACCCAGATCTGCATGTGCATCTGGGCACTATTATTAGGGTCTAAACTGTGTGCTTTTAATAAATTCAGTCAATAAATATTTGTAACACACCCCTAGAAACAATTAATGGACTGAACTTACATGCCTTACCCTTATGGATATGGCTGTTATCCCATTAGTAAACAGTGTAGGTCCTGATCAGCCAGAACATCCATGCTGTTTGATCAGGATCTGTACCGTTCGCTTTTGATTCATTAGGTTATTATTATCACATGAAACGCATATATATTAGTTTAGTTTAAACTTATTTATTTTACATCGATTGTGAAACTAGTTATTCCAACTTGTATTAATCACGCTCGATGACTGGATTTTCAACCAGTACTCGCACCGAATGTGGATTGAGGAAACTGCAGACGAACCTCATCCCTGGTGGGACTCGAACCCGCAGTCTCCGGATCAGGAGTCCAACGCTCTACCCCTAGACCACTGATCTTTATATATTAAGTAAGGAGTTAATGGGTCAGGCTTAAGGCAAAATGTATAATTGATTCAGACTAGTTTGTTTATTTGAATGTGAGTGTTAAGCTTGAACTATTTGTATTGCAGGAGAATCTTCCTGGCAGAAACTTTACTTTCTGGGAGTGGTTCTGGTGCGTGGGTAAACTCGTCAAAGAGCACTTAAAGGCACCCTGGATTGATGGGTATGTCAGCTTCTCTTTAAATTTAACCTTCATTATAAAATAATTCATTTCTTCAAAATACCTTTTGTTGGAGTGATTTTGGTTTGTGGAGCACATCCGTGAATTGTGGTCTGAATCTACACTGTTCACTTCTTGGTTAAAAATGATGAAAACATAATAAATTAAAATAGCAAACAGTATAGATCCTGATCAGATGGCTTGGATGTGCAAGCTGATCTTGATCTACACTATTGGCCTATATCCCATAAAGTAAAGGGTTAGGATGATTTTGTTTATAAATACAGTTTTATCTTTTCTTCAATGATATGCTTAATAATTTCTTCTGCTTAACTTTTAACAGCTTCCCAGTGACGCAGTTAGTGCCATAAATTATTTATAAGATTGGATTATCCTTTAAATAGTGAAACCACTTTGTTTGTAGGTCGATAATAGGTTTCATGGATAAAACAGAGTCACAGGACCTGTTAATGACAAAGCCCAATGGAACCTTCCTGTTAAGATTCAGTGACGGAACTGTGGGTGGAATAACGATAGCATGGGTTGCCGACATTCCTGAAAAAGCGGGTACGTTTAACATACTGGCATGAAATAACTAGAATCTAGCTGAACAACTCTGGATTCAGATATTGTTTCCGTGAATTAATGCCATTTAAACCAATAAGTTTAAACCTGTACTCCATAGATGTGTCTTATCACATGGGCCGATATTATAGATCCAGATCACATTATTCATACATCTATATAGTAAAGGGTAGTGATGTTCCGATTGTCGCCGATAATCGAGTAATTGTCGCTGAAGTTTCAAAGTCGGCGACATCGATTCTGACTACAAAGAATCGATTCTAGTCGCTAATTCTTTTAATAGGTAAACCCCACTTTGAAGACAATTGACCGTTGTCTCCGATACGGCGACAGTCCAGTGTATATCTTTTCGCGCTTTGATCGTCTTTGTGTTATTTTTAAATATAACTGCTCTTAAACATGGAGAATACCTGGCCTGTCAGTGATCGAAATAATAATCAACTTTACAAATGCCCTTGTAATACAACATCAAAGGCATGTCGATATTTTGGTTTTTATATGAAACCAGGGTGTCAGGGTTTGGCGCCCGTTAAGGAAAACCTCGACACATCCAAAGCTACCTGTAGAATATGCTTCAAGACTTATTACAGCAACAAAGGTACCCCACCCACATTTTAGAATTGTGAATAATTTTCGGATTTAATTTTGACGAGCTAAATAATAATAATGTACACATCTTCGAAATTGAAAAAAGTTTGAAGGCTCTTATTGCCTGAACAAAAAAACAGAACATGTCAATGCAGTACAAAAAAGCAGCTGTGTTATTAATCTTGTAAACTAAAATAATGAAAGTAGTCCTATAATAATATGATTGAGACAGGTGTGCTTTTGGTACAAAATGTACACTACAGTACGTCTGATTCCGATTCTTTCCGATTAATCGGATCGGACAGGTATCAGAATCGGACCGATTAATCGATTCCACTTCAGCCGTCCGATTCTCATCACTAGTACTAAAGGGTCAATATTACTAGCATAATAATTAACCAAGGTTGTTACTTACACTTTAACAATGTTGCTCTTCATTTGACATCAAAGATAAGAAAATCCTGCAATATATTATACAATCCTTTAAAAACTTATAGTTATACAAATTTACCCTCATAGCTGCAATAGAATGCTCCTTGATGAAAGACTTATTGCCTATGCGACCAGTGTAAACCCTGATCAGCCTGCGCATATGCACTGGCTGATTTGTCTACATAATTTCCCATTCAGACAAAGAAGATAGAAAAAATCTTGAGCCATATTTAACTGTCTACGCCTGCAATTTCATCAGGGTCAACAATTATTTAAGGATTGAATTAATATTTGATGGTTTTCATTTGGATATGGAAAACAGTTGGGTTGTTTAAAGTGTGTGAAGCCCTTATATTTACACTCATAAATACTCTCATTAATACAGAAATTATGAGAAGAATTCTTGATATTATGGCTTTTTTAAAAGGCTGTTACAACAGCAACATTGGCAACACAGTGAATGACAGCACGCTTTTTCGTAGCAACTCGTGGCAAAACGTGCGTGCTCGGCGACGTCAAACATCAAACATTGCGCAATGTCCAATCAATTGTGACCGGCTCTACTGTTGCCACGCCTCTTAAAGTAATACGTCACACTGTTTACCATCAGAAATTATGATTGGTTAGATCAATAAGACTTCATCGTAGAGGATAAGGTGGAAGTGTAAATATTGCAGAGTCAGTAATCCCCATTTTGTCATGGTGCATCATAAATGAGATCTGTGACATAATCTACCATTGTAGATCTTTTGACCTTCTCTATGGTGTCATTTTGAAGATACTGTCCAATAGCATTATCTTGACCAATTAGAACAAGCAGGATGGTTTAATTTAACCCTTTCCTCCATAGATACACCTTTATTGCAAGGGCAAACAGATTAGATCCACAGCTGTGCTCTCTGATCAGGATCTAAACTGTTTGCTTTTTGATTTGTTAGGTTATTTCTGACCAAAGTGTGACCAGTGCAGATCCTGATCAGACAGCATGAATGTGCTAGTTGATCTGGATCTACACTGGTCACACATGTGTAAAAATGCGTATATATGGAGGAAAGGGTTAAGGAGATTTTGATCAGTTGGCAAAATATGTGCTACGTACACACTGTACAGTTTAGATACAGCAGAGCTTGTGTGATGAACCTTAAGGTGATGGGATATATTGCTCACCTTATTTTGACATCAAAACTGAATATTAAATATTGTTCAAGTTTTATGAAATTTGGTCATTATAATGAATGAGGATTGCTGCATTGAATCATGCAAAGTATTTCTTCATGCTGACAACTGTAGTGAAAAAGTGGGCAAACTAAGACAGCAGCCTAATTTCCTCCATTTTTTCCTACACTGTGTTATTAAACTATGAAAGAAAATTTTCTTTGCATAATCACTGATACAATTATGATTTAATTTCAGTAAAATCTTTGAATGGAGATGTTGTATACACTAACATAATACCATAAATATATACATAATGCGAATATTTTTGGCACCATTATAAACTGTCTACGGCATATTGTTTTTTTTTATTATGGCCCCACAAAGTATAGAGTTGCACTAGTCCATCAGTACGTACATTTGTCTGTCTGTACATACATCATCAAATCTTGTGGCATCAGCAATTAACTAGCGGGCTGATTTCTTTCAAACTTGCACAAATGATCAAACAGGATGTGTAGAAGGAAAAGGATTTTTCCTGCGACCATTTTTACCAGAGTTATGGCCCTTTGTTGCAAATGTTGTGGCAGCAAGGGCATCAGTGTCAGAGGACACATTATAGTTTTATACAATAGTCAAGTTAATACCGGCAATCAATATCTGTTTCGTTTTGTTTATTTCATAGATATAGATGCTCTTTCTTTCTGCAAAAACTTACCGACATATTTTCTTTAATTGCCATCAGTGTTCTGTGTAAAATATTTGCTTCATGAAACCTTAGAGCTATTGCAGTCTATCCCATTACTCCACAATACAGCTTATATCACAGTCTGGCATGTGGCCAGACCAGTCTGCATTTCCATGCAATTTAATATGGATCTACACTGATCATTTTAAAGTTCATTAGATTATTGAAGACTAAGAAGTGATTATATTTTAGATTCACATCAGTCTCCACAGACATGCAGGCTGATCTGGATCTATATTGGTTGAATATTTGATTAAAGGAAAGAGTTAAAGGCTTCAGTATGAAGATTATGATTTTAAGCATAGAAAAATACCAGTAGTTTATTGAACAAATGGTATTGTTCTCAGAAAGGATGCTAAGACTCCAAATGCTGGAAACAAACCGTTCTGTAATTATTTTTCATTTGAAGTCATTAAAAAAACAGTGAAAAACAGATTGAATCTGAACCAGCAGTTGATAGAAATCACAGGGAGTTGTTTCCCCAGACTAGATTGATAATGTATATTTTCATGCTAAGTTCATTATTTAGGTATGTGGTTTAGATTTTCAGAATCACTGATTTTAAGGACCTCTATTCTTT
This sequence comes from Corbicula japonica, assembly GCA_038501625.1. NCBI lineage: Eukaryota > Metazoa > Mollusca > Bivalvia > Venerida > Cyrenidae > Corbicula > Corbicula japonica. Next base: position 1,195,685 of record JAZAYU010000160.1, read on the forward strand.
TACATATTATTAAAGGTAGAGGAAACTCGTCAGGTTTGTTGTTGTGAGCTTATTAATAATTCTTTTCGCCTTGTAACAAACTTTTGAATATGAAAAATCATACCAGCCCATGAATTTCAATATTCAAAACTCAAAAGTTAATACATTGTTGTACCATGTTTTGCTGTGGTAACCTGATAGCGCAGGAAATTAAATGGAAACTTATACATTGACTGAATTTAGGTTGGTAATTACTAAATCAAACCTAGCATCAGCTATTATTAGAATTTCTAACCTTCCTAATGCTTTTTCTCATGATTCATCATTTAGCTTATGTTAACCCTTTACATTTTGCCTTCACAAAAAAATAAGTTATCATTCATATAAAAAATAATTGTGCTTTAATCCCTTCCTCCATATATATCCATATTATCACATGTGTGACCAGTGTAGATCCAGATCATCCGGCACAGCTATGCTGTCTGATCGGTATCTACAGTAACATGATGCACCTTTTGGTCAGAAATAACCTAAGTAATCAAACAGTGCAGATCCTGATCAGATATGACAGCTGATCTGGATTTGCACTGTTTGCCCATGCCATTACTGTGTATATATGGAGGAAAGGGTTAACAGAATGCTAAGGTTATGTTATGACTAATCTGTGTTTTGTTTGATTTGCTTATCTAATAAAACAGTGATTTATAGGCTGGCCTTAATTAACCTTCTTGTTGCAGATATTTGGAATACAGTCATTTCAGCTATTCATAGTGTAAAACTGAATGTAATTGAGTTATTTGGATTTTATCCCCCTCTTAATGAAGCTAATGTCTATACAGTTTTCTGGGAGCATAAATTGATTCTACTGATTCTTTTGTTATTTATTAAATAGTACCGTAATACTTTTTGTGTTGCCCGTGATAGCAGGTAGACACATAGGGATCCTAATGTCTGCCGGAAGTGTCCAGTAGCAGGCCTGCCAAAACTTCTTTATTAAAAATCCGGAGATTTTGTCTGAACATGTCAATGATGATGACAATGACAACGATGATGATGTTGTTGTTGTTGTTGTTGTTTTAATGTCTTGTTGCTGCTGTTCACTATGACTGTGACTGAACAAAAATGATGATGATGATGATGATGATTTATAATTATATTCTTCAAAGAATTTTATAAATGAATTTTGCTGATTTTGTTAGAAATGGTTAAAAAACTTGTTTTAAAAAAACTTTTGTCTATTTTTATCATTCATTGTTTTACTTTCTTTTAACCCTGTTAAGACCTGTTTTTGACAATGTTAGAGTGAACATGCAATGAAAAAAAAGATAACGGTTTGTGTAAAACTTGTACTATACCTGGTTTGACTCTAATTTTTAAATAATTTCTCACAACTGAGAGTAGTTTTACATACTGATAAAAAATTCAGCTACCACTTCTGAAGGTAAAACTTTCCTTTTTTTCCTAAGCATTGATCACCTGCTTTAAGACCACCTTTGGAGCTTAGAAAACATGGTCTTTATGGTGGGTTGTTCTTTATTGCAGGGTAGAGAATAATGCAAAACTGTAAAATGTGACATTGGAATAGAAGTCTTATTATTTAGGTGGAAATAGTTTTGGGGTGGTCATAATGAGGGGTTTCCTATACTTATTTTTAGATATCCTATTTTTTCAAGGTAAATCTCCCTGGTAAGCTTAAGTAAGATAAACAGTTAAAGGAAGGAAGAACATTAGAATTTATTTATTAAAGCTTTACATTTTTAGCTCACCTGAGCCATAGGCTCATGGTGAGCTATTGTGACCCGTCTTTGTCCGGCGTCCGGCGTCCGTCAACAATCTCCTTTAAACAACATCTCCTCTGAAACCACTTGATGGATTTTAACCAAATTTGTCCTGAAGCATCCTGGCACTGATGTCTACAGTGAATTTTTAGATTTCCTAAATGATTTTGATATTTTATGTATTTCGGAAACACACCTTGACAATAATGATTTAGTTGATATTAATAATTATACATTTATACCAAAACATCGATCACAAGCTTATAAACGTAAATCCGGGGGCATTGGTATATATGTAAGAGATACAATTGCATCCTACGTCAACGTAATTCCGAACGAGTCTGAATATATTTTGTGGATTTCTATTAATAAGGAACTTACTAATTATGATGAAAATATAATATTAGGGTCAATATATTTACCACCTGAAAACTCTAGATTTTTTACAGCTGAAAATTTTGAAATTTTTGAGGATGAAATTACACAAAAATGCCAAGAAAACAAATACGTTTATTTAGCCGGCGATACTAATAGCCGCGTAGGTACATTACGAGACTTTATCCGTAGTGACCAACATATTAATCATATTTTTGATATAGACGACGAGTTACAATCCCAACTTGATAAATATACAATACTTGAAAATTTATCTATTTCACTAAACAGAAACTCCGCCGATAAAAGAACAAATACTCATGGTTTACGTTTAATAGATATCTGTAAAAACAACAACATCTTTATACTTAACGGACGCATGTTTCAAGAACAGTATGTTGGAAATTTTACTTTTAGAGACAGTTCAGTTATAGACTATGTAATCGCAACATATATGTAATAACAATGTTACAAATACATAAAATGGTTTGAAATAATAGAAACTGATGCACTTTTTTCTGACGGACATAACGCGATCACGTGGAAACTTGATATTCAAGATAACCCACAAAACGAAATAAAGAACAATCAACATAGCCATAAACGAATATGGCAACATGAAAAAGAAACCAATTTTATAAATAATATTAACGTTGAAGAACGACATTATATTGTTGATTGCTCTTTTTTTCGAAATGAAAGAAACCACTTTCTACTCAATACAAATACACAACTTTACAACTTGTCATTAAAGACCGTCTTATCTTCTCCTGCCGTTTCAAATTTAAAAGAAGCAATTAAGTTTATAAAAATTATTATGGGTAAATTTGTGCATTAATTGCGAATATTTGTGCATTAATCTCAATACATTTAATATTCCAATGCCACCGGGTTTAAAACATATTTTGATAGAATATAATATGTAATTAAGATTTATTATTATTCATACAAGTAAACATGTACTAAGTTACACCTTACATGTCATATTCTCCTAGTTAATGGGCTTTCTGTGTTATTTTGACCCTCGACTCCATAGAAGTATGTAAGTGTAGATCCTGATCAGATGGCATTTATGTGCCAACTGATCTGGATCTACTCTTTCCTCACATGTATATGGGCTTATTTATGTTTATTATGACATTCAGGTTTAACAAAACAATAATGGACACTAATTAAATGTTTAAATGTATATACTCCAAGAATATTTATCATTATTGTAAAACTACAATGTTGAACTGTACTATAATTGTTTGTTTGTTCCCTTTGTTGTTGTTAAAACATCTTCAACCCTGTGTAGCAATATATATCATTTAGACCTAATTTCAGGTTTAACAAAACAATAATGGACACTAATTGTATGTTTAAATGTATATAATCCAAGAATATTCATCATTATTGTAAAACTACAATGTTGAATTGTACTATAATTGTTTGTTTGTTTCCTTTGCTGTTGTTGTTGTTAAAACATATTCAGCCCTGTGTAGCAATATATATCATTTAGACCTAATTTCTTACGACCAGAAAATGCGAACAATTAAACTAGATCTACTCTTACCTGTAAACATTAGCTCATGTCCCCATGACACACTTGCAATAATCGCTTCTTTTCAATATATTCTCGCTGTTTTCATTCATTGTTACCAAACGCACGTTTTTCTCACTCGCATGTATCTCATTTTGGCTAATCTCTAATCTCAACCGTAAATACGTAAATGTGTCATTGTTCATATAATCTGTTCTGTATGTCGACATAAGAAATGTAAACTTATTTAAATGGAAACTATGACTTAACTGTCAAACTGAACAATAACAATAACGTTACAGGTAAATCCATATTATTCTAAAAACTCTCTAACCGGGCTATGACGTAAATCACAGGAGCGTAGCATGCACACTGAACTACACTATAGTTTTGTATATTTGTTCATTTTTTGCCTGTTGTTGTAAGTAGCTTATAATGATAATGTGAATATTATTAATAATATTATTATTATTAATGTCAATATTATTATCATTTAGTTTAATTTTATCACTACTATAACATACATTGATGAAGATTTATTTATATAGTTTAGTCCCGTTACGCAGATCGAAATAATGTAATTTTTTTTTTGTCTACAAGACATGGGATTATTAATTTTCTGAGACTTGCTCTCTCCCTCCCCACCCCCACATACACACCCAGATTGTTTACCGGAAGTCAGATATATATGTATGTATTTGTTACATTGTGTTATATTGTCCTTATTGTGTAATCATGCACTTGGACGAAATAAACGATATGTTCTGTTCTGTTCTGTTCAGTTGTTCAAATCATGACCACAGGGTAAAGGTCAAGGTCACTGCTGCTAAAAATAGAAATTCAGTCTTTGCTCAATTACTTGAGTTTGCTTAGGGTTATTGACTCCAAACTTGGTGTTTGGGTAGCTTATATCAAAAGGCAGCTTGGGGTTGCTACCCAGATGTCTGTGATCAAGGTCAAGGTCACTGTTGCTAAAAATAGAAATTCAGTCTTTGCTCAATAACTTTAGTTTGCTTAGGCCTATTGACTCCAAACTTGGTGTATGGGTAGCTTATATCAAAAGGCAGCTTGGGGTTGCTACCCAGGTGTCTGTGATCAAGGTCAAGGTCACTGTTGCTAAAAATAAAAATTCAGTCTTTGCTCAATAACTTGAGTTTGCTTAGGCCTATTGACACCAAACTTGGTGTATGGGTAGCTTATATCAAAAGGCAGCTTGGGGTTGCTACCCAGGTGTCTGTGATCAAGGTCAAGGTCACTGTTGCTAAAAATAGAAATTCAGTCTTTGCTCAATTACTTGAGTTTGCTTAGGCCTATTGACTCCAAACTTGGTTTATGGGTAGCTTATATCAAAAGGCAGCTTGAGGTTGCTACCCAGGTGTCTGTGATCAAGGTCAAGGTCACTGTTGCTAAAAATAGAAATTCAGTTTCTGCTTAATAGCTTGAGTTTGCTTTGGCATATTGACTCCAAACTTGATGTATGGGTAGCTTATATCAAAAGGCAGCTTGGGGTTGCTATCCAGGTGTCTGTGATCAAGGTCAAGGTCACTGTTGCTAAAAATAGAAATTCAGTTTCTGCTTAATAACTTTAGTTTGCTTTGGCCTATTGACTCCAAACTTGGTATATGGATAGCTTATATCTAGAGGCAGCTTGGGGTTGCTACCCAGATGTCTGTGATCAAGGTCAAGGTCACTGTAACTAAAAATAGAAATTCAGTTTCTACTTAATTACTTGAGATTGCTTTGGCCTATTGACTCCAAACTTGGTATATGGATAGCTTATATCTAGAGGCAGCTTGGGGTTGCTACCCAGGTGTCTGTGATTAAGGTCAAGGTCACTGTAACTAAAAATAGAAATTCAGTTTCCACTTAATAACTTGAGTTTGCTTTGGCATATTGACTCCAAACTTGGTATATGAGTAGCTTATAACAAGAGACAAATTGGGATTGCTTCCCACGTGTCTGTGATCAAGGTCAAGGTTACTGTTGCTAAAAATAAAAATTCAGTTTCTGGTTAATAACTTGAGTTTCATACTCAGGTGAGCGATTCAGGGCCATCATGGCCCTCTTGTTATATGAACCAGTCTGACAAAATGACCAGCAGTATATTGCATTGTTTTACATCCTTTAAAGTTAATGTTGAATTACTTGCATGTTAAGAATGAACTGAAATAATCAAAACAGGTATTATTCAACTTTAATTAAACAAACATGTGATAAAAGCTAGAATAATGAGGATTAACACCCAGCAATTTTTAGAATGTGATAAGGGTCATTTTATCAGAAACTGGCTAAAATAATGTAGAAATTATCCATTCACATTCATTGATATATACCTCTGAAATATTTCAGATTGTCCTCTCATTTCAGGAGAACGCCAGGTTTGGAACCTTGCTCCATTTACCATCAAAGACTTCCAGATCCGAGGGTTAGCAGATCGTGTCAAAGATTTGCTGTCTCTTATCACCTTGTATCCAGACATTCCAAAAGACAAAGCATTCTCAAAGTACTACTCTCCACCCAGCACAGGTGAGCATGAACTTAACTCTTTCCTTCTATGCGTTTTAACACATCTGTGACCAGTGTAGATTCAGATCAGCCAGCCCATTCTGCCATCTGATCGGGATCTACTCTGTTTGCTGTTGGGTCAGAAATAACCCAATGAATCCAAAAGTGAACAATGAAGAAACTAATCAGATGGCACAGATGTGCTGGCTGATCTCTGTCTATACTGTTAGCTATTGGATAACAGCCATATTCCATGGGGGAAAGGGTTAAAGATAATACTAGAATCAGAAATATTGGGAGCACAATTATGATTTCTTTTTCCTAATTAGTTGTAACTGTAACTTAATGTCATGAAAAAGTGAAGTTGTTTGTACAATGTTTGTACTATAATATTTTAGGCCCTGACAAGCGAGCTGCATAAATAATTATATAGTGTTTTGTTAAACTTGACTCCATGTGTATGCGTTTTATTTGTTTATTGAATAGTGTAGATCAAGATCAGCCAGTGCTTACTTGCTGTCTTAACAGGATGTAAACTGTTTATTGTTGTATAGACATAATCTATTAACTCAAAAAGCAAATAGTGTTGATCTGGATCTACACTGTTTGGCCGAAGATAATAGCCGTATCCTATAGAGTAAAGAGTTAATTTAAAAGATGTTATCCTATTTTGATAAAACAGTTTTTGTATTATTTGGCTAATAATTGTGTTGCTGTTTTCAAAGCGAAAAAAACAATTAAATGGGATTGCTTTGTAAATCTGTCTGATCAGCATCTTCACTGTTTCCTTCTTGGCCGGAAATAACCTAATTAATCAAAAGGCGAAGAGTGAGATCCTGTTTAGCAGCACAGATCTATAGAGTAAAGATGTGCTGGCTGATCTCTATTTAACCCTTTCCTGTATAGATACACCTTTATTGCTAGGGCGAACAGTTTAGATCCAGATCAGCTGGCACATCCGTGCCATCTGATCAGGATCTAAACTGTTCGCTTTTTATACGCCCGTTTGAAAAACGGGACGTATTATGGGAACACCTGCGGCGGGTTGGCGGGCAGGCTGGCGGGCTGCGTCAACAGGGTTTCCGCTCTCTAAGTCAAAGAGTTTTCATCAGGTCTTTATCAAATTGGTGAATATGTTGGTGGGCATAATATCTCGACCAAGTTCTATAACCAGCCAAATCCCCCCAGGCACTCCTGAATTATGGCCCTTGAATCGTCCAAAATAAGGGTTTACGCTCTCTAAGTCAAAGAGTTTTCATCAGGTCTTTATCAAACTTGGTGAATATGTTGGTGGGCATAATATCTCGACCAAGTTCTTTAACCAGCCAAATCCCCCAATGCACTCCTGAATTATGGCCCTTGAATTGTCCAAAATAAGGGTTTACTTTCTCTAAGTCAAAGAGTTTTCATCTGTTCTTTATCAAACTTGGTGAAAATGTTGGTGGGCATAATATCTCGACCAAGTTCTATAACCAGCCAAATCCCCCCAGGTACTCCTGAATTATGGCCCTTGAATTTTCCAAAATTACTGTTTCCGCTCTCTAAGTCAAAGAGTTTTCATCCGGTCTTTATCAAACTTGGTGAATATGTTGGTGGGCATAATATCTCTGCCAAGTTCGATAACCAGCCAAGTTGCTTCAGGCACTTAAGAGTTATAGCCCTTTATTTATACGAAAAATGTGGCAAATTAGCCAAACTTTTTGACGGGCGTATTTAGTGGCATTTTGGCACTCTTGTTGATTCATTAGGTTATTCCTGACCAAAATGCGACCAGTGCAGATCCTGATCAGACAGCACTGGTGTGCCGGCTGATCTGACTGATCGCGAAAAAATGTGTATATATCAAGGAAAGGATTAAGGCTTTTTGTTATCAAGACCACAGGTAAGAAACTTGAGTTTAAACTCCATGCTCGAAACTCAAATCAAAAACCCCTGAAAATAATGTCTAACACAAATATGCATGGAATTTTATTCCCCTTTAAATACAAGTGCTTTCACTGTATTTTTGTGTATTTTAGATACAGCACAGTTACAAACACCGGGAGGCTATGTGAAGTGTACACTCATCAATGTTATAGATGGTCAACCGTAAGTCAACTTTGTACTAATATTTATTTTGTGATGAAAAATTTATAGGTCACACAAATATGTGGAATTGTCGTTTTAAGAACTTCAGTAAGATGATGTTATCAAATTGGACATGAGAACGAGTTAAAAATAGAGAAGTATGATATCTCTAGTGTTTAATGTGGCAGATATAACTAGTGGAAGAAAGTAGATTTTGTTGACAATACTCAATGTTCTTAGCATTTTATTTAAACTTTACTTATTTTACATTTTTTGTGAAACATTTTTGTCAGTCGTGCTCAGTAACTGCTTACTGGTTCAACTTTTTAACAACTTTCCACTGCTGTTAATGAAAGAATCCCAGTATTTTCAACACATTTTGATATTTTCACTAGCTTTCCCCAATATGTGGGAATGGGCAGTGGAAAAATATACTTCAAGTGCAAGTACGTTGACAAACAAAAAAATGTACTGAGTTTGTGTGTGACAGCATAAATGTTATACAAGACCTCCATTAGGAAGTTTAATCAAAAGTTGAAATTTAAGTTTTATTAATCAAATTAAACTATTGTTTTTCTACTAAAGACATGCTGGTATTATGGACTTCCATAACCCGATGACTCCACAGGCAATTGGCGATCCAGCGTCGCCAGCGTCGTATTCCAATCAACACCAGATGATGATAGGCGGAGATGCAACGTAAGTGCCAGAAGATTATACTGGAAGCAGCAATGTGTAGTCCACATGTAAGGGGTTAGATTTGCATGTTTCAATATCATTTTAGGGTCTTTACAGGAACAAATACCTAGAGGGGTAACTTTCGGTGTTTAATTACACTTGTACACTTATATGGCTAATCATTAAAACATTCTGTGTGGAGCTGAGGTACTGAATGGGATCTAAAGTACTGTAAGGGGGCTGACATTCTTTATGGGGTCTGAAGTACTGTACAGGGGCTGAGATACTGCATGGGGGCTGAAGTATTGTACAGGGGCTGAGATACTGCATGGGGGCTGAGGTACTGTACAGGGGCTGAGATACTGCATGGGGCTGAAGTACTGTATGGGGCTGGGAGGGTTGATCCCGTTACTTGATACTAAGTACAATGGTAACGACTTAAATATTGGCTCAATATGAGCTGTTCTATTATATTTCATCCAAGTTATCCATCTAAGCAAAAATAAAAAGTTTGTAATCCATTTAATAAATTAAAAGTACAATGGATTATTCTGCAAAAATTTGCATGGGACTGTTTACGTTTACATTATCATCATATGTTGGAGTGGCAAAGCATTCTTAAAATATGTTGTATGATCTAATTCTATGCTTTAGAAAATACTGGCTTAAATATTTTAAAGATAACATCGAAATTCAGAAAATAAGAAAATAAGAAAAAATAAATATGGCAACTTTAATGTACCTACACTTGTACTATAACAAAGCAGTCTTGCGGGATATTTATCACTTAAGTGATAGATTCTAGTTAGTTTTACTAATACCAGAATTACTAGATTTTCAAGTTTCATTCTTGCTTTTAGTTTATTCATTTCCCAAAGCTCTTTAATAATGCTGTGATCGTGCATAAACACAGTCTGTGTGCATGTGTATCTTGATGTTCACAGTGTATCAAACAAGTTTGTACTGTTGCATGATGAGCTTATCTGTATGTTGTCAAATCTCTCGGGCTTAAGTGAAGATCAGGGCCCAAGATCATAAAACAAAGATTGGAAACCAGTCTCAAATCTCAAGCATCTTGAATGGTTTAATGGCAACCAGTCGCCATTTCAGCAAATCATATGCTTGAGATCTGAGACTGGTCTCCAGATTTAGTTTTATGATCTTGAGCACAGCATTTCTTTGTTCATTTAGGAAAATACATTGAAAACACATTTCAGAGGAAGAACTGGTTTAACAATGTTTAAAGTAACCCTTTGCTCCATGGATACCAGTTTTATCCCATGTGTGACCAGTGTAGATACAGGTTAGCCTGCACATCCATGCAATCTGATCAGGATCTACACTAGTTGCTTATAGGTTCGTAAGATTTTTTTCTAAACAAGAAGCAAACAGATTAGACTGAATCAATATGCAAGCTGATCTGGTTTTACACTGGTCACCCATGTGAGTAAAGAACTACTGATGGCAGAGTGGTTTAGGGGAACACTTTAAGATCAAAAGCAAATGCTGCTGAACCATCAGTAATAGGTGGGGGTTGGGGGCGGGTATTTCACATGTCAATACTGACCATATGACCTGGATGTTTTACTGAACAGTTGCTATTTTGTTTGAGCTCCCCTCTTCTATTTTCATTTAAGTCTGTTCTACTTTGAAAGATAAATGCACTGCATCACCATCTGGTTTGACCATACCAGTGTGTAATATACAATGAAGACTGGACAGGTGCACGATAATGACCATGTTCATTTTCTTAGCCTTCAGCTCCACTAACATGGCTTATATCTCATGTGCTACCAGTGTAGAACCAGATCAGCAGGCGCAGCTGTCCACTCTAGATCTTCACTAGTCTAAGATTTATAAAGTTAATTCTGACCATGAAATGAACATTGAAGTCACATCAAACTGCATGGATGTGCATGCTGACCTGGATCCACACTCGTTCTACTTGTATCCATGGAGTACAGTGAAAAGTGCTTTGGTATAAAAAGTTTGGTAGCCAGAATTTAATCATACATATTACAGACTTCTGCTTTGCCTGAAATCTCTCATTACTTCACTGGGTGGCTTGTAGAATCACCATCATCATGCTTCACAACTTCCAATGTTTTAATGGAACTGCCATTAGTTCTACATCTGTACAAAACTTTAACTAAATGTGTAAATATTGTCTTCCCTTTTCAGTTCTGCATGTGAATTCTTGCCTTGGATTAGTAGTTGAATTGTGTATGTATCTGTCTTTATAATATAACAGTTCATAGGGGAGTTGTTTTGTTTGTGGAAAATAAAATTTACCATAGAAGTTCACATGCAAACTGACTTGCATTCCCCTCTCGGGTACTTTTTCCTGGTAATGCTGGTAGATTTTGGGAACTTGTGTCCTGGGCTGAAGATTATAAAACTGAAATTGGAAACCAGTCTCAAATCTCAAGTATCTGATTGGCTGAAATGGCAACTGGTCGCCATTTCAGCCAATCCGATGCTTGAGATTTGAGACTGGTTTCTATGCTTAGTTTTATAACCTTAGGCACAGGGCCCAAGATCATAAAACTGAGATTGATAAGAGCAGATAATTGTATTTATTCAGTTCTGGACCTGGCCTACAATCTACCAGTTTTCATGATCTACTTTAAAGCAGCTGCATCACAATTTTATTCTGTTTTCAGTGTAACTTTGTGTATCTTGAATATTTTAACTAAGTTAGTTTCCTATCCAGTAATGTATTGTGTTGATTCTAGCTGGAAACTTTTTTAAGCCAACTAAAACATTTCTTGTGGTACCCAGCTGCTTTAAACATTGTCATTTCATCATATGTAATGTATTCTGATGTTTTAGTGGGGTATTTAGTGTGGTATGATATGATGTATTTTATGCTTACTAGAGGTTTATACATTGTAGAGCAGTTATTAACTCATGTCTCCATTGATACTGCTCATTTCCATGATATTGTGCAATCTGCGTTGATTCAGGTCAGCAAACAGTGTAGATCCAGATCAGACTTCACACATGTACAGGCTGATGTAGATCTGCACTGGTAACAAGCCATCATAAAATTTAGAAAAATACAAGAATTTCTAAGTGAATTGTAATATGTGTAAGGGCACTGCCTCTAGTATAAATAAATTTGGATATTTTATTACAATGAATATGGCCAAAATAGATCCAATTATAAATCATGAAATAGTGTTTAACATACATTTCTTGTGCATGATATTTATGATTATTTGATATAAGTCTGCATCATCTTCCTCTAGAATGTCATGAATTTAGCTGCACAATTTAATTTAACTGTATTGTATTTATATTTTAATTGTGTTGTTACGGAAAAAAATTGTCCTACCAGCGTATTGTTTTCCAGATCATTGGAAATAGTCATGGACCAGCAGAGTGATTTTGACATGTCGAAAGTATCGCTTGCGTCGCCCGATTACGCAGACGAAGAACTGGATTTCAACAAGATCAATGAATGGATTGCCGCACAAGAAACTGCAAACTAACATTTCAGGAGAACATGCAAATGGCAGGTTTCAAAGTGTATGCAGTGTACAGTAATAAAACAACGATTTACGCAAGATTTGTGATATGATTAATTAATTATGTGAATGAAGGTAAAAAGTGTGTTCTTTAATTTTGGCCAGCATGTAAAATGTTTGCATACACTTTTCAGACCATTCCTTTAAAAATATGCCAAAGTGTGTAGTGTTTTTACATTTTAAATGTATTTTCTGTTTTTGAATGTTTTAGATTTTTTCTGTAAAACAGTGTATATCCAGATCAGCTGGTCAATCCGTGCTGTCTAATCTTTATCTGCACTGTTCGGGTTTTTTTTGTCAGAAATAACCTAAAATCAAAAAGCGAACAGTAAAAATCCTGATCAGACGGCCCTTATATGCCAGTTGATCTGAATTTACACAGTTCGCCCAGGCATCAAAGAGTGTCTATGGAGTAAAGGGTTAAACCTAACAGAGAACAGCATGATTATCTTCGTATCATTCAATTTCGCTGAGACAAACTCTTGCGCAAAAGCTGCAAATGAAAAATTTACAGCAACATAAATTCTGGAAATGGTATTTTTTAGGGATTGGAACGAGTAGCAAAATCGGTACTCGGGTACTCGGATCTTGTTCTGATCGAGTACTCGGATACTCAAAACCTTCCTCTAAAGCAGGAGGAAATATCAGCTTCTTACGATCATACCGGGTATGATCATGCCAGACTGCTTACTCATTAAGATAAACAACACATTTACAGGAAACAATCACACTTTAATGACAATTATTCAATACATTTCGAGCATCAACTTTTTGAAAACATTTAACAATACAAGCACGTGTCACAAAATCAACAATCACATTGGAATATAATTACTCAAAAAACAAAATCAAATGAATCGCCGAAAAGAGACGGGTTGTTCTTAAAACATTCAGGTGCTAATTTTCATGATTGCAAATTGTCTGTGTTACTGGTGTATCTAAGGCATCAAACAAAAGCGTCAATTATCGGATATTTGTACCCTTAACTGTCATCTTGTTTATTGGATACCAGGTGCCAGGTGTTTACAATCAACTGTCAGTCGGCGATTTTTAAGATTCAATATAGACGACTGTCATAAAATTTTGTTGATTTTTTATATTTTGTATTGAGTACCAGATTTCTTGTTGAACTACTAGGGTACTCGAACATTAATCGAGTACCCGAGTACTCGATTACTCGTTCCCATCCCTAGTATTTTTCTATTGAGACATATTTTTACATGGTGTAATATCATTAAGGTTTAACCCTTAAGAGGGTATATGTCAGAGATATTTCATTTGTGAAACTGGGTGTTGTATTGTATGAGAAGTAATTAATAAAGTAATGTTTGTACATTAAGATATATATATTGTTCTGCCTTATATATACTGGTTAAGATGATTTGCAGTGGTACATGTATATTTCTGTATTGTTGTGCACAATTCTAGTCACGTTTTGAGGCCATATCTTTCTGATGTTTTTATTGAAATGAGAAACAAGTACATTTGTTTATGTATTTTCAAGTCACCTCTTTTAACAGAATCCAATGACCAGTTTTCAGATTTAGAATGTTTTTATATAACTAGCTATAAGTGCAGTAAATGTTAAAGCTATTCAAGAGAGATTTATTGATTTGTTGTGTTCGTTTTTTTTTAAATAAAAGTTCTATACAAATACTAATATATGTATGTGATAGCTTTTCCCAACTTCAAAGACAATGGGCCTAAGTGTTGGTCAGTATTTGATTACCGGTACCTATAATTGTTCTATATCAATTGTTATATGTGAGTAAGTGCTCGGGTACCAGACTACATTTAACACTTTTCTTACATATATTTTATGGCATGTGCTACCAGTCAAGATCCAGATCTGTGCCCAAGGTTATAAAGCTGAGCATGGAAACCAGTCTCAAATCTCAAGCATCTGATTGGCTGAAATGGCGACTGGTCGCCATTTCAGCCAATCAGATGCTTGAGATTTGAGACTGGTTTCCAATCTCAGTTTTATAACCTTTAACCCTGATAAGGATCTGCACTGTTCATATTTTGGTCTGAAATAACATGAAAAACCAAAAAGAGGGAAAGTGCAGATCCTGATCAGAAGGCACAGATGTGCAAACAGTGCAAATCCTGATCAGATGGCATGGATGTGTCAGCTGATCTGGATCTACACTGGCTGCAATTGCTGACATGCGTTAAAATATACGGAGTAAAGAGTCAAATATTTTATTAAATTAATTCATTCAGTAGTATTGACGCCTTCATTTTTTCCCAATATTATATGTATCAAGGTTGATAGTGTACAGACATAAGGTCTCCCTGTTTGTTTTAGGACAAATTTTTTATTGTAATCCTTTTAACTGCCTGTCAAAGACAGTTTATACAAAATGATCATGTACAATGAGTGGGCGAATGGTGTCCTAAATATTTTCTAAACTATTTTTATCAACATTATTAAGTTTTTTTTACAGTATAAACCGAATCTTTCATTTGGATGACTTTGGATCCAAGTATTCCAATGGAAAACTCCAATTATAGTGCCTTGAGGAGTGAAAGAATTAACCCTTTACTTCATAGATATGCCTTTATTGGAGGGCGAACAGTGTAGATCCACATCAGCCAGCAGATCTGTGCCATCTGTGCCATCTGATCAGGATCTACACTATTCACTTTTAAAATTTATTAGGTTATTTTTTACCAAAATACGACCAAGTGAGCTCCAGATCAGACAGTAAAGATGTGATGGCTTATAGGGATCTACACTGGTGGCACAAGTATGTATGGAGTAAAGGGTACTGTAACATTTTATATGGTTTGTTTTGTATCAAAAAAGCTCTTTAAAATATGAAGAATATGAGAGATCTATTACCATGGTAACATTTAATTTCTCTGGTTGTAATGTTTGCAGACTAGAGTAAACTAGAATTATGACAGTTTTTTAATACATATATTTTACATAAGATTCAATGGACTATGTCTATTGGGCCAGAGGAATGTAATATCTGAAGTCATTATCATAATCATCAACATAAATTTGTCAACAAATTAGCTGTTGACACTAAAGAATTCAGCTTATCTAATATTATACAATAATCATGTGTGTGACACTTGTCATATACTAAACAATATTTCTTACTGGACCCCAGATACAGTTGCTACATACAAAGTGGCAGAACACTGAAACAGTTACATAAATTTCATTAGAAATGATTCAATAGATGCACTATATGAAAAGTTGTGTTTGACAGTAGAATTGTCCTTCCCAGAAATGACATAAGGATTCTGCAGATGAGATTAAATACTGAACATTTTGTGAGGATGCACGTAAGTATCATATGATTGATCATTCTAGGTACAGTCCAACCTGTGCTAAAGACCACCTTCAAACAAACAAAGACGACCTGTTGATAAAGACCACATTTTTTATCCAACTGATTGATTAACCCTTTCCTGTATAGATACGCATTTTTATGCATGTGCGACCAGTGTAGATCCAGATCAGCCGGCACATCCGTGCCGTCTGATCAGGATCTGCACTGGTCACATTTTGGTCAGAAATAACCTAATGAATCTAAGTGAACAGTTTAGATCCTGATCAGACGGCACGGATGTGCCGGCTGATCTGGATCTAAACTGTTCGCCCTAGCAATTAAGGTGTGTCTATACAGGAAAGGGTTAAAAGAACAAATTCATCTGCTTACAAAAAAACACTTTTGGGGTTTTGCCTGAATGGTCTTTAAAGACAGGTTTGACTGTATTTATGTTGACTGCAGAAAAATTTTCATGGGATCTAGTTAGAACATTTGTTTAGTATGCAAATCAACTGCCATCATTAAATCAAATATAAACGTGGAATCTCTTTAAACAGGAAAGAAAATTATTACAACTAAGTTTTTGCAGTATTTACTGGTGATAAGAACAGGAAAACATCTGAGTTTTTGCAATCATGTTAACCCATTAAACCCTATAGATGCATTTAAATGCCTCTGTGACCAGTTTAGATCAAGGGAGGATCTGCACAGTTTGCCCTTGCTATAAAGAAGTACAAAATTTTAATAGATCTACTTTAGTCACTTTATATTCATCAAATTATTTTTTACTGCGAAGCAAACAGTGTACATCCTGATCATACTTTGCAGACACGCAGGCTGATCTGTACCTACACTAGTTGAATATGGGATAAAACCTTTATCCACAAAACAAAAGGTTAAATAAGTTGATAATTACTATTGATGCTTATTTGGGATGCTTTCCTTCTTTTATGGTTTATACCAGTACTCGGTATATAAAATATATATCTTTAGCTTTGACCTTTACTTTTGTGTCACTTTTGGTTTATGGTTAATCTATTGTTTGTTATGTATTAACCCTTTCCTGTATATATATATATATATATATGCATTTTAACGCATGTGCGACCAGTGTAGATCCAGATCAGCCGGCACATCCGTGCCGTCTGATTAGGATCTGCACTGGTCACATTTCGATCATAAATAACCTAATGAATCAAAAAGCGAACAGTTTAGATCCTGATCAGACGGCACGGATGTGCCGGATGATCTGGATCTAAACTGTTCGCCCTAGCAATAAAGGTGTATCTATACAGGAAAGGGTTAATGTGTTGTTTGAAGTGTTATGTTATTTGTTGTTTGATTATGTAGGGCTAACATCACAAATTCAATACTGTTCAAGTCAACAGAATATCCAGAATTTTGTAATGGTTTCATTACTGCTGAAAGTCGTTGGAATTTTTGCTCACCTGTCTGTTTTATTTGTTTTTAATATGCGACTGTAATTGAGAAAATGGGGCCGAATGTGCAACTGTTAATATTGATAGTCAATAAAGTTAAATTTACAAAATTTTTAGTGGTCTTAAACATCATAATTTGATGTGTATTGTAAAGCTCATTCATAAATAGGGTGGGTCACGGGAAAAGGTACCTTCGGACAGTTGACGACAATCCTTGAATCGATGTCATTGTGTTGAACGGACAACATTAATTATTATGCATTTTGCGATAAAAATAACATTTCATCATCAAAAGATGTAACAAAGTCACCTTATAGTTATGGGAAAATAATAAATAAATGTAAGTTCTTTCAAAATATAGTAAGAACTAAAATGTCACAAAATATTATCAAATGTACCTTTTCCTGTGGCGTGCCCTGAATATGCATGAAAATACTTTTGCTATTTCTTATCATTAAGCATTAAACCATAGCAACCACTTTCAATTTCGCATTCTTAAAAAAATGCCAAAGGATACAATGATTTTAAAGCAAGCAATGTATTTGTTTTAATGAATCATGTATTATTTATTAACTTTTGAAGAAAAAAGCTAACAGTGTCGATCCTGATCAGAGTGCACAAATAGTCACAAATGGAATACAAGCCACATCCATGGAGTAAAGGCTAAATACCTTTATTTGGTGATTTTTTTTTAAACATCTTTCTGTACTTATTTTACCATGTATTGAATGTTAGTTAACATATTTGATACCTGGCTATCTATCACAGCTTCATATAGGAGTAAATGTGCAACATTACAATATCCGACAAGTACGATGATGTAAACAAATACATATGGTGTGAATGACAGCAGTAGTTGTTATCTTAACCCTTTCCTCCATATATACGCATTTTTAAGCATGTAGGACCAGTGTAGATCCAGATTAGCCGGCACATCCCTGCTGTCTGATCAGGATCTGCACTGTTTGCAGTTTAGTCAGAAGTAACCTAACCAATCAAAAAGCGAACAGTTTTGATCCTGATCAGACAGCATGGATGTGCCGGCTAATCTGGATCTAAACTTGCAATGAAGGTGTATCTATGGAGGAAGGGGTTAAAACAGTCCTAACTAATTTGTCTTGAAATTTTCAAATTTTTGTCAACAGAATAAACAATGTTTATTATCATTTGGCCCAATTTTCTCAGTCACAGTCACAAATGTGAAATAGCTGAGAGTGAAGACTGTCAGACAGCACCTGGTCCCAAGGTTATAAAGCTGAGATTGGAAACCAGTCTCAAATCTCAAGCATCTGATTGGCTGAAATGGCGACCAGTCGCCATTTCAGCCAATCAGATGCTTGAGATTTGAGACTGGTTTCCATGCTCAGCTTTATAACCTTGGGCCCTGTACTTACTGAGTTCAGTCTATGCTGGAAACAGACTATTGGTTGTAGGTTTAATGGGAGATGCTGATTAACCTTTTATTCCATATATACTGGTTTTGTCACAGGTGCCATCAGTGTAGATTCAGATCTTCAGGTTCTGCACTGTTTGCTTTTGATTCATTAGGTTATTTCAGACCAACAACCAGATGTATATAAATGTATATAGAGGAATGCATATATATAGAGAGGAAAGGGTTAAATTATTTTTGTCTGGTTGGGCCATGTAGTAATTGGCTTGATTGTTCATCCATCTGTCTAAAATGTTGCTTCCAAAGCTTATTTTACCTTATGTTCACAAGACATCTGCCCAAGGTTATAAAACGTAGCATGGAAACCAGTTTCCAATCTCAGCTTTATAACATTTAGCCGCCATGTGGGTAGAGTGTTCTCATATATAAAGCAGCTACCTAAAAAAATGGAAATAATCACATGCATAAAATATAAGATGTTTTAAAATTAAAAAAAAAAGTTTTATAATAATAAGAAATACTGGTAAAGAACAATATACTGGTTTTATTATTTGGTGCTTGTTTTGTTAGGATCTCACAATACACTTCCCAAGCACTGGTTTAAACTTTACAAAGCGGTCTAGCTATTTTATAGTTGAAAGTGATGTTTTGTTTGTTGTAAAATAATTGTCTAAGTGCTGTAATAAGAATGCTCACTGCATGAACAATTGTGTGTGAAAACCTGTTGAAAATTGAATAAAAAAGTGAAAATTTTAGTGTTACACAAATGCAATGCAGCATGATATACTAGTAATAAATCATGTAAACATTTTATATTGTTTATTGTTTGTCATAGGCCGGGTTCATTAACAGCATTAATATTGATATTGATAGTCCCAGTATTTTAATAAGCCCTCAAAGAAAAGTGTGTTATACCCATGCAAACGAAGTATGTCAGGACTATGTCACTCTTGGTCATCTGTCTGTCCGTTATAGTTCGTCCCTCCAGCAATGATTATGCCCCTACAAACTGGGAGGCATATAGAGTTCCACTGGTTCATATGTCTGTCCGTATGAACGTCCGTACTTCCCCAAATCTTGTGGCATCAACTCCTCATAAACTATCAGGCGGAATTCTTTCAAACTTGCACAGATAATCAAGCAGGATGTGGTTAAGAAATTTTTTTTCCTGCGAACATTTTACCAGAGTCATGACCATTTGTTAATTTCAGTACTTAATTCCTGTGGCATTAACTCCTCATTAACTATCAGTCGGATTTCTTTCAAACTGGCACAGGTAATCAAGCTGGATGGGTAGATGTTAAAAAAGAAACAGTCTAGTTTGTTTTTGTTTGGCCCATATCTTTGCCATTTATGGGATTTCAAAATAATTTGACAGAAGCGACCAACAAAGTATGAAGAAGTGTTGACCACACAACCCATGTCCCTACCTTAAGGTCAACACTCATAACTTGCTATATACACCTGAATGACGAAAGTTCTTGTGGGAGTCAATATCATTGTCATCCATGGTTGGATTTTAGTGATATAGTACACACCCTTTTACTAGTACTGTCACACGTATACAGATGGCACTCACACATACAGCTCACGGTAAATAATTTTAGAGGAGAGTTAGTGCTAGTATCTCCGGAAATTCAAAACCTTCTAAAAATGAAACGTATCAGAGCCCTGGTGAATAAATAATGAGTATGTTCTGCAAGTGTCACAACATTTCATCTTGAAATAAACAAACTACGGCGAGTAAACCGCGAAAGTTTGCCTCAAAAATGTCAAATGTCAAAATAAAACACAAAATACTCTAGTAGATTCTACTTTCACTTTGAACCAGGAAGTAAGATTTCCTTGAATTTCTTGAAAACCCTAACATTATTTTGACGAATTGGCACTAAACATTGTAGACCAGCATATACTTATTTCAGGTATGAGTTGCTTTGGTATATTGTTCATGAATTTCAGAGTTCTCATGCAAATGGTTTTTCTTTTGTTTTAGTATTTGCTTGGTAATTAGAACATGAATTAGACTAAACTGAACTTGCAAACATTTACTACATCATTAGCTAAATACATTTCTTTACTAAAATCTAGGTGGAAATAAGTATTTCCTCCAAAATTCATTTTTTGAAATTTTAGCCTGTTTTCGCCATTTGCAATGTTTGCGATACCTTAAGGGCCTGCCACACTCCTCCCAATTCTATTCATCGATAAAAAGAAAATTATCAAAATCTCAATAACGGCAAAATGCTGTTAAATGAAACTTTGCACAAGTGTATGTTATTAATTTATCTTTATTTTACAGATGGTGAGACATATTAGAAAAGTAAAGAAAAATAGCGAGATCTAAAAATTCCCTTAACTTCTATTTACATAATTTCACAAAAACTAAAGAACACAAAACATCATTTTAAATGCCCACATGAGTAATATGATACTGACAACAATTTATTGTGTCCTCTGATTTACTTATGCAAACTTTACGAGATATTAGTAAAAGATTGTTTGACCTTCAATTTCCTGGTCGCGTAAACTGATGACAATCACTGATTTCTCTTTTAATAGTTGAACGTTTTTTTTACAAAGTACACAACATTTTCTTGTCAGTATCATTGCGCTCACGAGGGAATTTCAAGTTATGTTCTGCATCGCCTAGTTTTTGTGAATTTATGTAAATAGAATTCAGGGAATTTTTAGGTCTAGCTTTGTTTCTTTACTTTTCTATTTTGTCTTACTGTATGCAAAATAAAGATACATTAGTATCCTTCATTTGTGCAAAGTTTCATTGAATGGCATTTTGTCATTACTGAGATTTGATGATTTTTATTTTATCGATGAATAGGATTGGGAGGAGTGTGGCGATGCCTTAACGGCTTGGAAGTTATAGGCGGCATATACGAGTACAATTCAAATTTGAGACAATGTTGTTTTCCGCTTGTGTGTTATTGTTTCCGCATACTTTATGAAATTGAAATTTATGTGTGTTGACAATCCGACATGGCTGCAATAATAGGAAACAGCCAAGTGAAGTATATTCATAACTATCTTAATAGTGAAAACATTTGTACATTGTGCTTTCCCGGAATTATTGATATTTCTCTTTTGTCAAAGGGAAGCAACGTCAATACACGAAATTACTACGGTTGCAACGGTGAGTTCCCTTATTACGTTATTTGTAACATAGTTCAATGCTCAATGCAATGAGGATCCCATCTCATAAGGGTATTCGCTGTTTGTGTTAAACGAATACCCAACTCATTGATGGCAGTAGATTCGATCTCATTAGGGTATTCGCTGTTTGTGTAAAGCGAATACCCAACTCATTGTTGGCAGTGGATTCGATTTCATTAGGGTATTCGCTGTTTGTTTAAACCGAATACCCAACTCACTGCTGACACTGGATTCGAATTCAGCTGAATATTGAATATCCAATGTAGCAATGTTCTTTAATTTAATGCCTACTTATTTGTTTAATACATATTCTGTTCCATGCAGAAATCTTGTTATATAACAACCAAATAGATGAAAGATAGATGTGTGAAGTTAGCGGCCTAGCGGCCTGGCGGCGTGAAGTTAGCGGCCTGGCGGCGTGAAGTTAGCGGCCTTGCGGCGTGAAGTTAGCGGCCTGGCGGCCTAGCGGCCTGAACTTAAAATATATAATAATTTATGTTTATCTTAAAAATGTCTTGAAATCGATTTTTTCAGCATGTATTGTGCTTTTCAGGGGTGAATAAGCAAAATATCAACAATAACTAGCTTTGATTTTTTTTAAGTTTTGGAAGCCTGGCGGCCTAGCGGCCTAAACTTAATATTTATCATAATTTATCTTAAAAACGGATTGAATTCGATTTTTACAACATGCAATGTACATTTCAGGGATGATTAAGTAAAATATCAACAAGAACTAGCTTTGATTTTTTTTAAGTTTTCGAAGCCTGACGGCCTAGCGGCCTAAACTTAATATTTATCATAATTTATGTTTATCTTAAAACGTCTTAAAATCGATTTTTCAGCATGTAATGTACATTTCAGGTACGAATAAGCAAAATATCAACAAGAACTAGCTTTGATTTTTTTAAGTTTTCGAAGCCTGGCGGCCTAGCGGCCCGGCATCCTAACGGCTTGGCGGTCTAAACTAAATATTTATCATAATTTATGTTTATCTTAAAAACGGCTTGAATTCGATTTTTACAGCATGCAATGTACATTTCAGGGATGATAAGGTAAAATATCAACAAGAACTAGCTTTGATTTTTTTTAAGTTTTCGAAGCCTGGCGGCCTAGCGAATACCAAACTCACTGCTGGCAGTGGATTCGATTTCATTAGGATATTCGCCCTCAGTGTAGAGCGAATACCCAACTCACTGCTGGCAGTGCATTCGATCTCATTTGAGTATTCGCTGTCGGTGTAGAACGAATACCCAACTCAAAAATATGTTGAAACCATTGTTTTTTTTCAGCATGTAATGTACATTTCAGGTGTGAATAAGCAAATACCCTAATGAAATCGAATCTACTGCCAGCTGTGAGTTGGGTATTCGTGCTACACTGACAGCGAATACTCAAATGAGATCGAATCCACTGCCAGCAGTGAGTTGGGTATTCGCTCTACACTGAAAGCGAATATCCCAATGAGATCGAATCCACTGCCAGTGGTGATTTGGGTATTCGCTCTTTACTGACAGCGTAATGAAATCGAATCCACTGCCAGCAGTGAGTTGGGTATTCGCTTTACACAAACAGCGAATACCCTAATAAGATCGAATCCACTGCCAGTTTTTGGTTAACATTACGTCGTCCTATATTTCCGCCATTTAATGATCAGTTATCATGTTTTACCGTTCTACTCGCAATAACGAGATCTTAATATTGTTCTGCAGGCCTGAGGAAATTTAACTAAAGCGATGCAAATAAATAAAAAACGTGGGGCTCGAAACCAAGTCTGGTCTCGATTTCTGATTTTTCTTTTATTTCAAATAGGTAGAGATCACTATGGTAGGCATACATATTTGCGAGGGTTGAAATTCTGGTTCCAAAGATGTATGAATTGTTTGGCCAGATAAGAAGACTGTACAGATCCGAGCCTCCGTAATTGCGATTATACGCAGAATATGGATTTGTTCTATTGTTAAACATTACGTCGTCCTCAATCTCCACCATTTTATGAACATTTTTTATGTTTTATATACCATTTAAATCGCAAGAACGAGATCTTAAAATTATTCAGCATGCCGGAAGAGATCGCAACAAAGGCATCCAGGTTAAAGCGAAAGAAGGAGGGTTTTAATCCGAGGTTGGTCTCGGTTTCTGGTATCTTTTTTCTTTAAAATTTGGACATATCGTAAAGGTAAACATACATATTTTCGAAGGTTTAAATCCCGGTTCCAACCAGGTATGGATTGTTTGGCCAGCTTTGAAGACTGTACAGATCCGAGCCTCCGTAATTGCAAGTATATGCAGAATATGGCATTCTTTGTATAAGTAAACATTACGTCGTCCTAAATCTCCGCCAGTTGATGAACAGTTTTCACGTTTTATATACCATTTTACTCGCAAAAAAAGAGATCTGAAAATTATTCTACATACCAGAAGAGACCGCAACAAAGCAATCCAGGTTAAAGCGAAAGACGTAAGGCACCAATCCGAGGCTGGTCTCGGTTTCTGATATTTATTTCATTAAAAGACGGACATATCTTAAATGTAAACATATATGTTTGCGAGGGTTTAAATTCTGACTCCAACCATGTATAGATTGTTTGACCAGCTAAGAAGACTGTACAGATCCGAGCCTCCGTAATTGCGTTTATATGCAGAATATGGATTTGTTCTATCGTCAAACATTACGCAGAATGCACTGCTGGACATTCAAAACATGCATAAAATCGAACTTCAAAGAATCAAGAAGGCCGCCAGGCTTCGAAAACTTAAAAATAGCAAAGCTAGTTCTTGTTGATATTTTGCTTATTCACCCATGAACTGTGCATTACATGCTGAAAAATCGATTTCAAGACGTTTTAAGATAAACATAAATTATGATACATTTTAAGTTTAGGCCGCTAGGCCGCCAGGCTTCGAAAACTTAAAAAAAATCAAAGCTAGTTCTTGTTGATATTTTACTTTATCATCCCTGAAATGTACATTGCATGCTGTAAAAATCGAATTCAAGCCGTTTTTAAGATAAATTATGATAAATATTAAGTTTAGGCCGCTAGGTCGCCAGGCCGCTAGGACGATAGGCCGCCAGACCGACAGACCGCCAGGCCGCTAGGCCGCCAGGCTTCGAAAACTTAAAAAAATCAAAGCTAGTTCTTGTTGATATTTTACCTTATCATCCCTGAAATGTACATTGCATGCTGTAAAAATCGAATTCAAGCCGTTTTTAAGATAAACATAAATTATGATAAATATTAAGTTTAGGCCGCCAGGCTTCGAAAACTTAAAAAAAATCAAAGCTAGTTCTTGTTGATATTTTGCTTATTCGTACCTGAAATGTACATTACATGCTGAAAAATCGATTTCAAGACGTTTTAAGATAAACATAAATTATGATAAATATTAAGTTTAGGCCGCTAGGTCGCCAGACCGACAGACCGCCAGGCCGCTAGGCCGCCAGGCTTCGAAAACTTAAAAAAATCAAAGCTAGTTCTTGTTGATATTTTACTTAATCATCCCTGAAATGTACATTGCATGCTGTAAAAATTGAGTTCAATCCGTTTTTAAGATAAATTATGATAAATATTAAGTTTAGGCCGCTAGGCCGCCAGGCTTCCAAAACTTAAAAAAAAATCAAAGCTATTTCTTGTTGATATTTTGCTTATTCACCCCTGAAAAGTACATTACATGCTGAAAAAATCGATTTCAAGACATTTTTAAGATAAACATAAATTATGATAAATTTTAAGTTCAGGCCGCTAGGCCGCCAGGCTTCGAAAAAATAAAAAAAGTCAAAGCTAGTTCTTGTTTATATTTTGCTTATATACCCCTGAAAAGTACATTACAGGCTGAAAAAAATCGATTTCAAGACATTTTTAAGATAAACATAAATTATGATAAATTTTAAGTTTAGGCCGCTAGGCCGCCAGGCTTCGAAAACTTAAAAAAATCAAAACTAGTTCTTGTTGATATTTTGCTTATTCACCCCTGAAAAGTACATTACATGCTGAAAAATCGATTTCAAGACATTTTTAAGATAAACATAAATTATGATAAATTTTAAGTTTAGGCCGCTAGGCCGCCAGGCTTAGAAAAGTTAAAAGAAATCAAAGCTAGTTCTTGTTGATATTTTAATTAATCATCAACTGAAATGTAACTTACAAAGAGTACATGGGAGTAAATGTACACAGAGATTCCGAGTCGTCTTTGCAGATAAGCTAGAACTTTTTAAATAATTTATTTAATAAAATAAAAGCTAAATCATGTCGATAACTTTCTTATACACCCCTGCAATTTACATTATATGCTGTAAAAATAGATTTCAATCCGTTTTTTAAGATCAACCTTAATTGTGATAAAGACAGCCATCTTCACGCCGCTAGGCCGCCAGGCCGCTTACTTCACGCCGCCAGGCCGCTAACTTCACGCCGCCAGGCCGCTAGGCCGCTAACTTCACGCCGCCAGGCCGCTAGGCCGCTAACTTCACACATCTATGAAAGATTTAATATTCGCATGGAAAATTATATGAAGTAAGACCAAATTTGATCAGGCTTAATCAGATTTCACTAGCACTTTGTCATTTTTTTTTCAAGAACTCTGAAAACCATGCTTTTGCTTAACATTATAAAGTATTTATTACTTATTTTCTACCAGATTGACCCAGGTACTATTCGTTAGAACTTCATTATACAAGTAACATGTAAATTCGATCATGACTTAACAAACTTGCGGTTACATGTGTTCAATACAAAAACCAGCATTAAAATTCCGAACATATTCGTCGCTCATATATCACTGAGATCTTTATGTATTTGATTTAAATGCACATTTTGTGTGATAAATTGCTTTATATACATAAACATTTTAATGTATTGTTTACATGGCGGTACATATTTTATAACGGTACATATGCTTATAATTTCTAACGCTGTCATCAAAGTTCACGTAAACAGGCCTAAAAATCATAAAACTAAGATTGAAGTCCAGTCTGAAATCTCAAGCATCTGAAATCTCAAGCATCTGATTGGCTGCCATTTCAGCCAATCAGATGCTTGAGAATTCAGACTGGTCTCCAGATGTAATGATCTTGGGCACAGAAGAAGTTATTTTACTTTTTGGAGTCAGTAACACAACAAAACATAAAATTAAAATTGTGAATTTGATGTAGTTGTATGACCTATTAAACTATTCTAGAAGCAACAGGGATATTATTATATAATAAAGCCACTGGTTCACAGTTGAATTTCCGTAATGCTCAGCTTTGATACTGCCTCTCATTAAACTTCTAAATATTCAATCAATGTTTCTTACTAATACAGCTATTGTATATCCATTTAAGAGCCGGGCTTCGATGAAGTACAATGTTGTTCTTGCGAATGCCCTTAAACTTGGGGTGCGTCACGAAAAAGGAGTCTTCCGTCATATTTTTGACAACTTAATTTTTACTATATTTGGAAAGAACTTACAATCATTTTTAACAATTTTTGGGAAATTTTATTAGGCATTTTAACTAAAAATATTATTACCTCGAAAATAATAAGCAACGTCATCGTCTCAATTTTTTGACGTCATTTCAAGGAATAACGTCAATTTTTCCTTTGACGTTCCCCAATTGCTAATGCTCGATATCAATCTCCACACAGAGTTTTCATTCCTTGCAGTCTCTTGCATCTTAAAGCGAGTTAAGGAGCGACAACTCTGGGTAGAGATTGCAAATGCATGTGTCATATTTTATCATGACGTTTCACTGTTAATTAAATCGACTCATATTTGACATTTAAATGCTGATGTTGAACACCGATTACACTTAGATCTACATAAATATCAATCAAACGTATCAGTTGCATATGTCAAATTCTAGATTACAATATGTGTACATACTTACTTTAAATGTTGATAAACGGTCACGGGTAACCTTTAATTGTTACAATCTGATAAATAAATACAAGTACATTGTATCTTACTTTTGTCTTCTTTTTATCACATTTAGATTGAAACTGTTTGTCCCATCCATCATCGTGTGCAAGTTGTCTACTGATGTGAATTAATTCTGTTTCCTATCGTTACATTAAGTAGAATTTAAGAGGCAATTAGTCTGTTTATGTTTTTATTTAACGATAAAAATGATTTGACAACATTTCATAAAACCGCACGTAAAATATGAAACTGGGGATTTTAAAGGAAAAATCGGGCTGTTGTTGACGTTCGTCTAAGCGTTACATTCCGTACGTCGTGCACGCAACGTAACGTAACCTTGACTGGATTCAAGTTCTTCAGGTTTAAGGATTATTCTAATATAATAATTCTTGTGGAATATGAGATCTGAGTGCATAAATTCGGACAGTTACTGTAGAAAAGGAACCATGAGATTCTCAGTTTTAAAACTATATTTACCGATTTTGTTAACTATTATCCTGCAGACAGTGCACGGTTTTAAGGACTACCACTCGTGCTTAGATGTGAAAAAAGACTTGGGCTCTCAGGCAGTTGATGGAGAATATATCATTTACTTATCTGCTTTGAATAATGTTGGAATAAGCGTTTACTGTCATGGTAAGATCATTGTATTCTTTATTTTAGTATCTGAAATACACCATTGATGTCAGGGTTTATAAAACACCCTTTAATTATAAAAGGCACATTGATTGTTCTCTGTGTCTGCAAAATTGGGTTTATGTGCAAAAAGGGCAATATGCATTCCAGGAATAGCAACATTTAGAAAATAGAACATCCCTTACCAGCCAATAAGTAGAACACATGATATGTTTATTATATGACCAATTTCAAAAAGATACTTCAAACAATAAACCAAAATTAGAGCAAGAGGGGTCACCGCTTTGGAGCGGTCAGTGCCGAGGCGTTTTGCCATTTTGAACCTTGTTCAAGATAGTATCAACCCCATACTTCCGCCCCACCCACGGCAGGTTTTCATTTAATTGTCTTTGTAATTTAACTCCACCCCCACCTATGAGTCGACAAGTTTGAATGCAAAAGCACACATACACATAACACGTAAGAAGTTTGCGCAATGGGTAGATACTCTGTGACCTAATTTTGACCAATGCAGCTGGAGTTTAATTATATTCATAAGCTCTTTAACTTTTGGGGCATCATTTTTTAATAGGGATTTTGGCCAGAAAGATGAATGTTATCATGTTACTACTGTAAGACTTCCCCAAAACGAACTCACTTTTCTGAAAATCTTCATTCTGACCCTGATGTCCGCAGTTATTATTGTAATAAGGTTAAAAATTCGTATTATCTTTATTTAACATAACGTCAAGATACCTTAAGAAACCGCAAGGTGTTGTTGAATTCAGCTTTATGTTAATTTTATCTTATTACCTGAAAGCAAGACATAACATAGCTGAACAATATAGTATATTCTATAGATATTTGACGCTGAGTAAATGGGAATAATGTAATTGTTTGGAGGGTTTTGTATAATTTTGTTTACTCCTACGCATCTTTTATTCCAGACGGTCATATGGCACATATTTCACGCTTTCTCAGATAAGCATATTTCATTGTTTTATCATGCTTACCACTGGTTATTTGCCCACATGCCACTATTCCTCAAGCATAAAATGACAACTCACCAGCAGCCCAGATGACTATGATTCTGTAAAGTTTGATTGATCTGCAGGTTTACAGTCTCCAGATTTTGGCCCACAGTCCTTTATAACACTACGGGCAGGTCGGAGCTCCAACTTCGCATCTTTCTACGAAAATGTCGGTAAGTGAATTTGATCATAACAATTCATTTAATTTCTGAACCAGTGAGTGTGTTGCATTAAAATATATGTATTTTAAGGTAGGTTTGGTTTAGATAGGACAAAATACAGCGTCTAGTCAATTAGTTATTTTCTTGGG
This sequence comes from Corbicula japonica, assembly GCA_038501625.1. Classification (NCBI taxonomy): domain Eukaryota; kingdom Metazoa; phylum Mollusca; class Bivalvia; order Venerida; family Cyrenidae; genus Corbicula; species Corbicula japonica. The sequence goes on from JAZAYU010000160.1 coordinate 1,225,260, forward strand.
GTCTTTCGTGTATTGTCCTTAGCTAAGCGTTTGGATGTTGATTTTAGAACAGTGCCCGCGATAATTATAATATGACGAATTAATTGACACGATGAACATTTTGTTAACATAATATGTTCCATTTTAAACATTGTCTAAGGGTCAGAACGGGACTTTTCTGTCTGATGCTTCAAAGGGTAATGTTTGAAATATCATATGTTTGGAGCAGCTACTATACTTTTCACCTTTAGGTTTCGTCTCAAATGTGAAAAGAAAACGTATAGCTTGCAAGAATTTAAATATTCATCTCGAATTGACGTAACATTTTCAACTTTCCCTTGTTAGGGGTCTCGGATTTCTGCGCAGACGCGTTTCCAAGGCAACTGTACAACCTTGGGGGCCGAACAGAATACACTAAAATCGCAGTGAACATGTACGGGCTAGACGTTGATGCTGGAGATTTCACATTCGCCAATCATTCAGGAACTCGTAAAATACGGTACACAACATATTTACATATACCTACTAGTATCACGTACAGTCTGTACAAAGAAGTCAAAATGACGTCAAATAAAAAAAGAACGTCACAAAAATGTCAAGGTCATATAGCTGACCATCACAACTGACTGTTTAGTAGAGAGCACTTAAGCGATGTTGACTTAGACACGTGACTTCCTAGCATTGCTATTCCATTGCTACTAAGACGGTTATCTCACCGTGGTAACAGTGCATTGCAAAGGTGAAAAAATAACGCCGAGCTAACTGTACTGTAAAAATGACAAATTCCGTCGCAATTTACAAAAGAATATGTCACAGGCAATCGGATCACATCAGATTGGTTTCCCAAAGAGAGTTATTTTTTCTCGAAATTGTTTACATCCTACGATGCAGTCTATTCCACGAAATACCGTACGGTAATTCGTTATATGCATAATTTGCATACTATAAGTATTAATGGTGGTAATGCGTGTTGGGTTTTTGTTTGAAAAACAAGCTGTGAACATTAATTTCTATGAACGTGATGAATGTCTGCACTTTTTTGATGGGATGATTGCGGATGTTTGCATATAAAACTTTATTTTCTATTTAGCCATTCGTACTTATACGATGATTTAAAGTTTGATAAATTTAACTGTTGCGCTCATTAAAGGGTTAAAAACTTCACATACTTTTTTCCTATTTTCTGAATTGTAGCCTTGTAAAGCCGCATAAGAGCATCGCCGCATAAACAGTTTTTATCGTTTATGCGATGATTGTATTTAACGCATAAAATATTCTTTTTTTGCGGCAAAAAAACCCCAATAGTTTTGCCGCATAAACAAATAAAACACATACTGGTACAAAGTGCTTGATATAATATCACCACTATCGGAGTTTTTTTTGTTGTCGAGACTTTCAGAGAGGTACATTCTAACAAAGATTTATTAAAATCGATGTGAACCAAACCAAACAAGTTTTTTGTGTCCACTTAACCAAGCTTTGAACTAAACTTTTAGATGAGTAAATTCTGATAAAGATTTAGTAATATTGATTTAATTGTGAAGTGAACCAAACCAACTAATCTATCTGCAAAAAAAGTTTAAAATGACGTTTGTTTCAAACTTGTTTTTATTTCCGTTGCAATAAGATCCAAGTAATGCACATGTGATTTGTAACCATTGCCCCAATCCTGGGGAATACATGGGCATTTGAAACAATCTCTAAGAAAGATCCTGACACGCCGGGGTTGAGCAGTGATTACCATTATGTAGAATACGCAAAGTTGTAAAATTCGTCAATGGTTTTTAAAGGGCAATGTGTGCCTCAAAATAATAATAAAACAAATTTTACTAACTAGGCCAACGAGCAAGTCATTAAAATAGGTTTTTATTGATGAAAAGTCTATCTCAATTTTGACTTAATCATGGGTCATAATCTGTCGTTACTGAAACATTAAAAATAAAAAAACAACACTAAAGCAGATAACAGCCTCTTACACCAATGAATAGAACACAACTCTGGAGACTCCCATATTATAAAATTTCGAAACGGACGGACATCATCATCACAAACGTCTGTTTCAAGCTTTTAAAGCTTTATAATTAATGGTTAATTTAATCATCTTTAGCAAAAAGGCAAAGTTGTACCCCATATAATCCTTTTCTCATTAAAATCAAAGCAGCATTATCTAAAATATGATTAAAAATACTGTGTGATACAAATAAAATTGTAGTATTCACTGTTAATCACAAAAAAGTAATCTTTATAGTGAATCGATCTTTATTATAAACTATTGAAAAATGTTACTGCTAGTTGTCTGAGTAAGGGGTTTTATTGTGTGTTAAAATAGTTTTTATCTGTTTTTGACCTACAAAACACAAAAAAGGAATGAACATGTTAACACGAGTTTAGTGTACGCAACAAGTTTACTGTGAAATGGGATCAGCAATGAGACAAGATGTCTGAGGACTGGACTTCATATACCGTATGACAAACATACATGTATGTATGTCCAAACAAGACTACGATGATGTGCAGAGAGCAAGCTGGTCCGAGTTGACTGGTTAGAAATGAAAGCTGTTTCTAGATAGATAATGGTTACAAAACAAAGGTTGGGAAAATATCGAAGCTTCAAGCAGACATGGAGTTTTTTACTACATGCTGACGTTCTTATCGGACAACGAAGATTTAGCTAAGACTTAAGCTTAATTTCAATTTTATCATCTGCAGGTACGGTTCGGCTGGTGATAACTGGACAAGCTCAGACACATGTTTTCCAATGGGAGAATTTCAGATCGACTTAACCGGAACGCCGTTCACCGTTGTCAAGGAAACCATTTGGCAATGGTCGGGAATGCACGTGCGTGGAAATCTCACCGGGGGTGCAGCCCGTATAGATTATCACAGTGGGTTGTCATTTTCGATATTTATAATAAAGTTGAAAATAATTATTTTTTATTTTAAAACACTTATCAATGTCAACGATAAAGCCACTAACCTTACTGTGGAAATAATATAATTTAGTATACAATCTGCTTTTATCCAAATGTTTATGATAGTTTCTCACTTTTGAATCATAGCTGTTTTATGAATGTATCGGATTGCTAACGTTTCTATACTTCACTGCAGCATTTATAAAATACTCATTGTATAAATACTAAATGTTAATGCATAAAACTTTGAGAAAGTGCTATGTAAACGCTTACTGTGTTAATTGTTCCAAATCTCATATTTAATTTGTACTAAAAAATTATAATATGTTAAAATAAGTAGCAAATAATGGCAGATACATTGTGTCACATCAGCAGCATAATTCTGTAAACACAGCAATAACAACCACCATTGGGACTGGGCAAAATTGGTCAAAATAGTGAGAGAACTGGGCTGAAGGTTATAAAACTGAGTTTGGAAACCAGTCTCAAATCTCAAGCATCTGATTGGCTGAAATGGCGACTGGTCGCCATTTCAGCCAATCAGATGCTTGAGATTTGAGACTGGTTTCCATGCTCAGTTTTATAACCTTGGGCACTGGGGAATATTGCTCTTATGAGTAGAGTGGTCTTTATTTCGAGGTAGAATGTATAATAGTGCTAACCAGTAAAATGAGAAATTGAAATTGTTGTTTTAATAAAGGGTGGGGGTCGGGGGGGGGGGGGGGGGTAACAATTTCAGGGTATTTTATGATGTTTTTTTCTGTATTGTAATTTCATTTACCCTTTTAAGAGGGTCCGAAACGAAAAACTTTGTTAAAATTGTTAATTTGTGAATCGTCTGTTATTGTTTCCTATTAAGATTGAGCACAGAATGGTTAACTTTGCCTATATTTTCCAGCATATCTTGGATGTTTTGTGGACAAGGTTGACCGTTTATTGCCGGCGGGACGACAAAACGACCAAGTCAATAACACAATTGACAACTGTATCCAACACTGCAAAAGCCTGAACTACGCATACGCTGGCGTAGAGGTATGGCTGGAGATAGTTATGATTTGTGTTGATTTTTGTTGAACATTAAATAATAGCTGAAGAATATTTTGGACCTTCAGTGACCGAACCTCATTTGAACAATATGAAGATTAATCGTGTCCCCTATTGTTTGTTGTTCTTGTTTTTCTGTTTGTGTGGGTGGCGATAAAAATGTCAAACGCCAAGGTCCACCAGTAACTGAATAATATTACACCTACAGTTACCAGACTTGGTATGGTGATTGCTTATTATCTAGACACATACGGTATGCATTTTAAAGTATTACTGTCAATCCACAAGGTCGATGTAATCTTTATTGAAAATTCGTTTCCAATTAATAACTAAGGAAATGTTAGATTTAGTGTTATCCAATTTGAAAGGGGGATTTTTGGTCGGTAAATGAAAGTTGTTGATTTTGTGTAAAGTTTACAATTGTCATGGTCACAGAGACCTTGGCTGAAGGTTATAAAGCTGAGATTGGAAACCAAATGTATTGGTCAAGTTTGATACGATATTATTTGTTCGTAAATTATTATTTACTATTGCAAAACATGCATGCATTCATACGTTGATGTGTCCTAATAGACATTTATAAGTTAATCCGAATCCGATAGCTAGTTGATGGTTTTCGTGTTGTTTTTTTTCTCAAAACAATTTTGTATGAAATTGTGTATCTAATAAATAAAGTATCTTTAGGGTTTAAAGTTGGGGAATTTCGGTAAAGAAATACATGTATAGTCAGTTAGCATGTATAAACTCTTTGTATTTTATGTAAGCTGATTTTACATACATACCACGACATACCAGCGCAGCGCATGCGCCGTCTCGCCATTTATCTTCAAACTCTGTAACTGTAACTATTTAATTTCATGTTCTACAAAAACTCATTATTTTTGGTGTGAGTGTGCCTGCAGTAAAAATAAAGAAAACACTGAAAGCTGAGGACGCTAATTTATTTCTATCATTGAAAATTTTTCTCATATGCACATTGGCCCTCTGTAGAGGAGCAGAAAGCAAAGCAAGGAGTATGGTCGAAACCTACACACTTTATACACAAATCAATGAAACCGTCATTTGTAATATTTAGAATTTTGGAAGCGGCTTTCTTCATGCCCAGAAGTTTGAGGTAATGTACCAAGTATGAAAAGAATCATTACGTACTGCCAGAAGAGTGCTACATGTAACTACTTGGAGAGAAAATCTACCCGATTCTTTGAGCTGTAAAGACACCGTACACTTCAGCATAAATAACATAAAAGAGCAGAGAAAAACGATGTAAATGCTTAAAACGCCGTATGCGGATATATCATATATGCTTGTAGAACATAGAGTGTTACAATGATTTATGTCGCGATAAGACAATAAGAGGGCGCGATATTAATACATGTTTGTATATTTCTTACCCTCGCATCGTGTTCTCGCGATCTCGCATCGTGTTTTCGAGTCTTGCTGTAATGAAGGTCGGAGCACACTATTGCTTTTCCATTTATGTTCTATCTGTTGTCTTGGGGATTCTCCTTTTGTTTAATGTTATGCCAGACATATTTCTCTGACATTTTTTTCAAATTTCTCTTTGAAGACTATCACCTTTAAATGTTGACTAAATTAACGATACACCAACCAATTCGCATGCTTTCAAAAGATTGTTTTCTTCAAGAATTTGTTAAAGTTTTCTTTTTGTTCCAACAGTCGCAACAAACACAATTTCTGTTTTTAAAAAGAATTTAATTTTTCTACAGCTTGATTGGCAATTAAGCTAAATGTTTTTATCTTGAAAGTTTCCCAAACATTTTTTACAAACCGTAAAGTAGCTTTCATTTAGTGTCGTGATTTGCAGGCGAGATCACGAAAACGCGAAAACAGGATGCGCTGTATCGAAAACACGATGTAAGCAGGCGATACTTATATCGCTCGCTCGCATCATACTTATGGCGCCCTCGCATTCTGATTTCACAATCTCCGACGTGTTTTCGCGATTCCAACGATTGCACAAACGGAACACCGTCAAATGTATGCATGTATGTAAAATACAACACTTACAAAGCATACTGACCACACATGTTATTCTTATAACAGAAGCAACACAAGTAAAGCCGAAAATAACTCAGCTAATTAGATACACTATAATTTCGTACAAAATTATTTTGAGAAGACCCCCATGATAACCGTCAAGTAGCTAACGGTATCGGATTCGGATTAACTTATAAATGTCTAATTGTAGTACGGGGTAGAGTGTCACTGTGGCAATGACTATGGACGTTACGGAACCAGACCGGCGTCAGAAGCGAGCTGCAACAAGCGTTGCTCAGGTAACAGCAACCAAATCTGCGGAGGGACATGGTTTGTTAGCGTCTATTCCACGGGTAAGTCAATATGTTACTTTCATTGTTTATCTGAATGGTCCGCTAATCTTGATGTTAGACACGACGTAGACACGCCACGGATCTGAATATCCAGATATCATAGTAAACGTTCTTAAGGTATCGCAAACATTACAAATGGCGAAGACAGGCTAAAATTTCAAAAAAATGAATTTTGGGGGAAATACTTATTGCCACCTAGATTTTAGTAAATAAATGGATTTAGCTATGGATGTAGTAAATGTTTGCAAGCTCAGTTTAGTCTAATTCATGTTCTAATTACCCAGCACATACTAAAACAAAAGAAAAACCATTTGCATGAGAACTCTGAAATTCATGAACAATATACCAAAGCAACTCATACCTGAAATAAGTATATGCTGGTCTACAATGTTTAGTGCCAATTCGTCAAAATAATGTTAGGGTTTTCAAGAAATTCAAGGAAAACTTACTTCCTACTTTCACTTTCTACTTTCACTTTGAACCAGGAAGTAAGATTTCCTTGAATTTCTTGAAACCCCTAACATTATTTTGACGAATCGGCACTAAACATTGTAGACCAGCATATACTTATTTCAGGTATGAGTTGCTTTGGTATATTGTTCATGAATTTCAGAGTTCTCATGCAAATGGTTTTTCTTTTGTTTTAGTATGTGCTTGGTAATTAGAAAATGAATTAGACTAAATTGAGCTTGTAAACATTTACAACATCCATAGCTAAATACATTTCTTTACTAAAATCTAGGTGGCAATAAGTATTTCCCCCAAAATTCATTTTTGAAATTTTAGCTAGTTTTCGCCATTTGCAATGTTTGCGACCTCTTAAAGCGGCATTAAAAATTTAACCCGCTCTTGTATGAAATATTACATGTATTTGGAACTATAGGCACAAATTTGCAGCATTAGTTCGGGCTAATAAAATTTTAATTGACTAAAATGGACAAATATGATTTTTCAATAGTATTTTCTTACTTAAGTTTAGGGCTGGAGCTTTAAAATGGGCCAAGCAGTTTTATTAATTAGGTATATAATGTGTACAACAACTGTTTAATGTATACTTTGATTAAAATAATGCCACACTTGCTCCCACCACTCCTTTCGCCTTGGTTGAGGTTGTTATTCAAGTAAATTAATACAGAATAATTGTAATCAAAAATAGGTTATTTTTAATAGTAATCTTTTATTCAGTTTTAGGCTGTCATCACGAAATTTGTTTTCTGTTTCATAGCAATTCCTCAGCGTATTACGGGTAACTGCGGCGGGTATCCGGGTCAGTGTTTTCCCGCAACCACATTCAACTTTAAGGAAGAGAATCTGGAACTAGATCTGATGCATAATCAACACGTTTGTGTTAAAAAGTACGGTAGCCCAGCTGGAATGGCGATGTTGGTTCGACGTTGGTTTAAACTTGATCTTTAATAAAATAATCGATAATAGGTTGAAATGGAATTTTCACAGGAAATTATCTTTCAAACATAATTAGTAGATTCACAAAGATTTTAAATTGAATAAAAATTATCAGGAGTGAGATGTGTGTCAAATTGAAAAGATAAATGACTACTTGAAAACTAACAACATTGACTTTTGGTCTTTTTTTCCTCCAGTTTTCGATTGTTGTAACCATTCAGGTACTAATTGGCAATACAATTTTTAATGCTAGTTTGTATATACATCTGGGCAAATATTAGATCTATGCATTTGCCTTTTAAAAAGATCTAAGTTTCGTTTAGGACTCTTTTAAAAATCCAGAAAGTTGATTAAATAAATCGGAGGTATTAACTAGATTTTTAATCTAACCGAAAACTGCAATCAATATAATAAAACAATAACAAATCTTTCTTTATATCACATATTCATTTCGTCTTGTTTCAGTAATCCGTGCCAGAACGAGGGAAGGTGTGTCGCTGTTGATGCCGACACATTTAACTGTGTCTGTTATGATGGGTATTCGGGGACTAATTGTGAAACTGTTACAAGTGAGATATTTCATATTGTATACAGTGTAATATAACTTAAGATGGCGTAAATTTTACATATCGTTAATAATAAGGACGGTTAAATGTGTAAACCCGTTTGGCCCGATATCGGTTTAGGCAAGATGCGTGAGACACCAACAGTTTAATTGAATTCTAATGGTCTGTTTAGGAAAGTTGCTAAAATAACATAAACCACCAGATAATGCGTGATTTTACATATCGATTAGGGAATTTGCTTGCAAACAATACAAACAGATGGAATGAATTTTCGATTTCGTGTTTTCTCTTATTGGTTTACGAAAGTTGCATGCATAAAACACCAGATGAAGTAAATTTTCGATGCCGTGTGTTCGCATATCGGATTGGCAAGTTGCTTTCATAAACCACCAGATGAAGTGAATCTTCGATATTTCACTTATTGGTTAAGGCAAGCTGCATGCATATACATAACAAGTAACACGTAACATGCGGTTACTTGGTCATTGTTCGAAAACTCTAAAACATTTTACCATAAATTAAATAGATATAACTCAAATGTTGCATATTTTTAAATGAAAATGTAGAAAGTAAAAAAGCTATTTAAGCGAAATTTTTTTATTAATCTGCTCTATCTGAAACGAAATTAAGTTGATTTTTACATCAAAAATACATTTAGAAAAAAAATCGTTATCAATTTCGTTACTGTTCCGAACATTAGGTCGGATGAACGAGTTGTGTCTGTTTAAACATAGCCTATTTTGCAGCCACTATAATAGACAACGGAGGGACATGCCCGGCTGGTTTTCAGGCAGAGACGTGTATGTGCTTTGAGGCTTCATGTAACGGTGCCAAGTTTGAAGGGGACACGTGCGTTACTTCTACAGGTCATGTAAGTGAAATTCTGTTTGCGATTTTCAACACGGAAGAATAAATGTTTGCGTAGCTATGATTTTTGTTATTTCTATCGTTCTTTTTTAACACGTGAAATTAATCAACAGTATTTGAAAATTGCAATATTTAAACAGTGCGCTTTAAATTTATATACACCTCAGGATTGCATTTTCAAACAATGTGTATTATTTATTCATTGAAAAATGTCTAGAAAAGCCGGGTGGAAAGAAAAACATCAGTTGGTATCGGTAAGAAACAGGTAAAAAATAATCCAGAATGTCCACTTAAACGTTTGGCACCGGCTGGACCGGAATGTTTCCTAACCAAGGAAAATATCAGACCTGTTCGGAAATAATTCGAAAGCCCTCAATATTTCCACGTCATATTTGTTATACACTCAGTGTAACGTGTTTCATGTGTTTCAAATAGTCACATTATAATTTAAAGTTATTTTATTTGAACATGCTGTTTATAAGAAAACACTTCTACTATAATATTATGGAAGTCTGTGTTTCTTAAGCTTTTAATTGAAACCAGTGTTCAATAGCGAAAAAACCTCCAGTTTTTCAGCTCTTTGATTATTTGTCGTATACTGTTAATTTTCTTGCAGTCACAAGTCATCTGTCGACCTGGTGATCCCGGTCACGTGATTTTATTCAATGTTAACAGCTACGGAACCGTTCAGTGCCCGGACGACGCTGAAATAGTTGGGTGCAGCTACTGGGCAACGTACGTGTTTTTTCTTACTATATTCATATATACTAGTTTCAGTTAACTTTTCTTAAATTTAATACTGTTAGATATCTATTAGTTTTATTTTTTTTTAAATATTATCGGAGGTTGATGTCCCTCAAACTAACAATTTTCATGACAAAACATAGGAATGGTCATTTCATTTAAATTAAGTTTGTGATGCCTTTGTAGCATGCCACAGATTTTAATAGTAAATCACAGGCTAGGTTGTGAAATCTATGTATTCATGGGCAATGTATAGCTTAACTAAAACGATCAGGGTTGAAGGTTATAAAGCTGAGTTTGGAAACCAGTCTCAAATCTCAAGCATCAGATGCTTGAGATTTGAGACTGGTTTCCATGCTCAGTTTTGTAACCTTGGGCACTGAAGTAAGATCAACCTGCAACTTTGCTCGGTGTTTTAATGTTTTTACTTTTCGGATACAGCTACCCCGCTGGCATTGTGCACGGACAAGCCTTCGTCGAGAAGGGGATATGTGGAGTTAATAACAGAAACTGGATACAAGCTAGGTGTAAACGTAGGTTAACTTGAAAGAATAATAAAGACATAATGCAAATATTATTTCTAATATAAATTGGATTTTCATTTTCTTAACTGTCGACGAACAAGTTCAATTAAACCGAGACCGCAAAAACGCCTTGTTTGTCGATTTTGCTGGCTTTCAAAGTCAAATTTCTTTGAATCCGAAGTTTTTGGCTTCGTGTCGGTTATACAAACGGTCCAATATAACTAAATGGAAACATGCCGCTAGTTAAAGTGACCTTATTTCACAATGTTTTCTATGTTTGCCTAAATGAAGAGTTCTTCATAAGAGCATTCAGCTGCGATGCTTTCATGGCCTTGTCGGACCGCCTGATATTTCACGATCACATCCTTATATACGAATCCATTATCCGTGCACGCAACATGAACGTTATTTTTTCAGAGTATGTTTGCGGTTGTCAGAATGGAGGTCACTGTAATAAAGTGACAGGTCAGTGTGAGTGTCCGCCATCTTACTATGGCGCTAAATGTGAGACGTTTGATTATTGCGCGTATTACGAAGACACCCACAACGCATCTGCCTGTGATGACATCGGTAATTATAATCATTTGTTCAATACGTTCTAGTTAGACAGCGGCGCACCACTATGTTTATCTAAGCAGGTATAGCCGCTGAAAACATGTTTGTGCATTTTGTTATGCAGTAAAATCGTTTTTAAAGTTTTACGAATTTTCCAATATGTTGTTAAAATATTTAGAAATAATTATCTGTCATAATCATTTAATACATGTATATAGATATGACATCCAGACAGACAAAGTAACAAAGACGCAGTATCTTAATCTCAATTAAGAGGTTGTAAAATTGTCAAGTCGCTAAATATTTGGTAACTATGGTGATCTTGACAACTATCTTTGGCTGATTTGCATGGACAGTTTAAGTTGAGATTTCCAACTGGTAACATAAATGGTATTCCATAAGAAACGCATTTGTTGGTAAATGTTGATATCTATATTATATGGATTTTCCAAATGTGAATATTGATATTTGGTATTGCAATTGGTTTTCCATTGCTTACCGGACTGATTAAACGTGTGAAATTTGGAATAGAATTCGTTATTTTTCTACAAACAAAATAGTGCCAAAGTAGAGCATATGGTGGAGAATCCGGGTAACGATCATATGGACTTTCATTAGCACAAGCGAGTTCTCTTACGTTTGAAGAATTTATTCCTCACACGTGATATAAATTTGGACTATTAACAGTTATGTGCCAAGAAACTTATATCAGAAGGCACCAAAATCTTTGTATGGGTTGTGGATATACACATGCAGCGAATCGATGCCATGCGTGGAATGCAGTGTGCAACAAATGCCGCATGGTCGGACATTTTGCACGAGTTTGCCGATCTGTGGAAAAGAAACCGAATTCGAACAATTCACCCAATCGTGACAAAGAAAGGATGACATTGTTCGTTCGGCGGAAAACTACGGAAGCCGCACTGCCGTTCATCAACGCAGAGGATGATTTCATCCTAGAAATGCAAATCAGCACATCAAAACCTAATTTTGAAACGCTTAAGCGACAAAGGAACGACTTGAAATGCATCAATATACGTTTGGAAGCTGACCTTAGAGAATGTCGTTTACAGTGCATCGTTCAACAGGCTTCAATACAAGAAAGCAATCAAAAGTTACAAGCTAAGGTCCTTGAACTTCAAAACCAAAATGCAAACGAGCAGCGACGTCGCCAAGCAGCAGAAAACGAAAGAAATGTTCAGGAATATAAAACGGCGAAACTTACAGGAAAATTTGAAAAACGGATTTCTGAACTCGAAAACAAAAACTTAGAACTTCAAATAGAACTCAATGACATCAAAGCAACTAGTGAACAAATCAAATTTAAGTTAACATCCGCAGAATCAAATGTTCAACGTTCAGGACTGTAATTACAGAACTTGAAACAAGAGAGGCACGATTTGCTTTTCTTCAACCGCGACTTCAAGGATCATGCAATCTATATTATATAGATTTTCCAAATGTGAATATTGATATTTGTTATGGCAATTGGTTTTCCATTGCTTACCGGGCTGATTAAACGTTTGAAATTCGGAATAGAATTCGTTATTTTTCTACAAACAAAATAGTGCCTGAGTAGAGCGTATCAATTTTGTTTGAAATTACGAGTAACATTTGTAATGTTTTATAGCAAATTGATTGTTAAAATCAATTCTGTTGTTGCTGGCACATTTATCTCAACTTTCCAGAAATATTGCGGACTACAGACCATTTCTTTTTGTCAAATGTATGGCCGTCAAATTTGATGGAGTCATGCCCCTTTTTGTACTTGGATTTTGACATGAAAACATAACGTTGGCTATGAAGTTGACATTTTTTAATATTTCTCCACTTTCAAAGTATATTGCTTGTGACAACATGGTCGTGATGATGTCAAATTCTTCAAGTCAAGGTCATGTTTCATGGAGTTTTGCCCCTTTTTGTACTATTTTTTATTCCGACAAAGCACCAGATGGCGACTCACATGTTCAACTGAACAACCATCTAGTATTTATAGCATATATTCCGTCTGTTTACTAACCAAAATTATGTGTTTGTTAATCAAAATATGTAAACACAATTTTAAAGGCAAATGTTTAAATTATTTACAGCAATTTGTACTCCGGTATACAAGGAAGTTATCAACACGGTGGGCGGAGATAAAGCAGGAAGCACGTGCATATTCCCGTTTGATTATGGAAACTACACATACAACACATGTGTAGACGATAATTTGGTGAGTGAATATATTGACCAGTTGCAATTTCAGCCATTCAGCTGCTTGAGATTTGAGACTGGTCTCATAATTTAGTTCTATAAAAATTTTATATTAAAAAAAAAGAATGTCACATTAAGCAAATATTTTGTGTATATCTCAAATCCGTCAACCGACTGATCCAGGAGCGGACAGCAGATCCAGGAGCAGACACGGTAAGTTTTTATTTTAATTTGACAGCGGTGTAAGTAATTTTCATTTTCGCTAGTTTTGATTAACTCTTGGATAACAATTCTGGCAGACTTTTAAAGCCATATGAATAATACTCCTATGTAAATCAATGGGACTGTTGTCAGAATAATATTACTCATGTCGGCATTTAAAATGATGTTTTTTGTTGTTAAGTTTTTGTGAATTTATTTTATCAGAATTTAAGGGTATATTTAGATCTAGTTAATTTCCTTTGCTGTTTTAACTTGTCTAAACATATGCAAAATAAAGACAAATTCATAACATCTATTTGTGCAGTTTGATTAAACGGCATTTTGTCGTTAGATAAATTTTGATAATTTTTTTTATCGATGGACGTCCAATGATGACTGTAGACGGTACTTAAAGAACTTGAATTTATGATTATGCGTACATTATCTTGTGTTACAGTGGAACTAGCTTTTTATTAACAAAAGTGTTCCAAATGAACATATATTTTTTGTCCTGTGAAACATATCATTTATTTCGGTAGACTGTGTTCATTGTGCGTGATTGTATCTTACCTTTATTAACATAAAAAGACCCAGTGCTTGTCTTACTTCGGTGGAAAACAAATATATATACTCGTTAATATAACCCTGACAAGTCAAAAATGCTTTACTGACTGTTTTATTGATATTATGTAATAAACAATTGTTTATAATGAACACGAGTGTCAGTTTTATTTATAATATTTCTCAGTATGTACATAGACATAAACATCAGAACACATAATTTACAATGTTAATAACATGCACAACCCACGTTGCATTTTTACTGATCCGATCTGTTTTAAAGTTTTTTTGGTATTGCCGTTTTCATTAATTTATTATTTGAATATTTATTAATTATTATGTTTTATTTATAAAATATACATTAATTATAATGTACTCGAATTTGAGCTGAAACCTGTTACACGTTATTTGCAGCATTATTTCGATTTTAAATTTGTTGTTTTTATATTTTTGTTGTTGTTTGTTTATGTTTTGTTTCTTTGCTGAATTAATGAACATGTTCTTAAGGTTGGGCCGCCGTTTGCATGTGCAGGGGAATTTGCATTATCTGAAAACTTCAACAAAGGACCTACATATGTTGATTTAGGAAAGTGGAGCCCAGGTCCGCGCTATACTGTTGCCGCCTGGGTCCGACCTGAGCGGATCGATACCATGAGGCAGGTACATGCTGCAGTGTTCTCATCGTTACCGGCTAATGTCTGTGGTTTAAAACAGGGAAGACGTCGAATATCTACAATTTCTAAATACATTTGCACTTGGTTGATCGGGCTAAATTTAAAAGATAAAATTACCTGTAAGAAATATTCCTGTCGGAAATCGACTGTACTATAATTATGATATATTGTTGGCACAATCCAGCCATACTTGAGATTGCTAACGTGCTTACCTTTTAAGTAATAATTTCAAGATCTGTTGGAGTACGACCTACATCCAACCGGTTAAAAACCGATTTTTGATGAGCACTGTTATTTTAAGCTTGTTAAATGTTCAGCAATAATGACAACAGACGGTCGATTTAATAGGCATGTTTACGAATGGCATATGTTTTAAACGAAGCTTTCATAAAGCTTGAAAACTGAAAAAGCTTGACATTTGAGTATTACATTTCATTACTGTATGCATAACATTAGAAATATCTTTGAAAACAAAAAATTATTTATATCCGACTGAGTTTCCAACGTCATGTGCACACCATGGGCTGGAATGGATAACAGCTGTATCGTTTACTTTTTATGCCCCAACAAAGTGGGAGGCATATAAAGTTGCACTTCTCTGTCCGTCCGTACGTACGTACGTACGTCCTTCAAACCGTGTGGCATCAACTCCTCCTAAACTATCGGGCGGATTTCTTTTCAAACTTGCAGATGATCAAGCAGGATGTGTAGATGATCCTTAAGACAGGATTTTTTCCTGCGACCTTTTTTACCAGAGTAATGGCCATTTGTAATAACAAATGTTGTTGTAGAAGTGGGGGCATCAGTGTCCGATGACACCTACTAGTTTATAATTGAGTTGCGCTCAATTGGGACTAAGCAGCATGGGCAGTCATGTGCGTTTTCATTAATGCCCACGAACAGGCATGCACTTTCCTTTTGTATCAATTTTGAAATTAACATTATCACAGGCATTGATGGTTCATTTTGTGTTTGTAGACAATTGTTGGAGGGGCGTCTGACTGCAACGATTTTGGATTTAATTTTAATTCCGGAACGTTCCGAGGATATTTAAAGCTGTCGACGGAGTGCACACGTGACCTGGATGCAGGCAAACCATTGGCTACAATTGGCACGTGGTATATGGTTGCAGTCACAAGCAATGCATCTCATGCCTCGATATTTGTTAATGGACAATTCAAGGAAATAAATACGGTAAGAATTCTGTCATGCAAAGATATTCTTACAAGATCTTTGTTCAGTCTATTATGGAGATATATCTGAACTCGGCTCAATTTATTGGTAGTACATTATATTACTGAAAGTGAAAAAAGCAAAGAATAGCGAAACAATGATAAATAAAGTTTAAGCAACATAATTTCGAACAACAATGTTTTAGTTTACTTAATTTTCTGTAAATATTAAAAGTCCAACAAATTATGTCAACTGTTTACAAAGAGATCATATGAGTATGTTTAAATAGAATCTAGATATTTGTTTAGGTATTGTTGAATCATATTCCGACAACAGCTGGATTCTGGATTGGTGCAGCATTGTGTTGTCGCCTTGACTATTTCCGAGGCATGATCAAGGTAATTATTGTGGTACTTGTGTTTCATTAGAACTTTACAGTGCACTATGCATTTCATTTGCTACTTTCAAGAACTATATTTAAATATTGAATTCTAATATTTGTTTGTTTTGTGTGATATTAAAGTTTTTATACATATGCATCGCACATATATTTGCAGCGTTTTGTTAATACATTACTTGATAGCAAGTTCAAGGTAAATTATAATTGCCTCTTCCAAAGAAGGTTTTACGTTTTTTACTTCTGCTGATTATGAATTCTATAAGTTTACCCTTATTACTTATTTTGTAGACGGTTAAAGTCTGGAATCGGGAATTGACAAACGACGAAATCAATAGGTCCATGTATAACTTTGGAACCAACAATTCAACCGTACGTACATGGACATCTTTTTTTTTCTTTGATAGTATAAATGCTGTTACTAGTAAATATTACATTTGTGATACATGTATCTAAAAAATTAAAAAGGCTGACGAATTCGTTCTTACAAAACGGTATTTTTCTATAATATTATTTTAATTTACAGAACAAGTGAGCTAAAATAAGATGATATAAAGGGTTTAATTTTTTTTAATATAATGAAGTGGCAGGTAGAGCAAACACACTACTGACCCTGCAATTCAGCGCATATAAACAGTCACACAAAACATGGCAAAGTTTGGTAAAGAGGAGATGACTTGCCATTGATCCCTAATTTGGTCATTTCAGATGGAAGCTCTAGATGATGGTTTGGTTGGTCACTGGGAGCTTGGTGACACGAGCCTCCCAGCATGCTCAGGGGGCGGGGCTGTGGACCACGGGGGCGAGGATTGGATAGTGAGAGATACGCAGATTGTTTCCGGTAACTCATTATTGTAACCAGTTTAGTCCGTACATACGTATGTACTACACTAAACACACATGTAATTTGAAGTGTTCGTCAGGTTATATAAATAACCTTAATATACAGCATTTCAAAATGTTAAATTTTCAATAAATATCTCATCACTATAATATTATCATTCCTTTATTCACTTCAAACTTGCTTGTTATATTATCTCTTTATTTGTGCGACCGGTCTTTCTTTTTCACAACACTCTGAAACTTGATAATTTATAAGGTCTCTGTGTTTTCGACGCAATAATATGCGTATGTAAGTTTGAAATTTCTCTATACATTGAATCAGTAATATTTAAAGATTGTGTAAATGTACAGGGATCCACTGCAACATCAGCCGTTTTGTGGTTCCTAAGGGTGTCACTGTACTGGTGGCTCGCTACAACGGCTCCACGGGAGGCAGTTTGGACGTCACAGCTCAGGTAAGATCATTGTCATTCCCGCAAGATCTACTTTGTCTGTAACAATTAATATTTATTTCAAATAATGAGAGTGTAAGAATTATCATCAACAAAAGGAATTATTGGCCACGTATTAACATCTGAAATGCGGGAAGAATGCGCATAGTGCTTCGATTTTTGGACTGGCGATGATGGAAAACATTTACAGAAAATTCAAAGATTGTATACGCCTTTATTAAAACACGTACGGATTTATGAAACGTACAACACAAAGGTAAAAAACTTTTTTTCGCGTTCATCGTAACGCATTTTACTTAAAATATACTAATTATTTCAAGTGCATGCAAATGTATATCTTTAAGGAGGTTCAAATCGACGGATACGTTGATGCTGTCGGTGCGGGGTATCGTGGTGCAGCCAGTCCCAGCGCACCTGGAGGAAGTGGGGCGCAGGGCGGAAGTTACAGCGGTGCGGGTACCAGCTCTTTGCAGGCGAACAACGGGGGCGGGGGAGGCGGTGTGGGAGGTAACAGCATCCCCGACGGGACGGGACGGTCTGGCGGAGGAGGAGGATACGGAACCCCTGGGTAATGCAGCACCTATGCTTAATCGTTTTAGGAAGTTTATCTTAACTTGCAAAAACGAAAAATACCAATCAAATGACGCTTCTGCTAAGACAAAATGGCTGATGATCATAATGTTGAGTTTTGAGACAAGTCACAAATCTCAAGTATTTGATTTGCTGAATTGGCGACTAGGTTTCATTTAGACCAATCGGGTGCTTGAGATCCGAGATTTATCTCCAGTTTTATTTTCATGATGTCGGGCACAAATGTCCATGCTGACTTAACGTGTATGAGGGTTTTATACGGTTCACAGTTATTTTTATAATTGCCAACAGTGTCGAAAAAGAATGGCTGACCTTCGTATTTCAACAGGAACATGACTTACATCTCTAGCAACAGCTACTTAGTCTATAAAAATAAGGAATGTTTCATGTGAGCTTCCTTGCAAAGGAGTTTTAGTGAACAAACAGGTCAATACCTCAAAATATTAAATCGGCATCTGTTTAAAATACTTTTTGAATATATTATGTAAGGCTACTCTAGATAGAAGTTTGTTTTTTCTAAGTTAAAATGCTGGAAAATTTGGACGTAATGCTTGTGTTCATTTTGGTATCAACTGTAGATCCGGTGGTGTGAAAGTTGTCGGAGACCGGACAGGTCTAGGAGCCGGAGGACAAATCTACGGTGATGAAAATATCAACTTCCTGTACATAGGATCCGGGGGCGGAAGTGGCGGCAATGCTAAGGATCTGACCACCAATCCAAAAGGTAAATAAGGGGCAGCGAGAGGATCGGGTATTTAGAAGTCATTACCCAGTCTAGTCTGAACGCGGGATATATATGGGCGGCAGGTCAGAGTCGGATGTTAGATTCCAGAGTTTTAGTGGACACCTACCACAATGTTTAGATGAAAATTAACTTGAATTTGTTAAATATGTATTTTAAGTACCAGGTTATAGAGTGAAACTATTGTGTCGACATCATTCTATTTATATCCAGTCAAACCTTCTTCAAGACCACACAGTTAAAATCACGAACAGGATCATAGAAGACAGGTGATCTCTGTTTACAGTGTGTCTTAAACACAGATTAAGTTGTATTAGAAACAATAGTAGCAGAAGCGGTCGTATTTTATATTATTATTATTATGTAGTTTAAACTTTAAAATATATGTCTTGAAGGTGGGAGAGGAGGAAATGGTGGAGGTGCTGTAAAAATTGTCGCAGAACGGTCCATTATCATCACGGGGGTGATATCTGTGGCCGGAGAAAATGGTGAAGGGGACCTTCCCGCCGGATCAGGGTCAGTGTATACGTATCAGCTCTTAACATTAACATAAAATTTTTGTTCTTTCTAAAGGACGAAAATATTTTTATATAGTCACATGTAGGGCATTGCAAAATGTACGTAAACACCAATAACAACATATTTTAATCAAGACACAGGGCTTCTTTATTTGTAGGAAAATGCAAACTGTATCAATAACATGTAGTAATTGGCGAAAATAAACAACAAGTTTCATAGTAGTTGTACCTTTGGAAAGTGTTCTGACATCATAGCCATCATTCATAACGTTATAAGTTAATGTAAGATTTCTCAAAGTCAAAACTCGGGCTATTTGATGGTTCATTATAGACTGTGTCAAGCAGGGAATTTTTTCTTCACTATAACTTCCACTGTAATGATAATCATACATTTGTCAAGTTTTTACTGGAAGCCTTATCAGTCGTCGATAAAGTTGGATTTTTCATTTCAATGATGTAATGTTTATGTTTACTTCTAGGTGTATGGGCTGTCCTGATGCCTGTGATTTGAAGAGCCCTGTCCGTTGTCTTGGTAACAGCACTACGGCCTGCTGGGATATGTCGGGTCCTGGAGGCGGCGGAAGTGGTGGAAGCATCTATCTCTCGGCAAAGCTTGTCGATGTTGGTAGGCGGAAGTTTCTACAAATTTCCTGAAAATTACAGTTTCGATTTCTGTTATATGTCATTAACTTGTCGTTACCTGTTTAGATATCCGATTATTTTGAATGAGCGGCGCACTGAAGATTTGGTTTTTTATAACAACCATATGTATTTTTCTATATTTGCGGATATATAAGGATTACCTCCGACGTTAATGCCTCTTTGTCAGAATTGCAATTCTGTGATCGCAACACGCATGATTACATAACATTACTCATCAACTTAAGTTTACATGGCAGTTCTCGTCATACGTAGTTTACATGACAGCCCACATCACACGCTCTTTTCATTTAACATCTTCTAGCAAATCTCATTTTAGCAAACTTGAAGGTTTTGTGCGACATTTTATCACGTTAATTACGAACATTTCATGACTTGTAGGTTACCAGAAGTTATGGGCCATGGGTGGCGATGGTGGGACAGGAGGCAGCCATTGCTGCGGTGGTCAAGGGGGCATGGGGCGTATCCGAGTAGACTCCATTATCATGAAAGGCATCATTGGTGATATGCATGGTGCGCTCAAAACAGCAACTTTACAGAATCAGTTTGTGGTATTTATAATATATTCTAAACAATTCATTATCTGTATGCTCTACCATCATGACTGTTTACCTGCTGTTTAACGAGGCAACGCAATGCAAAGAAAAGAAATATGCCTACCGTTAAAAAATGTTAACGTAGTTAGTTAAATTGTGAGCCTTCTTGGTTCCTGGTTATAGCGAATTTTAAGTTTTGTTTGGTAGGCAACAAACATGTCATTTGTCCGATAGTTTTATCGCCGCATACTTGCGTAAAATAAAAAAAACTCGCCGGTATGCGGCACTGCAGCCACATACCTTCGCAGTATTTGATTAATTTATATGGTTTGGTATGTTTTGTTTACATTTCAGTCGAAATATCTTTTTCTCATGTAATAGATTTTGTTTCTGTATCTAGGTTTGGAAGGGACGTTTGAAAGTTATTGGCGCGTACTTTGCAACGAGTTTGTTTGAAAAACATAGCGCTGAAGTGTTAATCGATTAACATTTCGTCACCTTAGTGCAAAAAAACGATGGGAACCATTAAAATGTGATGAAGATCGTTATTGCACTAAGGTAACGACTAAAGCGCTCTTCAACGAGAAGCTTGCACAGGTAAACCTATCATAGGGTCTGAGCAAACATTTGAGCCGAGGTTTGTTAATGTTTCTTCTCTGTTTCCTTTGTAAGGACCACAGCCAGACAGGACAGAAGCAAATTGACTACACAAACACTGTTTATGGAAATGAAGTTTACCGCGGATGCTTCCGTGATAATCCTGCGAATCATACGCTGGCCGTGACCATAGTAACAAATGATGTTATGAAAGCCAAAATGACACCAGATTACTGCAAACAACTTTGTAGGTAAGGATATTTATACAATAATGGTTTGGAAGGAACAATTATATGTATGTCTGATTAATTACTAACAACAACCAATTGCCCTAACATCATTGCCTCTAACATGATATGTATTTTCTCCTACTGTTTTTGGTTCATGAGACTATAGGTTCAAAGTTGCACATAACTGACACTTTGTTGATCAGTTGTTTAACCGAAGTCTCTTCCTGCACATCCACCATTTATTTAGTACTAGGGAGCCTGTGCCCAAGATATCTGATTGACATAAATGGCGATCAGTTCTAGACTGAGTCGGTATCAACTGGTTAACTCGTGCAAAAAGTCTTAGACTCTTTTTCGCAGACAGAATTAGTACAAATAATTTGACACTAAAATACAAGTCATAAGATACCAACGAGGCTGGTCATGGCCAGACTCCATAACAACGAGTTTGATAGCCGAGTATTGAAATCCTGAAAGATATTTCATTATTTGTATTTAATAACATATTTATGATTTTAAGAGAGAAGAATTTCATGTATTCTGGAACGGAGAACACCAATGAGTGTTACTGTGACAACCACGTGGATATGACCAGAAAAATGCCCGACAGGTAAGTCCCTGTTGCTAACCATTCGTGATTAGCCCAGACCAAGGTTATCACCCACATCTTTTAACAAACTTTTATTTATAAGGTCAAATAAGTTACATTTTAAATGAAAAAAAAACAACATCAAATGCTATATTTCCAATCTAAAGCGTCAACAGTGGATCTTTGTTTCGTAAAAGAATGTTAAGGCTGCATCGGAGAAAGAGAAGCGGCAGCGCTGTTAGATAATGTAGCGATTGTTGAGTAAACACTATCTGTATTTTCTACCATTACGACTGTTCGCCTGCGGTTTCTTAATGCAAAACAACAATATGGTAACACGGTACAGAGTTCAAAAAATTCTATTTATGCCTATTATATTACAGCGACTGTAATATGGCCTGTCAGGGTGACCCTCTGTGGGCCTGCGGAGGTGTAAATAGAATACAAGTGTTCGGGCCTCCCCCGGGCGCACCCGCCATCGGACACAACGTACTGGTCAAATGTAACCCGTGGTGCATCACCGCTGACGCTAACACCGATAAGGTAAGACCAGGGCACATGATAATAAAACCTGATCTTGGAAACCAGTCTCAAATCTCAAGCACCAGATTGGTGTAAATGATAGTACTCTCGAGTCCAAAATTAAATTTAAGCAACCAATGTCGATAAATTTTAATAAAGAAAATGAATGCATGTTGTAAACGGAACCTGTTTGGAGCCTTAAACTGATGTATAGTAGATCCGCATTTAACTGTTGCGCTGTTTCTTTCTCTAAGCCAAAATGGGGTCAGTGTATAAACAAACCACCGACTGTAACAAGTTGGGATGTGAGGTGTGAGTGTCCACCGGGGAAAACAGGAAACAGATGTGATCAGGTAAGTTGTGGCATTACATAATATCGGCAAAGTATGCATTCATAAAAACCCGACTGTCATAACTAAGTAAGTTGATTATTTTCAAAATAATCCGATTAAATCTGCTCACAACCGCTACGCATTCCGATTAAAATCATCTCCTGAGAACCTCGTAGCTGAAAACCGCTACGCATTCCATTTAAAATCATCTCTTGAGAACCTCGTACCTGAAAACCGCTACCCATTCCAATTAAAATCATCTCATGAGAACCTCGTAGCTAAAACCGCTACGCATTCCAATTAAAATCATCTCCTGAGAACCTCGTAGCTAAAACCGCTAAGCATTCCGATTAAAATCATCTCCTGAGAACCTCGTAGCTAAAACCGTTACGCATTCCGATTAAAATCATCTCCCGAGAATCTCGTAGCTGAAAACCGCTACGCATTCCGATTAAAATCATCTCCTGAGAACCTCGTAGCTAAAACCGCTACGCATTCCGATTAAAATCATCTCCCGAGAATCTCGTACCTGAAAACCGCTACGCATTCCAATTAAAATCATCTCCTGAGAACCTCGTAGCTAAAACCGCTACGCATTCCGATTAAAATCATCTCCCGAGAATCTCGTACCTGAAAACCGCAACGCATTCCAATTAAAATTATCTCCTGAGAACCTCGTAGCTAAAACCGCTACGCATTCCGATGAAAATCATCTCCTGAGAACCTTATAGCTAAAACCGCTACGCATTCCGATTAAAATCATCTCCCGAGAATCTCGTAGCTGAAAACCGCTATGCATTCCGATTAAAATCATCTCCTGAGAACCTCGTAGCTGAAAACTTCTACGCATTCCGATTAAAATCATCTCCTGAGAACCTCATAGCTAAAACCGCTACGCATTCCGATTAAAGTCATCTCCCGAGAATCTCGTAGCTGAAAACCGCTACGCATTCCGAACTTAGTAAGTTGATTATTTTCAAAACAATCCGATTAAATCTGCATACAACCGCTACGCATTCCGTTAAAATCATCTCCTGAGAACCTCGTAGCTGAATATCGCTACGCATTTCAATTAAAATCATCTCCTGAGAACCTCGTAGCTGAAAACCGCTACGCATTCTGATTAAAATCATCTCCTGAGAACCTCGTAGCTAAAAACTGCTACGCATTCTGATTTAAATCATCTCCTGAGAACTTCGTAGCTAAAAACCCTCTACGCATTCTGATTAAAATCATCTCTTGAAAACCTTTGTTTCATGATTAGATCTGGCTTAGTTTTAGACTGATTGCAAAAAAAGGTATGACTTACATGCACAATGTTCCTTAAGGAATGTAAATGTGCTGGGACGTTGTAATAATACCTAATGGGATCTGTCAGCAATCATGATCGTTAAGAACAAAATAGTCACTAAGACAATAAGTTATTAAAAGATGGTCAGTGACAATTGCGACATCACAAGATACCAACTACGTTTGTAACTTGTAGCTCTGTCCAGCCTGGACGTACGGTGTGGGTTGTAGACGTAACTGCACGTGCAACCAGAACAACACGGCTTTGTGTGACCCTACTAACGGCATGTGCTCTTGTAAACCTGGTTATGGTGGTAGCAGTTGTCAGGACCAATGTCCCCGGGGATTCTATGGCGAAGGATGCACTCGTATGTAATAAATTAAAATATTTTTTAAATGATTAGTTTAAATGTAAACCTGATGTGAGCGAACGATGGTAAGCGAAGTTCTTAGATAAAATTTGAAACTTCAATCACAAGTGTTTGGAATACTGTGCAAATCGCCTTATCCTCACCGACTGAACATGACTAAAAATGCCCAATGATATACAGTTCTGTATCATTCCAGACTATTAAGGAGAACGAGCTTGTGATATTTACATTTTCCCAAAGCCCTAAAATCATATTTGCTATAGTTTATTATTTAAGATTTTGCCTTTCCTTTCTTTGCATGTTTCGTGTTTGTAGTTCTGTTTTCATTTATTTAGTAATTAAAAAGTTAATTAATTCGTTAATTAATTAGTTTAATAAATTAATTTATTATTTTCATAACAATAATAATAATAATAATAATAATAATAATAATAATAATAATAAATAATAATAATAATAATAATAATAAATAATAATAATAATAATAATAATAATAATAATAATAATAATAAATAATAATAATAATAATAACAATAATTATATTATTATTATTATTATTATTTAAAGTTATTATTTTAACAGAGTTATTAGTTGATTACGTTTCGTTATTAGATGCATGCAACTGCTCGAGCCATTCCGTGTGCGACCATGTCTCCGGAAATTGTGTGTAAGTGCAGCTTGAGTTGCCATTACAAACCACTACACTAGAGACTGTTATTGAGCCAGTCATTTACAAATGGTTCCAGAATTAAATGTTGAAAAAGAGACTTCTAAAATGTTTTAAGTGCTGTTTTACAAAATTTACAACTTTTGAACTTGATTTAACGTTCACAAACTTAAATATTAAAAAAGACTTGTTAATATTGTTTATCAAAGTTAAATATGTTAAAGAAAACATTGTGTTGCTGTTTCAATGCAAAACTATTTTTAACATCTTAAATGTTTTATCAGTTTAATAACTTCTTTTACTGCTAATATATTACTGTAGATGCCAAGCTGGCTGGACAGGACCTAACTGTAATTTCCCGTGCCCAACCAATACCTTTGGCATGAACTGTAGTGGCACCTGTCAGTGCTCTCAAGGCACGTGCAACCCAGAGGACGGCACGTGTGACTGTAAACCAGGTTTCGAACTCCGTAAGTATGCAGAAACTAAGAGCAGAACTGTTGGTAGTGATACTCCTATATTGCTGTAGTAACATTGTTCTGTTCTTTTCTGGAATATGTGCGCCTTGTTAACATCTTGGACGTGTCTTACACAATTTTTTTTGGTCGAGAGTAGAGTTTTTGATAATGAAACTAAATATTTAAACACAATTGATCTAGGAACTAGAATTCAAAGTGAATCAAGTTGTCTTTGTAAACGTGCAAATCGACATCAAGTTATACATGAAGCCAATTGTTAGTAAAATCTTAACAGTAGTCATAAAATAATTTCAGCATTTTGTACACAAAAGTGCGATCCCTTCAACTACGGTCCTAACTGCGCGCTTTCGTGTGACTGCAACAGCCAGGAATGTGACCCTATCACAGGACGGTGTCAGTGCGGTCCGGGATATAGAGGCTCAAAATGTGAAACGGTAAGTATGGAAAAGTTAGACTACTTGAAAGTTGATAACAAAACGCATATTTCATTATTATTGGATTTTAATGCAAAATATGACATGTAATGCAAGAAATGACATGTAACAGTGTTGAATCAAACATCGCTAAGACGGAACTTATGTACGGACAATAAGGCTTTTATTAGTGTTAATTCACAAAATACACCCAAAAGGCGAGGTAATAAACCATTTTCGTATACTTGAATATAAGACCCTTATGTTTTATAGACATGTGGTAAAGGAACCTGGGGTCAGAACTGTGCAAGCAACTGTAGTTGTGTGGGAGGCTTCGGCTGTGACGCCGTGACGGGACAATGTAACTGTGGTCCAGGATTTATTGGAGAGCAGTGTCAGCTGTCATGCCCGCCCGGACAGTATGTACTTGTATTTAAAGCAATCTGAGTCTAAGGATTGCGTGTTCGATTCCCATCTCCTCAGACTACAATTAAGAACATTCTTTCAGATGAGTCAACTACTTTGAGCCTATAATCATGACAGAACCAGTGACGATTCTGTACTTTGACAGTTCCTTATATCTTGCAATATCTTAAAAATATTTATCTCACAGATAAATAAGTGTTTGTCAGTCGAAAATTGAATTCTTAATCGAGTTTTCAGGGAAGAGCATCTATTGCCAGATCTCAGCATAAACAGTTTTATTATGTGAACTCTTTAAATGATACCTCTAAACATTTTAATTCCTATACTCAATTTCGTGATGTTTAAAGAAATAGTTGGGGCACAGATTTTATCTTTGTGAAAATCTCATTATTTTCCAATCTTGGGACCCACTGTTAGGCTGCCAACTTAAAGAATATCCATCTCTCTCTTGGGTCATTGGTTGACCATGACAGAATTTCTACCCACTGTCCGGACTTCAAGCGGTATAACCCATCTATCGTGAAACAGTTTTCCCATTTATGATCAAAAAGAGTTTTCCAATTCATGGTCAAAAAGTGTATTTTCCTTTATATTTTAAAAAAGTATTCCCATTTATGTTCAAACATACTTACTGCTCTTTTCAGATTTGGTATAAACTGCCAGTTTACCTGCGCATGCGTAGCAAACCAGACGAGTGCATGTGACGCTGCCACTGGTAAATGTGTCTGCAAAACCGGATATTACGGTGTCGTCTGTCAGTCAGCTTGCCCTACTGGTTTCTATGGCAGCGGTTGTACACAGCGATGCTCATGTAATGGTGGGGACTGTGATTCTCGCACAGGGGCTTGTATATGTCCGAGCGGATACACTGGACAAAATTGCGATCAACAATGCAGAGTACAAATTTTAATAAATCATTGTTGCAGACAAGTATTTTGTAGTAAACTTATTTTATTAATTAAAGAAAATAAATTTATAAATTAATTGCAAAACATTTTAAATCTTCATAAATTGTCATTTCATCTGTATTAAAAGATATTCTTTGCAATTGATATGCAGATGATGGCCATTAGATCAGCATATAAATATAGCTCCAAGTGCAATTCCATACAATAACAATTTATTAGTGAAAATAAAGGTTAGCTAAAAAGACGAATTTTTGTCCTTTTCAGAATGGAACATTTGGCTACCAGTGCTTGTTTAAATGCGCAGACTGCGGACCGTACTCCTACCCGGGATGTCGCGTGGACACAGGGATATGTTCATGCAGCAATGGTTACACTGGTCCGCTGTGTCTGTCCCCTTGTCCCGAAGGAACATATGGAGCGGACTGTTCTCAGTCCTGCTTGTGAGTAAACCTTGCAATTCCAGCAGATTATCATCTTTATATTGAATACTTTTGGATTTTTATGTTCTTTTCTTTGGTAAGATTCTCAACAATAGTGGGATATATACACGTAACTTACAATCATTATAAAATTCGTTGTTGATGTTTTGAACATATTTCGGAGAGCGATGATACCGGTTTTTGCAGCCAGAGGGAACTACTTTGGCGGTAAAAAGGTTCCGCTGAGTTACGGTAAAACCATATAACATGTTTTTCAGCACCAGTAAATCTCTGGAAACTGTACCTCTCTCACATCACAAGAACTGAAACTTCGCGCATAATAAAAGGAGTGGAGTTAACCTAGGACGCTTGAATACTAAATACATTTTGTAATCGTAAGGCGAGCGATCCATTGAATGTTGCCATTGAACTAATTAAACCAGTGTGCAAACATTATATTTGCTTTGCAGTTGCGAGCATGGAATCTGTGATCACGTCACCGGAAAATGCGCATGTTTCCCAGGTTTCCAAGGAGACAACTGTCACACACCCGTAAATATATTACATCATCCAGTTTCTTTATATTTTATTACTGCTCACTTTGGCAGAAATGTGTTTCATTGTCTTGTGTAAGCTAACAACCCCCTGATTTGTTATTTTATTTTAATATATTATTGGCCTTTTTTGCCATTTGCAGTTTTACTACTTAAGCTACGGTTTTACAGTAATTTTGCTTCATAGAGAGAGATGCGAGTCTGTTAGCTGCATGATTGTTTATAGTTACTGATTAAAATATGTTTGTTTAGAAAAAAAGTTAGATTGTTATTAGAGACATACTAGTATACCTTACTTATATATTTTATTATTACACACAAGTCGCAAGACTGATATAATAATATGTAAATTATAACAGTGTTCAGCTGGCCAGTGGGGGGTTAACTGTGCAAAGACATGTGACTGTGGACCGCATGGGGCTAGCTGTTCACCGGACGAGGGGGTATGCCTGTGTAAACCTGGCTTCACCGGGGGTAAGACTAGATTTCCTACTAGAATTATTTTTCGTTTTTCCATATCAAAAACTGCTTATAATGCATTGACATAACTTATTCGAAACATGCAGTGATTTTCGGTTGCTGCATCGAGTTTCAATAAATCAGATATAAAATGTTCGTAAAGGCAAACTCATATTTTATTTATTGCTTCTAGTTGTTAATGATTTAGATTATTTTAAAAGTTTTATATCCAAGAGAAAGTGTAAAGAAATAAGGCTTTAATTAGTATATGCAATATTTTTAACAGTGAAATGCCGCGGTAGCTGCCCAGTTGGATATTACGGACAGAACTGTACAATACAGTGTATGTGTGACATGATGGCGGGAACTTGTAGTCCTATCGATGGCACGTGCTTGTGTAACTCGGGTTACAAAGGCCAGTACTGTGATGAAGGTATGAAACAGGAATGTGAACATCATACCTCTGTCAGGTCCCAATCCAAAGGATGTGTTTGTGAACAGATAATGTTTATATAAAGTCCCAGAATTAAAGCTTCTAAGGTTTTATAAAGTGTAATTTTTTAGAAAGTCAAATTTTGATAGGAAGAATTATGGTAAGATATAATAAAATCTACTTGCATTCTTCAAATGTTATTTTCTTTTTTTCTTCTAATTGTTAAACTAATTGAAATTATCCAAGTAATTATTAAGTGTAATTAGGAAATAAATTCTCTCCGAAGTTTAGTTCACTTACATGTATTCGTTTCCCATCTTAGAATTTTTCGGCAAAGTTTCGATGAAAATTTCAGCAACATCCTAATGACTTTCTTTTCTTGAATTGACCTTCTTTCTTGGACTTCATAATTGTTTGACATTCAAAAGGACGATTTTTCTTGTTAATTAGACGTGCTGCAATACACGTATATTGTATGTTTCATTTGAAAGTATATTATTTGCCGTTTAACAATTTGCTCAGTTTCATAAATATTTGTGTATCATAAATACACAATCATATAAATGTCTCGTTGTCAAGTTTCCTGTTGCTAGATTGTGTCAATATTCTTGTGGCTTGACTTCTGTCCGCACCATCAATGCCAATTAGTTTAAGTAATTTTTTGGTAAATGTATTGTTTATGTGAGGAAATTATTTGATGATTTAGCTTGGGCCGAGTCTAACTGCTAAATCGTTTTAGTTATTTGAATGCTTTGTGTTAAATTAGTGTGGTTGAACGGTAAAGTCCGAGGACTTCCGTCGGAAGGTATAAAAGCAATTACCGTTCATTGATACAGGGCAGTCTGTTACTGAGTGTCGAGGTATTCACATCATTGAATTTTGATTTAATATTTTGGTCTGCATTATAGGTCCAATATAGTACAGCTCTGTACTAGGACATATTGACCGGGTTGTTTCAACGTTTATGGTGTGAATAGTATTGGTTGAAGCTAGGGATGATAGGGTTTTAGATAGTGACCTCAGACAATTGCTTAAGTATTGACATCTTTTGCGAGCGTTATAAATCATGATTCCTGTGTTGACACTTTCTAAAAATAGTAATCGGGGAAAACCGCTATAACTTATGTCCGGTATCTGCGGGAAGTGATCAGATCTAACATTTTGTTAGATCTGACTTAAGTGAGATTGCTTCAGAATAGGTGCTGAGGATAGGTTTCAGGTTAGACAGTGTTCCCAGACTATTGCTGACGAAGAGGTTCTCGCATCCTCGGGATATCACATAAGTCTGAGACACTATTGTTCAGCAGCATTTGAGGGCTGAGGGTATGTTTGAAGGCGTTTTGCTTGAGGTTTTGTTAAGATGTGATTTATTGACTTTGTTGAGCAGAATGAAAGTTTTAGTTGCTCAGGTTTGCTTGATGTAAGTGTGTTATTGTTTGAGATCAGTTGAAGGTAGTTCGAAACATCATAGTGGTCCTTTTTGTTTGTATTGCTCAGCGTGTTTGCTGAGGACGAGCTCGAAGTTTAGGTTAGATTGTTTTGTTTCGGACTCTGTTTGTGTTGAAACTTAGTTTTAGATTAGTTATTTTGTCCAGGAGGTTTATTGCCCTTTGGATATTGTTATACGTTCAGCTGATTCTAATCCTGATTATTGTGTTTCACCCCAATCATTTCAGAAATCATTATAAACATTTTGGAGCAAAGTAGCTCAGGAAAATTTTATTATATTGTTCAAAACAATATACATTGCTCAGACATCTTGAAATCATTTTAGGCGAAAAATTATATATATAGGCTGAGACAAATAGTCTGAGTGCCTTCCGCTCGAAGCACGTTACAAAAATTGGTGGCAGCGGTGGGATACCACAGAACTACAATACCAGTAGTTGATCCACGCCAAGACACAAGATTTTTTTAAGTGCGTTAGGATCAAGCGATCGACAATCAAACAATTGTCGAACCACGCTAGCTTGATCCATAAATATATTTAATCGGAATGGCTAAACCGTGATCTCGGAATATGTTGGAAGTACGTGATAATGTTGTGGCGAACAAGTTTGAGAGTAATTTTGAAAATGGAAGTCAAATGAATATGAGCCCCGAAAACTCATTCCGGGTGCTGAAGTATGATGTTATTCTCAGACATAAAGTGGCGTTTTATGATAGAGATTTATTGTCTGAGCAGAAGAAGGTGGCTATTAAGTTGTTTAATATTAGAAAAGGATATAAGGTGAGAAGCTGATGAATATGTGTCAAGAAAAGGTTTTCTGGTGAAGGTAGCGTAGCCGAGAATCTTAAAAATTCAGATGCTGGGATAAGATGAGAAACATACTTGAATGTTGAGCCAAACTAAGTAGGTCTGATGATGAATTTTAAGTTATATTTTTGTGGTTTTGATTTAAATTGTGTTCATGCGGGACGCATGTAGTCGGAGGCGTGGGTAATGTGAGGAAATTATTTGATGATTTAGCTTGGGCCGAGTCTAACTGCTAAATCTATTTGGTTATTTGAATGCTTTGTGTTAAATTAGTGTGGTTGAACGGTAAAGTCCGAGGACTTCCGTCGGAAGGTATAAAAGCAATTACCGTTCATTGATAAAGGGCAGTCTGTTACTGAGTGTCGAGGTATTCACATCATTGAATTTTGATTCAATATTTTGGTCTGCATTATAGGTCCAATATAGTACAGCTCTGTACTAGGACATATTGACCGGGTTGTTTCAACGTTTATGGTGTGAATAGTATTGGTTGAAGCTAGGGATGATAGGGTTTTTAGATAGTGACCTCAGACAATTGCTGGAAACACATGCGTCTGAGCCACTTGTAAGGTAGCTTCAGCATAAGTGTTGAGGATAGGGTTTAGATAGTGACCTCAGACAATTGCTGGAAACACATGCGTCTGAGACACTTGTGTCCCTAAGGTAGATTCAGAGTAGGTGTTGAGGGTAGGTTAATATTGTGCCTTCAGACAATTGCTGGAAACACATGCGTCTGAGACACTTTGGTCCCTCAGGTAGCTTCAGAGTAGGTGTTGGGGATAGGTGTTAGGTTTGACAGTGTTCTCGGACTATTGCTGACGAAGAGGTTCTCGCATCCTCGGGATATCACATAAGTCTGAGACACTATTGTTCAGCAGGGATTAGTGTTGAGCGTATGTTTAAAGTCGTTTTGCTTGAGGTTTTATTTGAATAGTGATTGTTCATGACTTTGTTGAGCACTGTTTGAAAGTTCTGGTTGCTCGGATTTGATTATTGTAAGAGTGTTATTTATTGTTTGAGGATTTGTTGAACCTTGTAGTTCGAAGCTTCATTGTCATAGTTAATTGCTCAGCGTATGCGTTGATGGTGTGCTTGAGGTTCATGTAAGATTGTTTTATTTCTAACTGTGATTGTGCTCAGGGTGAGTGACTGAGAGTTTAAGAATAATCATTTTGTCCAGGCGTTTATTGTCCTGGAGATTGTTTGCATATGTTCGGCTGATTCTAACCTCGATAATTTCGTTTCGTCCCAATCATTTCTGAAATCATTATAATCATTTTGGAGCAAAGTAGCTCAGGAAAATTTTATTATATTGTTCAAAACAATATACATTGCTCAGACATCTTGAAATTATTTTAGGCGAAAAATTATATATATATATAGGCTGAGACAAATAGTCTGTTTTATTGCCTTCCGCTCGGGGCACGTTACAGTTTACTTTAAGTTATTGGTTATGGTTTACGACAAATTCCATTTAAATATTATTGATCTTTAATAAATTCATAGATTACTTTGTGCTAGCTGTCAGGATTTAGTGTTAGGAATAGAATTAGGGTTTTGTAGACAGATTGTAAACTTTCTCCATTCTCGGTTAATTTATTTCAGTTTGTGGCCCGAACCTGTGGGGAAGAGGTTGCACCCAGCAATGCCAGTGTAACAGCAAGGGATCCTGTAACCCCTTCAACGGAGAGTGTGACTGTATCGCTGGTTATAAGGGAAAATCCTGTGAAATGCGTATGTGTGAAATAAACTGTTAATTTACTGTCAACCTGGTTGTAAATGTGTACCGGTCCTGCATTCTATGTAATTAAAAGGTTTAGAAGTAAAAATCTCATCCATCGGGATCATTGTTGCAAAGATTTGCTTCTGTACCATATAAAGTACGAGTATTATTCCACCTTAACCGACAGAACGTGTAAGATACTTAATATAATACATCTTTTTTGCTATTGTGAAGGAGGCTGTGTTTTCACATCTAAGCTTAACTCCTTTTTCGTTTTCACTTTAAATGATATGTTCCAACACTATTTCACATGCAGCCTGAACCTTGGTTAAATACTTTGATATCAAAGCACTTGCAATCACAAATAATATTTGTACAGAATGCGACCAAGATCTCTACTGGGGGAAGAATTGCGCATACCCTTGCTCATGTAACGGTGCCCACTGTGACCATAGGGACGGTACATGTCGCTGTCCCCCGGGAAAGATAGGCCATCAGTGTGAAAAGGGTAACCAATAGATAATTTTAGCTTTTGTAGAAATGTTATTAGTTTATTTATTATTGTTTCATTGATTTGATTAGGTCTTTTTACAGTTTTAGAGATTAAATATTTAAATATAGGTTAAGAGATTACATTTAGTGAACCCGGGAAATCAGCATTTATTAAAAGACTCTTCACAGTCATTAGCACATGTTTATTAAGAAGCGTCCATATGTTACCACTGTTTTAATCTGACATTGCTAACCTAGAGTTAGGTTACTTTTCCATTTACATCTTCTAGTTTCTCTTACAAATCCTTTACTTCTTGATAATCACTTTTGAAGTCATACAGAGTCAATGCAGATGTGTTCGAATTCAGTACTTTCTGCATTGTCTAATGTTATACATGCTAAAACATGTAAATGATCGGCATTTCATTTCTTCAACAGGATGTGATGCAGGTTATTTCGGTTTCCAATGTGCCCAGTTGTGTGGATGTCAGAACAACGCCCAATGTGATCAAGTGACCGGATCCTGTCAGTGTCAGCCTGGGTGGGCCGGTCAGTTCTGTAACCAAAGTAAGTGCATGAGAAAGTGAGAGAGGGAGAGAAATATCATCAGTTTTAAAACATTGCAAACACATAGAGAAAAATTGAACCATAGGGTTTACTGTTTTGGGCGGTCAGCGGCACTTGTGTTTTTCAAATAATCGAAATCACGATGGCACAAACAAAAGTGTTTTCTAGGTTTCCAAGAAAACTTCATTAACTTTTAAACCTCTATCACCTTCGTGAAACCGAAGAAGTAAGCAAAACAATCCATTGTATAAGGATAAGTCAGCAGGCATGCAGAGCACTATAGAACATTTATTTTTACTTTAATATTTTTTACCAAGGGGTAGCGTAATTGGTATATCAATCAAAGCTGGTTGAGAAAGACCATGCCAGGGATTATTTAACGGCATTTGTGTCATATATACTCAGCAAAAATAAAAAGTACCCACTTTTCTACCTGTGATTTTGTAAAACTAGAAAAATAAAATAGAAAATATCTTCTTTGAACAGATCTGCATTGCTGTAATCATTACAAAGAAATAAAATGTTCTTAAAAATCTGCAGTCACGACTAAGTTATCTTTCCCTTGGCTATCATTGGGGTTTTAGGAAGAAGTAAGTGATTCTAAACAATATTCACATTTGTTGGAATTAAATCAATTTTTCCAGTTCTTTATGTCAATAAAATCACAAAAAATCATTAATAAAACAACTCGTCCTCTATAAAAAAACGCTAGAAATCCCAAACATTTCCTATTACCTCCCTTTGAATTGAATATATAGGGGTGTTTAATCCATCATTCATTGTTATCTGATGGGCATTTGCTCAGGTTTAGGTGTGGAAGATTATGTTCACGAACAATTAAACTTAAAAACGACTGGGATTAATTAATAAAACACCTTTTGAAGTGTTCGTAATTAAATGAAAATATGTGAATGAGAATATAAGCATAAAAAGTGGGTACTTTCTATTTTTGCTGAGTATATAATGTCATATAATGTCACATGCTTCTAGAATGTCCTGATGGATACTATGGTGTTGACTGTGCCCAAGAATGTCCGGACTGCTGGAATGATGGCACGTGTGACACATTTTCTGGTACCTGTCTCTGTGCGCCGGGATACACTGGACCACAGTGTAATACGTCGCTGGTTACAGGCAGTGACAGTCCACAGGCACAGACTATCGTTCAAGGTAAAGTGTAGACTCTTACCAACAAATTAATGTTCTCATAAAAATTCCGAATATTTCTAATATAGTGTCGACTAGTTATGTACAGAACTTTATAATTGGATTTTTTTTTATCTAATTATGATTAATGAATTTTAAATGAAATACGCATCGCGGCCGTAAGAGAATATGTTTATTTTCAACTGTTAGTTAGAACATACAAAGCGTTAAATATTAATATTTTCAAATATGTTTTCTGGTCATGAGATGTTCTATTTCACATCATTACAGAAGATCAAAGACATATTAAAATATATGGTCATTTACAAGATTGCTTATACATGTGATAAATGAAAATTAGTTATGCATATTTATTTACCCTGGAACGAGATTAAATCAAACTTTCATTGCAATTTTTTACATTTTGCCACTTCACCCGATTCGACAATTTACACATTTTCACATGATTGACGTGTTTTCTTGAAGGCAATCCTTACACAAGGCCATTGATTTGTCTGTTCATTGAAACATATGCTTCCAGGATTATCTGTAACAGTCTGCTAATTCTACGTATTGCGCTTTCTACAGTTTCCACTTCTGGGAATACTACTATTTTTTATTGATTTATTCTTTCAGTCGCTTCATCCGGGATTGTTCTGACAGTATCTCAGCTGGCAGGGCTGATTGTCGGCTTCGTTTTACTTCTCGTGTTTGTCACCATTATGGCTGTCATGGTAACCAGGAAATGTTCGGTTGGAAGATTTGGTGCAACACATGGCGCCGTGAAATTTAAGGGAGAAGAGGTAACTGTCGATGTTCTCGGAAATATTTTCAATCTGAATACTTTTTTGTGAAATATTCAATGGTACAGTTTTATATAATAAAAGTATATACTTCTTCAAATGAGACGCCGGATAATTATTCTACTACTCAAGTCAAGTAAACTTAAATTTTGTGTATTCTTTGGATAAAATACACAAAACAAATTGTGTAGGCCTGAATCAATTATAAACGACTATGCAAGCAATTAACGAAAAATAACCCTCTGGGTTGTCGCCATGAAAAAGCATGCTTAATCTAAGTTCTAGAGTGCATCAACCTAACATTTTCCAAGCCAGTTATTCTTAAAAAGTAATCTTGGTGAACTTACTCCAACCTACCCATATACGTGGCAGTGATGCATGAAAAAAAGCATACACACGATAAAAAAGTGCGCTGTCAGTCGAAATAAACAAAGTAAAAAGCAATATTCATAAAGACTACATGGAGTTAAATTAAAACTAAATTCAAATCTCAAATGTGGACAGACAATCAATGTTAACTTCCTTATTGATCTGTCTAATGCGCACATTGTGATAAGTTAACCGCAAGAAATGTAGATTGTATAATCTAAATTACAACTAACGACACTTTTTTAATTCTAGGTTGATGTTAACCCACAATCTGTTATTGAAACGGTCATTTCAAACGATTTGCATACCACTTCCAGTGGTTTTGTGAACCCCGTGCATGAATCAACATATGACGAAACGGAACTTGATCGTAAAAGTGTGACGTCAGACGCCACGAGCGGAGTAGCTTCAGCAATGGTTGACTCGGAAGAAGAAGACGATTTTTTCAAAGACAGCAAAGCTTAAAGAACACACTCAATAATGTGTATGTTGTTTGAAAGTAAAAAAAGCATCAAATTATGACGAAACTCAAATGCGACAGTGTATATAGTGTATACGAATTACTTGTTGCAAAAGAAGTGTTCTAGAACCGGGGTCTTCATTTTGTTCATGGATATTGAAAACTTGAAATATATTTAAAGTAGAATATGATTGCTCGAAATTGAATTTCGATCTTCCATCTTCGATGTCAGAGCTAACTTCACACATCTGCAAAACACAACGTTTTGCTAATTAACTGCCTTTAAGGTAACATTTGCTCATCATAGCTTGTTAGTTTGATTATTGAAAATGAAAATATGTAGGCTTACTACTGATTGCAAAACGAGGGACATGTGTAAGTTTGTCCCCTATGTGTAAGTTTGCATTTGGAAATCTACAGTAATGTTCCAGATAATTCTGTAGTATTTTAATGGCTATTAAATTTTGGATTGATCCGATTGTTGTTGTTCTTTTTTTATTAAAAGAGGTAGAACATGTTCTGTGAGCAGTGACAAAGAGAGGGGTACAACAGGGTTTTATGGGGCTTAGCAAAATGTGTTGGGTAAGGTTGAATCTTACACTGAATGGAAGGTCAAGAGATTCCAATTAGCGTCCAACGCCACGGACAAACATATAGACAATAACTATTTCTTGCCAACCACAACACGCGCACGCAGGCAGGCACGCGCGCACAAAAACAACATGTAGAGAAGGAAAGAGGACAAAGTTATTAACCCGAATTCGAACGGTCAGAAGCAAATTTGCCATTTCTTGTCTTAATACTTAATAGAGAGGCGGTCTTTATTTTGGATTAGAAAATAGTGCAAAACAGTACAACGGGGCATTGAAATGGTGGTCTTATTTGAAGTGGTCCTAGTTTTAGGTCGGTCTTGATGAGGGGTTTCACTGTAGAAGGGATTGCAGTCTATAAATTAACCATCCGACTCAACCTATCCATCGGTTTCTATTGTCAACCGCATACAATAGTGCTATTACAAGAAAATCATAGGAAAAAAATGACATCTTCGTAAAATTAGCAGCCTAGCATACTGGCAGCGTGCAGTTGGCTGCATGCAGAGTGAAGTAATCAGCCTGGCTGGATGAAGTTGGCAGCATGACAACTTGAAGTTATCTGCCTAAGCAGCATGTCAGTCTGAAGTTAGCACCCTGGAAGCGAGAAATTTAAAATGATAGTGCCTCTAGCTGGGAGCGAACCCGCTACGTCACGGCGACAGCGCCTAGCCCTGCAATTCCTGCGACGCAACCAATTGAGCTAACCGGGACAACCCCAAATAAGGTTGATCGGATAGCCCTGATATACGTAACAATCACTGCATGACATCGGTAACGGGTTAGTTTACTGATAACAGTACTGACTATATGTACGGGGAGACTTTTTACGGCCGCCACACTGCACAAATAGCGCTACTGTGAATTTCAAATGATAGTGCCTCTAGCTGGGAGCGAACCCGCACCGTCACGGCGACAGCGCCTAGCCATGCAATTCCTGCGACGCAACCAATTGAGCAATTTAAGGCACGACAAACGTGATGTTAAATATCTTTATGGTATTAATCCGACATACAGATATTCTCGCGATTTCATTTTTTGACGATTAATAAAAAACTCCATAAAAGTAAAAGTCTCGTTTTTATAAGTTTGAAATAAAATTATTTGTAATGACCCTTGAGTCATGAAAATGTACAAACTAAATCTATTGTATTGATGTTACTTGTGTCTTTATGACTTGCAAACTTTCAATGTTCGCTTTGTTTTTAATATGAAAACATAAACTATATAAAAGGCGTTTGTGTTGCTTCTAGTCTGCTTACGTCACGCTGCCAGGCTGCCAGGCTGTAGGCTGCAAATTTAATTCTGCCAGGCTGCTTTACTTTACGATCATCATAAATGACCATTTATCAAAAAGATAGAATTGTAGCCTGGTGTTTAAGGCTAGGACATGTGACGTTATATTTCTTATCTGAAATTCATTCTATAATGTGCCACCAATAAATAAAATCCGCATGGTTTGATTCGTTTTACGCATTATCTTTCACACATTCACTTTTATTCAATGTTCCGATTCCTGACAAGGCTGTGGACTTCTTGTATGGTTATAAAAACGTTTCGCGTGGAATCATGTTACTTCTATTTGGAACTTTGACATTTTTCGTGGGTTCCATTGAGTGTGATTGGAAGTTGGAGCAGGATCTAGAAGAACTGAAAACGTTCACTGTAAATCAACTAAAGGAAATACATTTACGTCTCGCTGAAAAAGACGAAAGAATAAAAATGCTTGAAACAATCTTGAGTCGCCAACAAATTGAGTTAGAAACCAAAAATAAAGAAAGAATACAGCAAATAAATGACTTCAAAGAAGCTCTCCGCTTACAAGATGAATTTCAAACTGAGAGGCATGTGAAACTAGATCAGGAATTCCAACAGGTGGTATTATCGCTTCAAAACGAATACGATAAGCAACGAGTTGTTGATGAAGCTAAATTAACTCACCTCGAAGAGCGAATTAAAATCTTAGAAGACTTCCATGAAGAGCCAGTGACCAGGAGCAGCGAACCGACGCATTCAAGTAAACAGCCACAAAAAGTGCTAGCTAACGATTCAAAATTACGACGTAAGACTTCCTTTTTTTCTGTTAGAGATGCATACGCCGTAAATTCAGTGATGATATAGTGATAATGCGATTAATAATGCATAAGTTACACATCAACTCAGATTGTAAGTTGTGCGAGTACGGTACATCAAAACCGTCTACGTTATTTGTTTCTATTTGCGGAATCTTTTAAAATTTCAAGATAGCTAAGCAATACATTTTTACAAATAGATTTTATTTCTTGCAGGACAGTCTTCAGACCACGTTGCATTTCATACAATTCTTAGTGGAGACCGATGTTATCATAGAAACGAAGTGTTCAATTTTGACATTGAGGTAATGATACAAACGATGCCATCTACATTCTCCTCTATACGTTGGCATATACAATCTCCTCCATAGTAAACACACTTTCGCTACTTTGACATATACATTCCTCTCCGTACGTTAGCATAAACATTCTTCTCCGTATATGTTGGCATACAAACTCTTTTCCATAGATTAGCCTACACACTCTTCACCATACATTGGCCTACACATTTTCTCAATCATTGGCATACACATCCTCCGTACGCTGACATACACATTCTTCTGTATAAGTTGCATTACACAATCTATCTATATGTCGGCATACACATTGTTCTTCAGAGGTTGGCATACACATTCAAGACGTTGGCGTACACATTCTTCTCCAGACGTTGGCATGCACATTCTTCTCCAGACGTTGGCATGCACATTCTTCTCCAGACGTTGGCATGCACAT
This sequence comes from Corbicula japonica, assembly GCA_038501625.1. Taxonomy (NCBI): domain Eukaryota; kingdom Metazoa; phylum Mollusca; class Bivalvia; order Venerida; family Cyrenidae; genus Corbicula; species Corbicula japonica. The sequence continues at coordinate 1,265,650 of JAZAYU010000160.1, forward strand.
TCTTCTCCATACGTTGGCATACATATTCTTCAGATGCTGGCATACGCACTCCACCATGCTTTGGCATACAAATTCTTCTCCATGTGTAATTGGCATACACATTCTTCTCCGTACGTTGACACACACACGTTTTTGCATACGTTGGTATACATATTCATCCGCATGCATTGGCGTACACATTCTCTATATGTTGACACACATACATTTTTCATACGTTGGTATAAACTATAAACATTCTTCTCCATACGTTTGCGCACCCACTCATTACACACTCCCTTTCAATGTCTGCGTCCAGGTACAATACATTGCAGCAAATGATACAGTATTAAACTGGTGCGTTAATAATGACACTTATGATGCTCCTAAATGCAGAAAAAATCATCAGTAATGTTAATCGGTACACGTAACAGACTTGCACAGGTCTCAAATATTAACCTATATATTGATAATACATCTGTTACAAATGTTACCCAACAAAGGTTACTAGGGGTAACTATATATAATTAACTGACTTGGAACTTACAAATTCATCATATGGTTACTCAGATTTCCCGTAAACTTACTCTCATGCAGTTATTATCTTCATACGTCTCTCAAGATTGTTTGATAAAGTATTACAGTGCGTATATAATTCCCTTATTTGATTATGGTTGTTTGGTTTGGGGCGGAACAAACTCATCCCACATTTTTCAACTCGAAAAACTACAAAAACGAGCAGCGCGAATTATTCTTAAAACAGGGCTTACTACGCCTTCATCTATCATGTTTGAACATTTAAGCTGGCTGCCAATCCGATGTCGTATCAAATACCATATTCTTTTACTAACCTACAAAGCATTACATAACTTAGCTCCAGTGTAAATAACTTCGATGTTTAAAGAACTAACATATAGCAATGACAGGCAATTAAGATCTATTTCAAATGGGAATCTATAAGTTCCAAAACTTAACACTCTATTATACAGTAAATCATTTTCAGTTGTTGGTCCAAATTTATGGGACTCTCTTCCCTTGAGCGTAAAATCATGCAAACCAGTTCATTTAAAAAACATGTGAAACAATTCTTATTTGATAATATGTAGTGCATTGTCAAGACAATTACAGTGTAATTATGTATAAATGTTTAAGATGTTTGGATCATGAATCTTTTGTTATAATTGCTATTGTTATAATTTTTCATTTAAATATGTCTGTTTTCAGCATTTTCATATTGTTCTTGAAATTTTATTGTAACTTTTTTTTCTTTCTTTCAATTATATTATGAGAATGTATGTATGTATGAATGTAAATTTGTAATCATTTGTACTTGTTTTTAAGAAGACTATATGTAAGAATGGCCATGCCAAATATGTTATCCTCTAAAAATAAAGAATTTATTATTATTATTTTTATTTTTATTATTATTATTATTATTATTATTATTATTATTATTATTATACACTTATACTATATGATAAGATTTTTTTGAAACTGTGAGATTCAGAAGATATGACAACATCTTTTTTCAGTTATATCACTTATTAAAATCATTTGAGAAGTTTGCATCAAAACTACAGTTTGTGCTAAAAGATGAACAGTTTATTTTCCAGTTTTTCATGAATATGAACAGCCACAATTTGTGTATTAACATGTGTTAAAGTTAATTTTCTTTATCTTTAGGAAGTTGATAGTGGTAACAACTACAACGTGCATGACGGAATATTTGACGTCCCTGTTTCGGGAACGTACGTCTTTACTGTCACAATAGCCGGTGCTGGGCACCGCTTTGCCACAGCCGAAATAATTATAAATGGACAGATAAAAGGGACTGTCGTTGCAGACGGAACTGACGTTGTAAATGACATTACTACATCAACGTCAGTCATCGTCGTACACGCCAACGTTGGAGAGCACGTGTTTGTCCGACTTGGACCGACATCATATGCAGACTGTGAGATTCTAAGTAATCTAACATTTGCAAGAACTACATTCTCTGGGTGGCTACTGTTTTGATCTATATAAAGGATTTTGTCCAATAAAAAAGCTAGTGAAGCACGATTTATCTTTTTGAAAGCAGAAAGCCGTATCCGTATGAAATTATTCAGAAATAAATGTTAATTCTATCGGTTACATTTTATTTTATTATACCTCACGTGATTAGTTTACTATATAGCGTAATGGGACGTCACATGCTGACAATCCGTATTATTACACCTCACGTGATTAGTTTACTATATAGCGTAATGTGACGTCACAGGGAGATGATCGCTACTGTCACATATGCGACAGCATCATGTCACCCTCGCGTGGATCTAAAAATAAATATCTTGGAAATCCGATTACAAATTAACTTCTAAGCATGCGTAATTGACCGAGGGAGATAAACGCATTTTGATCATTATTTGTAGCCGCTTATTGAGCATTATTGATTTTGGACTTCCGGCGCTTGATTTTGTTCCCAAACGAAATTTGGTCATAGTCAAGATCTCTAAAAAAACAAATGTTCGGTGTAATAAAATAAATATCACATCCCATTGGGGGAAACAGTACGAAATGTTAACCCTTGAGAAGGTAATGTCAACCTCGGCTAACGCCTCGGTTGACATTACTTCTCTCGGGTTAACATTTCGTACTGTTTCCCCCAATGGGATGTGATATTTATATACTGTCACATATGCGACAGCATCATGTCACCCTCGCGTGGATCTAAAAATAAATATCTTGGAAATCCGATTACAAATTAACTTCTAAGCATGCGTAATTGACCGAGGGAGATAAACGCATTTTGATCATTATTTGTAGCCGCTTATTGAGCATTATTGATTTTGGACTTCCGGCGCTTGATTTTGTTCCCAAACGAAATTTGGTCATAGTCAAGATCTCTAAAAAAACAAATGTTCGGTGTAATAAAATAAATATCACATCCCATTGGGGGAAACAGTACGAAATGTTAACCCTTGAGAAGGTAATGTCAACCTCGGCTAACGCCTCGGTTGACATTACTTCTCTCGGGTTAACATTTCGTACTGTTTCCCCCAATGGGATGTGATATACCCTCTTTGACATTACCTATACGCCCGCTTGACATTACGAATCGGCCCTCGCGTGCGTAATGTGACGTCACATGCTGATGAATGATTTTACTGACAGTTGAATTAATGTTTTATTGATTAAATTGACTTTTTATTTTGTGTTAATATCATTGTTGAATAAATTTGTAAAAGTTTCCGAATTATTTTGTTCGGTATAATAAAATAAATATCACATCCTTCAGTGGGTGATAGAACGTTATGTTCACCCTTGACGGGTAATGTTAACCTACGCCTCGGTTGACATTACCTGTCTCGGGTGAACATTCCGTTCTATCACCCACTAAAGGATGTGATATTTATATAATATATTAATTAAGAGGGTCCAAACAATATAACACATTTTTTAACAATTTTAAATGCAAAGAAATGGCTATGACTACAAGAAGCGCAATTATTTAGTGCACGATTGACCTTGGTCAATATGGACGATTGCTGTGCATGCAGAATTGTAAGTTTGCAGCTGCACCTTCAAGTACTCGATTAGATGCTGGTGTTCAATTTGCACCAAATCCAGATTTCTTGCCGCACCAAAAAAAGGTCGAAACAGACGACTTTGGTCCACCATTGCCAGAAAAAATGAAATTCAAGAGATGCCATTCCCTGTGCCCAAGATCATAAAACTAAATCTGGAGGTTCAGTCTCAAATCTAAGTTTTATGATCTTGGACCCAGCTGACACCAGATAAACATGTAGCACCCAAATCGTAGCACACATCCGTACTAAAGAATGTCGAAAACTAGAACTTTCAAGTATCTATATCAGGGTTACACAGAAAATTGAAGTGGTTAAATCACACTTTTACTGTCGTATATTAACATGTTATTCTACAATTAACGAAAACTGTTTTTGTTGAAGGGTGTCCGCAGAAAACAATAGTAGTTTTAATGACATAACAGTTTTGTTTTAAAGATGAAAACATGGTCAATTCGAAAACCAGACTGTCGTTTCGAGTGGTGTAGGTTTAAAACAAAATGAACACGTTTTTATTTTATACATTCTATTACAGTTTAATTTCGAACATCTAGATAACTGCACACACATTGACACAGTGATTCACAACACTACAGACATTCTTCCACTCACCCAGGAACCACTGAAGTTATTTATTGTAGACTTTTTTTAGTTTGAAGTTAAGTTTTACGTTATCTTCATTACAAAACAAATACAAATAACGAACTTCTTTCAATTTTTTAAGGTTAGAACAGAAGTGATTAGATTCTGATCAGCTTGCGTGAACAGTTAGGCTTACCTAGATCTACGCTGTTCTTAGACGTACCTTTACAATTAGCGGGTTAAGGGCATCATCGGACACCCATGCCTTTTACTACACTCACGCTACGTTACAAGAATGAATGAAGTGCTAACGTAATGGATACGACGTGGGTATCCGACGATGGGTTAAGGGTTGAGAAAACAACAATTCTGTCTTTGCCTAATAGTTATCAAAACAGTATAACAGAAATAAAAATGACTTATAAATTAAGTTTTCTAATCCGAAATGATCTTCTAATAGTCTAAACAATCTACATGTTCTTGAAAACCTAATAATAAAAACTCGGTATTAAAAACGTGTTACTATCATGGTTAATTATAACAAATTCTGAATTATAGTTGACAGGATTTTCAAGACGAACATGTATTTAACCATTAAAAAAATGATAAGTTACGTCACAAGCTATTCGGATCTCAATGGGTTTTCTACATATTATGTCCATTTCGTCCAAGAATTTGATTTGAAATGCAGTACTTATCTAAGATATAAAAACATATAAAAAGATGAAAATAAATCAACTAGCACATCGACTTCAATCGATTGAATGCAATCTTTTATCTTCTCAAACATATCTAAAATCATTTCCATTTCTTCTTTCATACAATAATTTAAAACAATATTAACATGAATTATCAAACGCGTACATAGGAAATAGTTGTTTTCTAAGAATAGACTTGTTCGACTAAGCTGTGTTCACTCCTTGTCGCTATGACGACTTGCGGCACCTTAAAACATTTTTACTAACTTCGTAAAACAAACCAGGATTTGAACATAAATAATACACAATCACGAAAGAACACACAAATATATAAAAATGAAGATTTACAATACTGCAAATATTCAACATGGGACAAATAAGCCTTTACATTTGTAGCATACTTGTATGAAAATAATGATATTTGTAATGGAATTTGCTAGCTTTCTGTGACAGGGTATCCTCATTTTAATACTCCTTTTCCCTAAACTTTACAGCCCCGAAGAAAGCTCCTATATTGCAGCAAAACTCGCACAACTGCCATTTATATGATTACAAGATATTGTACGTGGATATTTCTGTTTTCCTGCGCCGTTTTTCCCTTTGTGGGTTGTTCAGATTTTTTAAGTCTACAGATAATAATGTAGATACCGGTAGCACTTCATTAATAATAAGCTGATGTTGTAATATTTAATGTATGGCAGTGACATGTTGAGTAACTCTTCGTCGATTTTCGAAGTGTATTTGCACAGTATTCTCCCTTTGTTCGTGATCAAGTTTGTCTTGCCAGCAATTGGAAAATTGTCAGAAATGAGCAAGTTAATAGGATGGCACTTAGTGATGATGACAATGAACTAGCACTACCTCCGTCTCCTGAAATATACAAGTCAGACTTTCAAATATAAACAGTGAAACCTTGTTATTAAGACCAACCCTGGGACTGGACTAAAATGTCTTTTTTGGGATCGTCTTAGTTAAAGTAAAAAATGCTAACGTGTGAAAAAGGACTTTGAAATATTGGTCTTTTGTTCGAGGAGGTCATGATTCCGCGGATATCATAATGAGGGGTTTTACTGAAATTGTTTTTCACTGGTAAACACTTGAACTCGCGATGGGTTGATCGTTAAATATGTACTGTAAATAAACACATTCTGGAAATGAACCAAGAGAAATCTCGAAATTTAAATAACGCACTTCGCTGGCGGGGACATCAGGAGCTTTGCATAATATCACGCGTCCGTCACTTTCGCATGTGACGCAGCCATTTCGAAAGCATTGGTGGCCCTTAGAAGGTCGCTTAACACAAAATGGCAGTTATCAGTCTTAGATCTTTATTTAAAATATCATTTGGTTTATCAACTGTTGACAATTTGAACATGTGAGAAATAAGTTTAAATATATTAAACATATAAATATGTTTCTGTGGATATCATACCTGCGGAGTAATGTGATTTTTCAGTTACTGTTGTTGTCGTTGATTGTGTTGTTGTGGATTTACCTGAAATACAAATAATACAAGGTTCAGAACATTCGTCCAAGGTAATCGTACCTTCGGAGAGTTGATGTCAATTCTTACAATGACGTGAAAAAGTGGAGCAAAAGACATTACTTAATATGCATTTCGCGTTAAAAAATATCATTATATTGTCAAAATCCGCAACCAAATATCGTATTAGTTGTTAGAAATTAACAGATGATTCTCTGTTCTTTCCAAATATAGCAACAACTATAATGTCAAAATGTGACGGAAGGCACCCTTTCAGTTGGCGTGCCCCAAAACTAGATCGGAATGTGGCCTGACAGCTAGAACCATGCTACCAATACAATAGGTTTGTTCTAACGTATTTAATGTTAGAAGTACAATTAAGAAAATGATTGTATTGCGTTAACTTGTAAAGAACTGTATTTGTTTTTAGATAACAATGGATTCAGCTCTCTGTGGTTTGACGGGATTCGAACCGCTTCAATGCCTAGCCACAGTACATAAATCAGTGCACGCTACCATCATGACCATAAAAATGGTGTCTCAAAAATAAACGCTATAATTTATATTACAACGTTGTCTGATATATTCTAAGAACAATACTAACTTATTTGCACGGAGAGACTTCTACTTACCCCGAAACTGCCCAAAAAGTGCTGTTATAAATTATACATTATACAGACTTTGACCGAAAATCATACCAGCACGGACCCTGCCAAAAGTTCGGGCGAGCTAGTAAAACATGAAAGGCTTTTCTTAATAGTGTCTGGATTCAAAGAAATATATCTTTTTAAGACTGAGAGAAATCATCGCAAAATACATGGATCCTAAACTTGATCGAAGCTGGATTCAAACTTACCTATCAACATAACAACAACCTCGTCAAAGTTGACAGGTTTCCCATCCTCCGCCAATTCTGATGACGTAGAACACATGTAGGTGGTGCCATCTAGTGCCTCAGTCATTGTAACTGTAAGAACACTAGTACCCCTGAATGTGCACTCGGGTCCCTTTGTGTTTTCCTGGATGAATCCATCCAGTACTTTCAGGTAAATGTGCGGGGATTCTTTGTTAGCACTCGCCCACCTGTAAAAGAAAATGTTTTCTTGCTTACCAGACCGTCATTTCTCCACTACTGGTGTGATTCGAGTATTCAGACTCTAATCTTAAAGTATTCTGATAATAAATTATAGAAGCTCGGTAAAAAGATTTCAATACAAGTGGTGATTCTTTTTTATGGTATGCAAAGAAATTTATCCTTCTTTTTTATGGTATGCAAAGAAATTTATCTATCTCGTTCTGTGAAAAATCTGCCCATCTGGCAATAGTTTTGGACCTTGTTACCTCCCCCAATACTTCCTCGGTTCCACTTTTGATATCCCTGCACTCGCATCCTTAAAATGTACTAGTACTTAGTATACTATGCAGATGGCATTATCATAGAAAAACTCATGTCTAGTTTGCTTTGTTATTTCTTTGCAGTAAAAGTATTTAACGTCAGGTAAAAATGTTTACACATTGCCTAACATAAATGTTATATATAAGAGCGACAGAGAAACATATTAATTCTGATTCAGTAATAATCGTCTGTCCTAGAACTGCGCAGCACTTGAAAGAGATAAGCCAAACTGTGAGAGACTCTAGACAAGAGTAATTCCATACATTCTTTAAAGAGATATTGTCAACAGTCATTCGTGTAAGCACGAACGAGTTATGAACGTGCCAATATCAAATCAACTTTTTATTTACTTATGCGTTTGTCCCGGGCACAAGATGAATCGTGAAGTTTGGAGCCCATCAGCCAGGCAGCGGGAAGAGTGCCGCCTAACAGCCTGGCAGCGTAAGGTGTGCCGCCTAGCAACCCAGCCGCCTGGCAGTGTGCACTGTGCTGTCTAGCATCCAGTAGCCTGGCAGTGTGAAATGTGCCCAGAAGCCTGGCAGTGTGAAGTTAGCAGACAAGAAGCATGGCAGGCACCGTGAAGTGAGTAGCCTTTCTATTTCACGCTGCCAGGCTGCTTTTATATTAGGAAATTATATATTGTATAACACTGTTTATAAAAATAGGGTGTCTTTTTGATTACATAGAAAAGGACCAGGATAATCACAGATTGCGCTGACGTTATGACCTCGGCGCCAGCACTAACGTGTATTTATTTTACCGACTTACGTTATCGTATGAGCAGGGATTCCGATGTCAGCTTTACATTCTATTCTGTACGTATCATTTTCTTTCATCTCTATAGTGTCCTCGACGATAGATGGCGATCCTGGATGAGCTAGAGAAACAAACATCGTGTTAGTCAGTCAGTCATGAAAATTGTACACAACATGTTTAATATATTTTAGCAGCGTACTTGAAAAGGAAAGACATTTTATATAATAATTGACAACCCCGTCATATATTTATCCATTTAGACATGCATATCATAACTTTTTTGTGAATATTAATTATACAGCTGACTTTTGATATTTCAAATGTATTTATAAGGTGACATATAGGCCCACTGGGCCAGATGGATACCTATTATTTATTTATATAATTATGTTGTTGTGTAACAATGTTCAAATGTCACTAGAATAAATGATATACATACTAACTAATTACTTATTATATAGAAGAATGAAAATTAGCGCGACAGCATATTTTTGGCAGTAAAAAGTACAGTTTGTTAACAATTAGTTTTACAGAAAATGATATGGGTTATTTTCATTCTGGGTTGTTTTGGGTTTATGATTAGTTTGACGACGTCCACAGATGTGAGGACGTCGACCCGAGTTTCGGCAGATATAAATGTATTGTGCTACTTCCTTAATGGACAAATCTTATTTCGGTATGCTGTACGTGTTTACCCAAGGCTCAAGATCATGAAACTCAGATTGGAGACCAATCTCAAATCTCAAATGTCTGATTGGCTGAAAGGGCGACCAGTCGAAAACACAGATGAAGGATTCTCTTTAATGACTGGTTGCCACTTCAGCCAATCAGATGCTTAAGATTTGAGACTGGTCTGCAGTTTTATGATCTTGGGCCATGATGCTGTAGACTTACATTCTATTTCCAGTGTTGTGCTAGAAGTGATCGCAGAGGCGCTACTCATTGTGAAAACTTCACAGACGTAGGTCCCGACATCTGAGCAAATAAACCCGTCAATAACGAGATCTAGATTGTATTTATCCTCTCCAATTCCTTTCAGCAATTCTACGTGATCTCGGAAATTCTCGGGTACGGTTGACGCCCAGTCCGCTGAGAATACGTTATTTTGCATGCTGGCGATATTGATGTAACCAGTGTCCGTCTTTCGTTTCCAGCGGATGAACATCCACTCAGATCTGTCACTTGGGGTGTATTTACATGGAAGTTGTACCCTGTGTCCCATGTATGCTTTAATATCACCAGGTGTAACGACGCTGTCTCCTGAAAACAAACATGGGACACTATTATTTCAAATTGTTATATTCACAAGAAAATAAAAGCCGGGGGTGGGGGCATGGAACCTCTTGGTCACTATTTTGATTGGTTTCTGCAAGGTCGTGTAAGCGGCGTAAACAGTCGCCAACTGGAAAAGTCATCAAACAAACCGCATTAACACAAAGCTTAAAACATGCCAACCCGAAATGAAAATCCGTCATCTTGATGCCTTCCAATTGCACCAAATCCGACTAATTAATTCTTTGCAGCGTAAAGTTTTCACGAAAATTCCGACTTCTACCCACCAACACAACTTGGCAGGATTCGCAACAATATTGCTCTATTTTAATGACCTGACTTGGCGGGATTTCGGTATAATGCGTTTACTTTCAGATATGGGTATCGGTCGTAATTGCTGGCAATTTCAAGCGCATGTAATCTTTCTTGTGAACTGTGGTACTTTCAAATGCTTTAACAACACCAGCCCCTAAAATTAGGATCGCCTTATTATTCGCAAGAACATCTCAGTGACTCACGTCAAGTCAGAAAATTTTGAGAATACACTGAATTTAAAAAAGGCGGGCGGAATATTCGGCATTAATTGTCATTTGACATGTCATCGAATAAACGTGTTGTTGTTGTTGGTGTTGTTGTTGTTGTGGTTGTGTCTGAGAATATGAATAAAATCACTCCTACAGTTATACCATATAGGGAGACCTTGTATTTTTGAACTTCGTGCATTTTCATGTGTTTAGTATTCAATTTTGATTTATTGTATTTCAGTGTCAATTATTGTTGAAGATGAGTAGAAAGATGATACTTGAATCAGACCCTTCAATCAGATTTGCTTTTCTTTGTGAACATTTAACAATATTACAACACTTATCTGTGTCTCAAAGAATGACCTTTAAACAATTCAATGACTCTTACATGTTAGGTCTTTGACTTCAATTTTATATAATTTTCCGCTTCCGTTGATAAAAGCATCCTACAAAATGATTAACAACTTAATGCTAAATTAGGCAACCAATTTCGAGTCAATAACATGTAAGATTTTCGAAACTGCGGCGGGAGAAAGCGATTAGGCATACAAGCACTTTGCCCTAATCCATGATATCTCTTGACCTGGACATAAATCAACTTGACAAAAGTTACTCAAAAGCCAATCTCCTGATTGAAACACGATTTTCAACTTTTATGTTCTGTAAAAACACTCAGTGATGCATGTTCGAGGCACTTAACGCGACAAGATTAGATGTGGTTGTTTGCGAGAACCTAGGTGACAGCATGTCTTTTTGCCATGAATAATCCATGACACAAGCGTCTAACGAGTGCTAGACTCCATTATCCAGACGTCCCTTAGGGATCGGACTGCACGAGGGGACAAAGGGAGCCTACACGTGGCAGTGCTGCATTCCTTTAATCCGTAGAGAGTATTCTCGAAATATTTCTAATTAATAATGCAAAAATAATTGATTACTTGACGTATCTGATAGCTCATTTTAGATTTTGCGTTCCGTTGAGATATTTTAAAAGACAGGTTTATGATAACTATTCAAATTACATTTAATGAGTACCGTATTTACTCCAAACTCAAATTTGAAAGACAATAGAAGTGAATTTTAAGCGCTCTCGATCACAAACAGTATTTTGACATAAACTATAAAATTGTCTTTTGCTTATGTAAGGTTAAGATGGGAAATTCAAGTCAGAGGGAACTATTTTTGGCGGGAAAAAGACTAAGCTGTGTTAATGCCCGAAACAGTTTCGCGAGAGCGGGACCAAGTAAACACGACAGATATTTTTTTGCATACCATACATTTATATCTGTTTAAACCATGTATCTATTTTCATACAAATTTTATTTATTAGGATGATTTGTATTTGTGCAAATACGTCCAGTACGAGGACGTATAATTTTAAACAAATTTATAACAAACCTTATAACAATTAACCAAGTTTTGGTGTTCCTTTTACAGAGGTAGTTTTATTGCAGTTGTTTGGCAGTTCCTCTCCATTATACTCAAAATGTATTATATGTGTTTTTATGATGAATACCGAAAAACGTGTGTTAAATATTCATATGCAGCCTGAAGCTAGCGAGTGGTGCCTTTTATTCTCTTCTAGAGAGGAAAACAGAACATAATCTGGAATATTACAAATTTATGAGGTATAAAATGAACAAAAAGTATTTACACACAAACCATATGTTGTCGTTGAAAATATATTATATGAAAGTATATGCGGTAGCTTTAAATTTTAATTTGTTTAGCAATCTGGAACATCTGACATCCACAAGAAATGAGAAAGCCATTAATCACAGAGATTTCAAATGAAATGCAAAATGCACTTTGTTGTTTCTTGATTCGATAAATCGAATTTGAATGAATAATGCGTTTTAAATCTTACGTTTGAATGTGACATGCTTGCAAAGAATCGGAAAAGCGGCCTTGATTTTTAATATAAAAGGAAAATCATTCACCGGGATATGATAGCCTTTCTCCTCAATGTTACGTCATAAAGTCATATATTTTAAACTTTAACCCGTTTCCTCAACGTTCCGTTTGGAAACTTAATGCTAATTTAAGTACCAGATTAGAAAAACTGTGGAAATAAAATGGATCCTATTTAAAAAACATGATTTTTATTTTCTTCACTGAGAAAAGTACATTAAACACAGCAACAATCCTGTATTGCTAACAAATATAAAACCAGAAGGAGAGATTGTACTTTAATCGTAAGACTTGTAGTTGAAATGTACATCATCAAACACTGAAAACATCTTTCCAAAATTTATGTTTTCAAACCATCCTGACACGGTGTCAGCCTCAATACAAATGTTAGTAGTTAGCTCACTAATGGCTCACATAAGTGATGGCAATTTACCTTTCCGCTTGTTACATACTTGTCAGTCATTGTCGTGGCAATTACTTTCTCATAGATTTCTCCACAAGATGTATATATAATGAACACATACCGGTAGCTGGCCATTTTTCAAATGAGTCTACTGAATGATAGAACCCAAGGAACCAAGTTTAATCGTGGTTGTCTCATCATAGGATCATACGCATCCACGGTGTGTTATAGAAGATTTCCAGACAATAATCCCTTAAATCATATTTCCATTTTTTCAGTTACCGTATATTGCAGACATTCAAAAGAAACGAGATCCAGAGACAATTTTCCTGATCATCAGTCAACAACAAAAACAATTATCAACAGGAAATATATAAAGGTTAATTCAAATGTTTGACTTGAGTGTTGGTCAGCCTTGGGTTATGATTATTTTACGGTGCCATGTGAGATGCAACTTTTCCAAGGCGTAACTTAAAGTTCTATATGGCGATTTTGGGCTGCCAGAAAATGTATTAACTACAGAAAATATACTAGGAATTGAATGAAAACACAAAATGAAACCAATGCATAAAATAGCATGATTTTTAATTGAAAATTTTTTCATTAACCACAATATTGGAAGTAGGCCTTTTCATTCGAAAAGAATGCATTTTTTCGAAAGAGAGCCTCTTGTTTTTTTCGACGTTCCATAAAAGAGGAGAACGCTGGACTATAAAGATCAATCTGAGACCACGGTTCTGAAATCACGGCAATAAAACAGCCAATAAATCTAAATTGCCCAAAATACACTTCAAAATTACTGCAATTGTTACCAAAAACAATTCATATGGCATTTGTAGTAAATAAAATGTTCTTCATTTAATAGTTTTATGATTTGCAGCATGAAAAAGGCTAGAAAAGGACACTAAACTGGTCAATAAACATAATAAAAATCCTGACAATAAATATTTAATAGTGACCTCTCATAAATAATGAGAGTCTTAAAACAAACCATGGCACATGGTATGAAAGCAATTCATTTTAGCACGTGACTGATAAAAATGTTTAAAACATTTGAGGTACCAGAGAACCACACCATTGTTGGCCGGGAATTACGGTATAAAAAAGAGGTTTAACCTATACTCCGTGGGATATGACTTTTATCAATCGGCGAATAGTGTAGATCCAGATCAGCCGGCACATAAGTATGTGTCAGCTGATCTTGATCTACACTGTTCGCACATGCGATAAAGCCCGAGTAAAAAGGGTATACATTAAGTGTAAATAACATCTAAGTTAAAAACGAATGTTATTTTTAAATCCAGAGCGGAACTTTATAATTATTTCTAAAGAACATTTTCAAGAAACTTATTATTATTTACTTTTGGCAGCATTCTGCATATCCGGAAATATTGCTTAAGTAATATACAAATTATGTTAATGCATTAATTTCATAAAAAGTTTAACAGGAAGGAGCATAAACATGAGGAAAAAACAATCATTCCTTTATGTTTTGTAATACTATGAGAACCAATAAGCTATTCGCAAAATATTTACGCCTAGAAATAGAGACACGACCTGTAACAAAACAAAGTCACGATATCATAATGTATAATGTAGTGCCTCTGATATTTCTAGAATTCTTCACCAAAAAAAAAAAGATTTTCGAAAAAAGCAGCATAGAATAAAAGTAAATGTTTCTATGTTTTCTTTTCCGTATCTATTTATGTCTTCTATTCAGATATGCTTGCATTGTTTAAACATAACAGGCGCGCTTCGTGCAATTGTGCAGAACACAGATTAGGATTTTATTTAATAAAAAAAATTACAAAACCTTTGATAAACTGAATAAAAGTTTTATGACATTTTAATTAGCAACATAAGGTTTATTGTAAAGGGTGTGAGGAGAGAATACAACTCTGTAATGATATGAAGACCTGTTTTATTTCAAACATGTTTCTTTAGAGTGGATGGTATATTATGGAATGTGGGGATTTACAATTGAAATATTGTTGCGCTCCGAGGATGACATATCATGCAGAATGGCTGTTTTCATTCCTCTCTGCTGACTCTAGACACATGCTGGTCTGTAACTGACTAAAACAAAGATGGCTTAATCCTAACTGTCAAATTAAACATTATTGTATTATTCTAAATACAATTATCAGGGTCACCATAGATAAACGTCATGACCGAACCATAATATTGTAATAAGATTAGATCAAATAAGTATCAAAGTTGAAATAAGGCTTTGTCATATTTAGATAAAACTTAAATCCTCTTTAAGTATGTTTACATTGAGGTAAAGTAAACTGTTAAGCACAATATAAAGTTAACATTCAAATCCCCCTCTCTTTCTCATGAAAATGATTTATTGCACTTAAGGTCAACTTGAAATAAACTCGAAATGAAATTATATTTAATATGGACAGCGGGATGTAAAATTTTTCAATGTTGAGCAATATCCTAGGGGATGTCAGTTGTAAATTGACCAAATTATCGGGAAACCTGGAACGTTTTGGCGCCCAATTCAACAACCCACCCATGTGCTAATAGATGTCAAAACCTGTGCAAATAGTTAGTGTAAACTGACATTGTTCAACATTCTTTGTAGGCTTCAATGTTAAATACTATAAAAAAAAGACATAAAACACTAAACTGTGGAAAAATCGAATAAACTAAGCCCTTTTCAAATTTTATAAAACTTGATTCATATAGTAACACGTGTATTTGAATAAGACAGTCATTTATTATGTTACTCCGAAAACGAAATCGAAAGAAATGGCGCGAAAACAGTAAATATATCTTTGTTAAGATAAATGTAACATTGTAGCTGATAGCGGTAACAGGTGGCTGTGTAAGGTCAAGGACAATACCGACGTAATCTCTAATGCTGACAACTCTATAGCATTATTGAGTCAGCTGGACCCTGGTTGAAGGCTGTGTCCAGTGTAAGTGTGTTAGATATATAATTAGGACCAAGATGCAATTACGGAATGATTTTCGATATTTCACATAAACGATGCTGTTTTCCTTGCAACATTGCACAACTATCTCACACTCTTCATTTAATTCATGGCCAATTACATAAATACATTACTTGCATATTAAATATAACTAATCGCCCGATAATAGTTCATAATATGATTCCATTCCATAATAAATCTTATTATATTATTATCTTACAAGTTAACACATTCATTAGCATAGAACGTTGACAGGTACACAATGTCGGAACAGCTGCTCTCATGCCGTTAACTCCCAGCTCACAGATTATCACAGACAATGGGGGTGTCATTATAACAATGATATAGCGGGGTTAGTTATCTTTAAGGGAGCTGAGTCATTTTCCTAACGATAATTACTCACTACAGACATATTAAGAATGTATGATAGAGGGATGCTGTACTTTAAACATTAAAGTACATTATCGGTTTCTTCTCTCTTTTAAATGACTGGTTAGATTCATAAAGGATACACTTGTTTCAAGTCCTTCTTTATTTTGACCAATCACTTAAACTGAAATTACCGATTTCCAACTAGCAGGGCGAATCAAGATGGGATTCGGTGTTTCTCGAACCTCATTTTTGGGAAGGTATATTTTATTTTTATGGGGATTTCGGTCAGAAATATTAGAAATATCACGTAAATACCAAAACACTGCCAAAAAGAACCCCATGCTGGAAATCCTGCATCAGTCATTGTACTACAGCTATGAAACTAGTTATCCCCTGACCACCTGTACTCGTGTCTCCTGTGTGTTGCGATAGTACTAACGAGAATTCATGGAGCTGTCAGCTTAGTCCTCGTGCTATCTGATAAGCACGACAAAATGATGTATTGGCACTTCGGGCACGAGTCAGAAGTGAATTGTTTCACTGATAACAGTGTCAAAGAATTCACAAAGAAATACATAATTATAAAAGAAACAATTATAAAGAAGAAAGGCTACAAGAAAGTAGGTTATTATAAATAAAGGCAAATGTGTATACTCGGCAAAAAAAGAAACCGAAACTTTATTACTTTGGAAAACAATGAGATGCATAAATAGATTCTGTATTTTTGCACCCTTCTGCTAAAAAAACTTGTTTTAAGCGCCAGAATATCAACATGCACAGATGAGTTTTAAACATGTTCAGTTTTCATTTTCAACTACAATTACAACGTTTGGGAAAAAAGGTAACATATGCTGTAACAGATTTCCTTTTTGTTGAAAATATTACTGCAGTATCAATACTCTATATTTCTACAGCAAGGTTAGCAATCAGTACAGTGATTACTGTAACTATGTATTTGATGTTGGAACAAAACATAACAAACAATAAACAGCTTAGAATGTGCTTACAGAGCCGTAAAATTAATGTTTGTTCACCTTGATATTCGTAATTATTCCCAGAAAACGCCCGGCCAAAATATCTGGATGACAGGTTTCTCCCTGCTAATACACAATTATCTTCCTGGAACATGGTTTGGTGATGAAAGTCTTATATTATCAAAGATATGCAGTTCGAATATTTTAAATTATTTTGTTACTGCATGAAGAACATATTTCGGCTTATTGGAGATAATGGGGTGGAGGTTTGGCGATGTTGGTGTGTTTGTGTATGTGTGTTCTGAAGTTGGGTTAAAACGATTGTAAAATTTTAGGGTTCATTAGCAGAGTTCATTTTGTTCCAAACTAAACCACCGCCTTTTCATTCAAAGTGATGGATTAGGGACTCTGCAAGACAAAATGGGTATACTAATGAAATGCTTTACTTGCAGTACCTCGACGAGTTTGATTACAATCTGCCATAGTTTTTGTTGTTTGAAAGTTTTGTGAGTGCTCTATTTCATGTTTTCTGTTAGTTTTTTAAACTTCAAACTGAAGAAAGCTAAAACTTACAATGAAAACGCCCATCACCAACTGATTTCTATTTAAAAAATCATCCCATGTTCTTTTAATGGAATTTCCACCATTTCAACCACAGATGTTTAAAGCAATCTTAGTTCTTCAATAACAATTCCAAAAGAGCCGCATAAAAAACATCTTCTGTTTTCATAGAAAGCATATGTACCAGAATCTAGCCCAGTGATTATAAAACCTTGTATGCCTAATTCTGTGCTAAAACTTAAAATGTCAAGAACATTAACAGACTTCAAAAATCAGAAATACTTGTCAATTCAACAGTTGTTATTGAGTTAAGTTATACTTTCAGTCTAAAATGTTGTGTTATTTTTTGTATAATGAATTTTTTTAAATGAAGCCATCATCTTGGGGCCTGATCGTCTTCGTGCAAGTCTTCAACAGAAACTATTGCATGTCATTTCCGCTTTTCTTTAAATCTCCAGATTATCATCAAAGGACTTATGCTGTCAAATGATGAATCACAAAGGCAGTACAAAGCAACGGAAAATAGCAATTTTATTCTTTTTAATCAGACGGAAACTAAAACAACTAATCACTAGTTTGTGATGGATCTCTTCCAGAAATCATTAAAATCCTGGTAAATTTGTAATTACTCCCGGGCAAATTACAATGAATCATATTTCATATCGTTAATACCGGTGATTAGGGATGAAACATAAGTCATGTGCCTAGGTAACCGTTATCTAGGAAATGTCGCTTTGTTCTATTTGATATCCTCCCTTAATTTGCGAGGAAATACGTCTGCGATGTCTTAAATTTCATAACGATCCAATTAAATTTTGAAATAAAAATAGATACATGTACGGTGTTTGCTGAATTATTCCAAGCAGACAACGTATTGGTTTCCTCTCAAGGTCTCGAGACGGATGGTATGTCGGTAACACGATCAGGGAAATCCTCGGTTTCAACAAATTTCTTGGACTCTTATTACCGTTAACTTAGTTACATTGGCTACGGAGTTTCTTTTACTTTAATGTGCTTTCTTAGTTAGTTTCTTAGATATGTTGCACAATACTTGTTAATTCAGCTTGCAACCCAACTATACATTATCACTCGCGTGTGGCACATAATGGATGGGGGCCCAAGATAATAAAACTAAGATTGGAGACCAGTCTCAAATCTCAATCATCTGATTGGCTGAAATGCCGACCAGTCGCCAGATTTAGTTTTACGATCTTGGGCAGTGCCCAAGGTTATAAAACTGAGCATGGAAACCAGTCTCAAATCTCAAGCATCTGATTGGCTGAAATGGCGACCAGTCGCCATTTCAGCCAATCAGATGCTTGAGATTTGAGACTGGTTTCCAATCTCAGCTTTATAACCTTCAGACCAGATGTTTGTGACGTGTGAGACGTAGGGGTAGGTAAACCTTTAGGGGCGGATGGATGGGAGGAGGGACGGAGCATACATGATACTATATACACATTCTACTTTTCTAATTTATTTATGAGCGAGAAGCTTCGTACGCGTAGACGGTGGTTTGGGAGCACCTATAAAACACATGGAATACCCATTGGAACTCGGTATGATTATTAGAAAGGCGGACCAGCGGAATGAAAACATTTTTTTCCGCCAGCAGACTGGGCAAACCATTAGAATATAAACATGAATGAAAATAGTTTCATTCCGCTTTTCTGCCTTTCTGCTTACTTTACATCGCCTACCGAATCGTATGCATGATAAAGCTGTTCTTAAAACGTGTTTGTTTTGTCATCATCAGCTTGTTTTACATGAGTTACATAAACAAGATAATACTGCACAAGAATGCTCTGCTTCATACAAAATCCATATTGAATATCCTGGCAAGAACTCCCGCTAATTGCATTTGCACATTTAACCAGAATTCCAAAGAAAATTATTAATATTCGAGCATTTTTGTGAAGCAATTGCGAAAAAACAACAAGAGCTTTGTACGGTTACCATGTATCTATCGATGTCTATATCAAAACATCTCTCTACATAACAAAGAGAAATGTTTTCTCTGAGACAGCGCAAAAATGACAGTAATGATTTGTTAACATTGTTTTCAGATTACATTTACTACAAAAGAGATGAAAACATATGTGCACGAAAGCGTTTGTCTTGGAAATAGGCCTTAACGCAAATTTAATGAAAGTAATTCTGACAAACTTGTGTGAAGTTTGGTGTACCTTTGTGTACATAATCATTTCTTATTAGTAAGTTAGGACATCTGATGGTGTGATATCGCCAAAGCTCGGACATTCATAACGACATTATATATAGCTTTCTCAAAACAAAACCAGACAACATGTTAGTTGTTTAAATATAAGGATGTAACATTATATCGCATGTTACATAACCAGAAAACTGAATTAATGATACATATATATTACTGTGGTATCATACACATACATACAGCCGGACAACACAATCACAATGACATTAGAAAAGCATCATACAGTCGTAAAATCTATTATAATTACATTAATAACGCATCATACAACCGGATAACCTATCGTTATTATACGACTACCGAACCGTATTGCCTTCTTGTATGTTACCATAGTTGGTGTAGAATAAAATATATGTTCTGTTCTGTTCATAAAACCGGGCGACCTAATCACATAGCTACCAAAATTCATTATATAAAGCCATTTTACTGCATCACGTTAGTTTTAACAACATGACACTGCTGAAATATGGTACTTCATTGTTCAATATAGCACTTACGTTTCCTTTATTTTTTGTGTATAAATCTTTAATAGTTTATATCTGCCTATGTGTGTTGTAAACAGCAGTCCAACACCTTGGTCAATGGGTTACTTAATTCTGTCGGCAAGTCAAATCAAACAAAAACACTAGTTGCAACACCTTTGTCAAAGGGTCACTTTATTCTATCGGCAGGTGAAAGCAAACAAATCGGCTTGAATGAAGTAACCGCTTGGTGTGCTCGTAGGGGTATCACACCTTTTAAACTGAGTCAGTAAACAGACGTTTTGTCCAAAAGTCGTCTTGCTAATTAACTTCAACGAATTTATATCAATAATCCAATATTTTAACAATAGCAAAATCTCTACGCATATTAGTACAACGTTCACCTTTGCCATTAAGCCGGCCTTAACTTTAAAGAGTATTACAGTATTTACCCAAGTTCCATTATCTTTATTAACACTCTATTCAGTCATGAACCAAACACTTGTTTGGAAATAAAATTAAATTGAGCTATAAAGTTTTATAATCAGAACGCTATGACATCTGTACGACATTTTGGCGGTTTTCTAAAATGATTTGATTTTAAACGAATATCTGCATGAAATTTTCAAATTAAGTTAAAACATGAGAAGTAGGTCAGTTAGACGTCCTACGTAGTACTACCTACGTCGATGATTAACCCTTTATTCCATATATTAGGGGTTTATCGCATGTGCGACCAGTATAGATCCAGATCGACCGGTACATCCGTGCCTTCTAATTAGAATATACCCCATTTTTTCTTGGTAATAAAACCATAATGTATCAAAAGGAAACTGTGTGGATCTGATCAGACGGCATGGATTTGCCAGCCGATCAGGATCTACACTGTTTTCCCTTGGATAACAACCATGTCCCATGGACATTAACCTAACATTACCTTAACTTCTGCGATATTCGGCAAAATAACAAGAGACGAACTACTTTTACTAAAAATTTCACATTTACTGTCAAGTGATGAGGGATGGCTTACACTTACCCTACCAGAGAGATTTCTGTCAGACATTTGTTACAGAGCATCACCCCTCATTACTGTTGATGTTTCTAGCATTCTCGGCAAAGATCAGATAAAAGTTTAGGGAATCGCCTACTGTTTTCAGAATTCATTAAAGTGAAATCTCGCCCGACACGTGTCGTTCGTTGCAGGAACGCAGACGATGCGCGTCGCAGACTGCAGAATGAAGCTTTTTGGGTACAAGATAGTAGGTCAGAGACCACTAAATAGTTTCCCATAGACTTACATTATAAGATTTGGTCCTCCTGTGATTTAGTTTACACGACTCTTTCCAAAACTACAACAGATTTGCAAAGTGACACTCTTGGGCAAATAAAAAATGGCCAGAAATCAGGGTCTTCACCAACTCATTCTCTCAGCATTTTAAACCGAAAGTAACCACCCACAGAATGTAAACAAATCTTCAACCCAAAATAAGGAAAGTACCAACATCATTAAAGTGCCACAAATCTCCCTTCAAACAGTGTTTTAAAAAATCATTTGCATTTTAAAGTATATAATTAAAGTCATTTTACATTTTTGAAAGCTAAAATGTATTTTTATTCTCTATAGTTTTGGCCAATGAATCTTTGAAAATAAAGTAAGCCCGGATCGTCCCTAGACAAAATTGTCCAATCCGCGACAGGCTTTACTATTTACTGTCCTCTGACCTAGTAGCGCGGAAAAGCCTTTCTGGTCCCCGGATATCGAAATATTAATACCATTGTATTAATACTATTGTATAATAATAAATCTTACTCCACGCAAAACCATAACCATTTAATTTAATTCAGTTTAAGACCTCAGATATTTCCCATGAATTGTGAAAATTAAAATCCACTTGACAGCCATTCCAATGTGATAAAATCGCATTTTAGTTTGAAGTGCTAAGTATTGTATAGAGATAAACTTGATTCGTCCTTTGACCGCACACCTTTGTCCGGGGTGGGGGTGACGGGTGACAATCCGATCTCAAATGACAGTTCAAGTTAAGACAATTACTACAAGGTCTTTTTAAGGATATATCCGGTTCGGACGACATGTTAACGAAACAATTCCGCTGAATGATTTATACCGTCTGAACACGTAAATAACCTTTTACACCGATAAATGACGCTAAAACAATTAGCTTTATTTTTTGTTACTCAATCAGTATCTTTCAAACAAAATAATGATCTTCAATGAGACAGAAAAAAACATAACAAAACCGGACACTTGATTTCAAGCAAATAAACAACCCACGAACTTCAAGTGTAAGAAGCGATTGACCACGTTGAAATTTCGCGCCTCTGCAAATGTAAACATTCGGCGTCAATGGCGCGCATAGATATTTTTCTGGACGTTTTTATTAGATAACCTTACATATTTTGCTAAGTCCTAATAAACGGGAATGCTAGAAACTTAACACTTTGCAATTCCAGGCCATGACAAACATGTATTTCTGGAATGCAAAAAACAACTAACGAATGGAATAAAACCCAGAAACCGTACCCGAGCACCGGTCATAAAGCGGATCTTTTACGAAACGCGAATGATAATAACATTCAGTTTGCTTTGAGGGTGGCGGGGTTTAACGCATGCCTTTCCACAATGAGGATATCTGTAAATAATTAGCAATACTGCAAACGGACGGTCAAATAAGTTTTTTGTACACCAAAACTATACAAAATTGTGCAAAGCAGATATTGCAGGGTCTACGGAAACTGATCTACCAACAGAACACATCGTAACACGTGCTAACTTTAGTGATACATCTCCGATACAAAAACATTAAAAGTGAACAAGATGTGTACGAGATGTAGCTACAGCCGGTCTCACCATCGGCGTCAAAAAACTAACAAGCGCAACAAAGGCAGCACAAAGCTTCCTCCGTTTCCCTGGTCAATCAGACATGATGCTAACTGACAAGACCAAGCAGGAAATATCAAGGTTAATCAGCTCAATCAGTCTCTCTGACCAGTAGAATGAAAACTTTCACACTAATGAACCGAAAGACTAGAAAAACGCGCTCTTATCAGATGTGTGAGGTGGAGCAAAAATTTGTCAATCGTCAGTCAGGTGCTATTTTTCTACATTTGTTGATAAAAATGATTATTTTGGATTGTGGAATCGGCAAAAGAATACTTATGAAGAACCTTTGTTTTCATAATAATAGATTAGAATAATTTCCTGTTTCCTAAGAGTAATAAACATCTCATAAACATACAGAACAAAGACTATACATTCATATCACAAAAGATGAGAAGAATAGTGAACATTGGTTATACATCACATATTTAAAAATGTCGGTTTACAAGGCTTTTAATTAATAAACATAATGAGAGAAGGGTAAAAATATAATTGTTAACGGTATTTACCAAAATGGTTGATTTATGAATGATTGTATCATGGATCCCAAACAATAAAAAAACAACAACATTCTTTTCACATGCTTGAATTTAAATTTGCATTTGAAAATTAACTTGCCACTCTCTCTAACAAAATTAAATAGTTTCTATGCAACTGATTCCTGCGTACGGGAGTGCACCACACTATACAGCGTAATGTTTTACCAGACAATGAAAAATATATCATCAAAGAAGAGCCGCCATCATAAATATAGTAATAATCAATTAACTCCCTGTAGATATTTGAAAGTGTCTCGCACTAGAACGATTTTATGATCTTTTGTGATTGCTATAGTTTCATATTTCAGTCAATTTTAGTTTCAATTATTTTACTAAAAATCAACGACATTTACTACAAAAATAGACGGAACGGTCTTTAATGGTCTGTTCAAGTGTTTTTTATTCGTTTTCATTTTTACTTCATACCATATTGTTATTATTTAGGGGTTCTTATTAGTACACCTTGTAGTGTCAAAACTACGTAGGGTTATCATGATTTTGATGAAATGCTTTTGTTCTTTTGATTTGTTTATCATGTGTTTTATCTTCAGGAAACAATATAAGACAAAGAAAACAGTTGTGGTAGAAAAACTGGCTTGACAGAGGCGGTGGAGATAACATCTCACTGAGACCACTTGTCGACAAATGTCATATCCAGGCATGACGACGAACCATACACTAGTTAAACAGAAATCAGCTGGCGGAAAATATGGACAAACTTTAAAGCAGCTAGATAACTATGTTCAGAATAGTGCACGTAGATTCTAAATAAGACCGCGTTTACATCTCAATCGATCATACTTTGAACCGGTTTATTTAAGCCCAATTAGCGTTCATATCTTATTATGTTTAAAATTGTTATAATCTATATAGGTTTTTAGTTCCTATAGCGTTCACATATCTGCTTAGACCGTTGTTTAGCCAATGGTTGATCGTTCAAAGACATGAATATCGAGATTTTGTTAAGGTGGAGACTTAAGGTCGTTTCGAGTTCGTGCATCATACAAGCATCCCAAATAAAGAACGATTTCTCCATGGGATCCAAATTTGACACCTTTGACACATTTTATTAGCCATGAATTTAAAAGAACATCAAAATCCTTTCAAACTGTGAAAACAGAGTATGTTCCTGTATGCATGTACATATTGTAATGAATCAAGTTCAAGTGAACCCTTGCGACGTTAACACTAAAACATTGCTCGTACTGCCTTTTGCAAACACGATGCGTTCGCGATAGCCGGATCACAATGGAACTGGAACACCATCTTAATGATCTAAGCCAACAGTATCTTGCCATTTACAGCGCCAATTCGTGGTCTACCTGGTAACAAAACCAGAACGTTTGCAAAAATATAAATGTGCAGTGCCAATGCAAGATTCTAGAAAGAAGGTTCGTGTAGGGACAGATGGTTAATTGAGTTAGGAAATCTCATAAAACAATGAATGTATTATTGTATTGAAGCACCGTCATTCGTTCAAAAAAGTCACAGCAACAGTTCAATGGCTACCGTGCATGAATACGAGTCCAGAGGTTGCGTGTTCGATCCACCGCTACTACAATTAAATTACACCAGTCTATATGATGAGACCTATGTCCAGTGTGCACTCAGTGACCTTTATAGAGTCAGAGACGATTCTGAAATTGATTAACGTTAGTCCTATATTAGTTACGCGTAGTCCTCTGTATTTTGCAATATGCTTCAAAACCCCTAAATGAATAACACTCTTGTAGGGGCGTAACTTAAATGAGCTTTCGGTTAAACCTGCAGACAACTCATACGGGTTAATCGCACTGATATTTATTTTGAAACGTACAACGGGTACATGTAATTACATGCAGTAATTGAATTCCGTCGGAAGTTAACTATAGTCCATTTATTTCACTTTTATGTACCCGCAAACATAAAAGCTCACAATACAAACGCATTTCGCTTCTTTCAATGTACATTCAGGTCCGTAGGTCTTTAATGTCGAGAAATGTCGTAAAATTAATAAACCTTCAAACACCGAATAATTGTAAAAGGGTGTTAAATGCATTTTTATATTTCCTTCATACCATTTACAATTTGGACAATATTAATCAAAGGTGAACGTTTGATATCAACCAGTATTAAGTATTACAATGTGAACATCCTTAATGAACTTAGCGTATGAATGACGATGATGATAACTGCCTGACACAAGCGCATTGTTTAGTGTGGACAAATAATGGCGAGCACCTCTTATGGTAGAACCACCGACCCTGCTTGTACCTTTTATTGCCAGAGTCGCCACTTTAAGCGATCACGAGAGCTTCTTTCAATTTTGTAATGTTGAGCTTCTGATGTTACTTTTAAAGGCCACTGTTGTGTACCTACAATCTGCTTATATAACTAACCAGAACTATATGCTGATTGTTTTAGAAAATTGTTACAATCTAGCTGGTTTTTTTTTTCGCTTCTCAAAACATTTGAAAATTTTATCACTTAAGAACTATTCCGAAATAATATAAATTTGATGCGAAGGCGTTCGTTTACTGTAATTGATTTTGCACACACTCATGTGATATTCTTCAACTTTCATTATATCCAAACTGTGTTTGGTGTATTTGAAAAAAACAACAACAAAGAATTTGAGAGGTATTGTAACTGTTGAATATGGAGAAATGTAAACGGCCAGAAATGATTAACAAAGTGACATGTCAATATTTAGATTCCAAAAATGAACTAGATGCTTTAACCCTTATGAGTCAAAGACTTTTGCTGCGATACCAAAAGGTTTTCCTTTTAGATAACAAAAGTGCAACTGCAATAGATTCAAGAGGATAATAAATAGTTATTGTACTGATAACACGTGTACCCAGCTGCTTTAAAAGTTTGCTTTAATGGTCAGGTATAAACTATCCCACCAATAAAATATACGTTATCAGTGACCATATTCTTAAAATGTTCATTCGCCTCGTTATCTGTATATTTGTGATAGTCCTTTATTGACATTGAGTCAAACATTATTAGACAAGCGAGTTTTACAATATTTGCAATTAGACAATTCTACAATAGGTTAACATTGTTTGCAATTGTTCCATGTTTGAATAGAAGACAATGAAGCTTTTGAAACTCGTAACGAATACTTCCATACAAAAGACAAAAAACATATCAGTGACGCGAAATTCCACATATTGCATGGTCTTTTCAAAAGTTGTCTGTTATTAAAATATCGCTTATTAAATTTCTTATCTAATCATTTCAAATGTTATCATCTCGTGTAACTTTTCGTACATGTATCTTTCAACGGTGCTAAAATGCAATTGTCAAAGTGTCCTGTTGTTTCTTTCTGCACACATTCTTTTTTATTGACAGCAAACGGAGAAAGAAACTTTAACCCTTTTCTCTATGGGGTATGGGTGTTATCCATGGGCGAACAGTGTGGATCCAGATCAGCCATCACAGCGGTACCATCTCATCAGGATCTACACTGTTGGCTTCTTATTCATTCGGTTAATTCTGACCAAAATGCGAAGAGTGTAGATCCTGATCAGACGACACGATAAAAACCGTATATATTTTTACAAGTTTATTTCGTTAGATCCAACAGGTCTGAGACCCATGTGACAATACCAGCGCCCAAGGTTATAAAGCTGAGCATGGAAACCATTCTCAAATCTCAAGCATCTGATTGGCTGCTTGAGATTTGATACTGGTTTTCAATCTCAGCTTTATAACCTTCAGCTCAGCACATAACATCATGCAAAGGGTTAAAAGATCCTTTATTACCAACAAATCATATGAAGGAATCGAACATCAAACAATCCTTTTAAGCCCTATTCCTATCAACAGCTAGGTCCATAAATATATAACAACATAATTATGATAAATATTAAAAACAACAACCAAAGTCCTACCATTTACGAAGTATCCAAAAATTGCTGCCATCAGTAGAAATCCATTGATGTAAAAGTCCATCTTCCTAAATTGATTATAAATCACTTCCTTTGAAATAGTATCTAAATAGTAAAATTATGCATTGGGATTAAATCACTAAATTGAAATAATGAACTATTCAAAGTGCTTAAAGTTCCCTATCTATTGTTAAATATAAATTGTTCTGTCATTTATTTAAAATTCTATTAGCTAATTCTAACCGCTGTTACATGTGTACTGTACAGTGACTTCTATCGAAGTGATCCGTTAACAATGCGCTCACTGACACAATTATCTCCCTTTACAGACAAACGATTTTCTATAAGATTTGTAGAAAACAACTGTTAATATTCGAGAAAATGATACACTGTTGAGAAAAAAGATTATCACAAAATATTTTGCATCATGTCCCCAATGACGTATGTATTGTTTAGCTATTTGTGCTTAAATCGAATTTACAGAAGATGAAGCTTAGACAAGAAATGCGACAGGTGTGGATCAAGATCATCCTGCACATCCGTGACACCTAGTCGCTTTTTATATCTCTACGATATTAAGCTACTCCATTGATAAAGGGTTAAAGCCCGTGGAACCCGTTTTACCATGTCAAAGCCGCACTGGAAATAGTTTCGGCTATTTATAACTGCAGACTGATTGCCCCTCTGGCTAAGGGACTTCCTCAGTTAGTGGAGAGTTGTTGGATCTGTGTTGCCTGCGGAGGTAGCCAGGCTAAAATCTGAAATACACCTTTGAATGTTAAATGGTCGGATACCAGATTTTCAAGGTTTTCAGTTCATTTTGGTCATTCTTATGGAACTTATATGATAATTGGCCAAAATTCCTATGAAAATAAAATATTGCTGCCAGAATGTATGTTCCAGCAACCCCAATGAACCACCTCTGGATCCGCCTCTATTTTTTTTTTATAGAGCGGGTTCCATTTTCGCGAATATCCACATCCGCATCCGCACGTTCAGATAGTTGCCCGTTTGTCCGTTTTGCACACGAAGCCATAACACGGATGCGGATCATCTGCTTACAAGAAAAAGATACCAAAACGGGAAGTTATTGATACTCCCTAGGATGAGAATTGAACTAGCCACTAGTCTGATAACGCTTGGTTTGTCTTTTTATTTAGTTTTTATACATCATAAAAAATGTTTATTGTAGCCTGATTATTTTCTATCACAATGTGAAGTCGATGTCCGTATTATCAATAAAGTTCAGAGAAGGATGTAGACTGGCTGAAGATTAATAGTTACAAAATGAAAGACAAAAATTCTTCGAGATTTTGATAAGAATGAGAGCACACCCTTTTTGCATGTAATTAAGTAATGCCATTCACTACATTTACTAGACTGGCTCCTGTCCCTATGTTCTGTTACATATTCTCATATCACTTATACAATAATCGTCAATAGCTCCAAGAAAAACAACTCCTGCAGGTATGTTACTGATATGCATTTTACTTCCCTTATCTCTCAGAACATAGGATGGTTCAGCATTAAAAAATGAAATGAAAAAAAAAAGATATGTATTTCAGTGTTTTTAAATAAACCATCTAGCGGGTGCCAGCCTATACATTTACCACATTTACTTCTACTACTTTGAGAGTGATTGACACTTATCCATTCTTTTATTATAATGCAAAGACTCGTTTGAGAAGTTGAAATGATAAAAGAAAAAGAAACACAGTTCTGTGTCTGATTGTCCGACCAAATAACAATGTTTTCTAACCCTCAACATTTAATGGTCTTCAGCAATCACTTTGGTTTTCCTTTTTTTTCAAAATTAAAATCGTCTTGTAGATTCTTAACAATGCACAATTGCGCACTTACGAATATGAATCGACACAGTATGGTTGCGAATATACCCATGAATAATGATGCATGTTTGCCCGGTTTTATTTGTGCATAGGAAAAACGAAGAACAATATTTCTACGTGTTTTTATGTTTGTGTTTCCAAAATTTGATAGGAGCGAAGACGGCTGTATGCACTATAAATAACAGATTTTCAGAAAGCAGTTGTGAATTTTGTGGCCACTGCACCATGTCAGTCTGCTGAGAATTAATTGAAGACATAGTTTTCATTCTGACAAATGACAATTTTGAAATACGTGAAAACAGTTATTGAAACAATTAGCAAACAATCGAAATGGAGAAGCCGATCGCTATTTTAGCCATAATTATAGAAAGCGCGAACAGACGGTTTCCCGGCTATGAGGTCTGAAACTCGTCTTGAATGTAAATGCCAATTACAAAATCGTTTGATACTGCTAATTTCGCTAATGATTTCTCCACTAATGTGTTATTTCTAAGATTTACAGGTTTGTGTGCAACCAATAACAAACTGTCACCATATGGTAGTACTTCTTTGCAAGTTTGTTTCTTGTAAACAGGCGAGGAAAATAATAGTAAGGTGTGATTGTACCTTATACAGAAAGAGCTAGTTGTAGAGCGCCGATACAAAATTGATTTTCACATTCGGATGAAAAAAAGTCACGGCATGATTTGTGCCTTGGCATAAGTCATTAAGCTTTGCGCGCGCGGGGCTTATACACTAAGCCGATTGTCGGGCTCCCAGTGCGCTAATTACAGTAATGCATGCACGACAGGTGCGCGTGCGAAATAGATAAGTTTTTTTTATCTGAGCGACAAGAAAGACAAATCTTTCTGAAACATTTTATACGGGAACACGCATTACTTCCCTTTGAATCTAGATGCGCTAAAACAATGATAATGCCAAAATGTGCATGATAATTGGTATCTTGATTTTCTGACCAGCCACCAGGACCAAAAACTTGTTCAGTGTCGGATCTCGGGCAAATGACTGACTGAAATCAAGTTCTTTCTCCAACTGGCTATTTTGTAATTGGTCTCCAACCTCATTCATATGATCTTTTATGCAGGTATCGCCACAGATACATCATTATGAGCATGATGAAAGAATATCCGTGATATAAACGAGTTTCTGGCGACTTCGCGAAAAATTCAGTTCCTGCCTACAAAAATTGGAGCTAGTTTTTGGTGATGCTCAACTGAAAAAACAACAAAAAAACCCCAAACGATTCTAGTGTGTTTTCGAAGAGTTTACTATTTCACTTCAGACTCACGAATTATCAAATGAACCTTATGAGCTTGTGCGGCGTTAAATGCACAAGAAAATAAGTGAGATTCTGATTTTAGCTCCGGCAGCAACTACTGTGTTGTCATGATAAATTTCGCGTATTTCGATCTAGGGAAAACGCGCGAATTAACAGCCCATTGAAAATAAGCTATGTTCTAGCCTCTGCAGCTTGACCAGCCGCCCCAGCCCCCCCCCCCCCCCCACCCCCACCCCTTACTAATACGCCTTTGTTCTTTTGTAAAAATTGTGTCAAGTCACAAATATTATTTCATTCTATCAAAATATGCAAAAATACACAGTCAAAATTATTTTTTAGAAAATATACAATTTTTTAAACTGCGATTTTGACGGTTTATATTCGCATATTTTGACATTATCACACCATTAATTGGATAGACATGGTAATGACGGAAAGTTAAACTCGCTAAACTCTTTAGTTTATTCATATAAATTAATCGGCTTAACAAGTTTTGTTTTAAACTTGAAGAATGTGGGTGCATTCCCGATCAAACCGACTGAGGTTGGCTACCAACATGTCTCTTGGACCTGTTCAAGCTTTAACCCTCGCAATGTATACTATGTCAATAGCAAGTTTTATCGATTTCAGCACATGAAATAACTTGCCAGTCCCGAAAGAGGTTCCATCAAGAGGGTGCGTAAGTGGAGTTGCCCGAATCCCCTTTTAGAATGCGACTGGAGTAGTGGTCTTGTTATTGAGGTGTTCTTAATGAGGAGTTTAGCTGTACTATCTTAGAATTAATAGAAAAACACTAATAATGTTAAAAGCCAGACATACTAGTAGATTAACCCTTTACATCGGTGCCATCTGGGCTGAAGGTTATAAAGCTGAGATTGTAAACCAGTCTCAAATCTCCAGCATCTGATTGGCTGAAATGGCGAATGGTCGCCATTTCAGCCAATCAGATGCTTGAGATTTGAGACTGGTTTCCATGCTCAGTTTTATAACCTTGGGCACTGATAAGGATCTACACTGATCACTTTTAGATTCATAAGCTTATTTCTGACCAACATGCATAAGTGTAGATCCAGATCAAACAGCACAGCTGTGCTGGCTGATCTGGATCTACACTTGTCGCACATGAATTAAAATGTGTATACATGGAGTAAAGGGTTAACAGATAATGTCACATTGTGTCAAAAGCTAGCAAGATGAAGACAGAAAAAATCTACTAAAACAAACAACAAGAGTAAATGTTGACTAAAATATATATTTTAATTTTACATATAGATACAGTGTGATTAATTAAAATGATTTAAAATTTGTACTTTACAAAGGGAATGATTTTTGAAATCAATTTAAATTAGTGTATAAAAAGATTTTCATATTAGGCCTATATACAAACACGAAAATAGATTTTATCTGAACATAGTTTACATGTTGATACGTTGATTTATAGTATAATAGGAAAGCTGGAATGTACAGAGTTAGATCTTTGACACAGATGATCATAAAACTGATTTGAAGTTCACCATAAATAAAACGGAAATACAATTATACATTAACTACATACTGAAGCAAAGTTCAATGCAACATGTGACAACATTTTTTTTCTAAGATAACTATCTTCCAGTCGTGACATTTAGAAAAAAGGAAACCATCACTGAAGACTGTGCCATTTTATTTCACAGTCTGAATTTTAACAGAAAATGTAAATCAATCTCTTAAACAACATTACAATGATGCCCCCACTCCTGCAGATCTGTTACATAAAATTTTGTATCAGGTATTAAAAACATGTAGTCATCATGCCAAGTAAATGAGGAGTAAAGGCCACAAAATTTTATTACTAAAATAAACAAAGGGCCTTAACTCTGGTGAAAATGGTTACACATCTAATTATTTTCAATCGTCTATAAATCATGTATAATCATCTGTGCAAGTTTGAAAGAATTCAGCCAAATAGATTATGAGAAGTTGGTGCCACAAAATTTTATTACTGAAATTAACTAAGGGCCATAATTCTGGTAAAAATGGTCACAGGAAAAATCTTTTCTTTACAACCAAGTACACATCCTTGTAGATACTTTTTGCAGGTTTGAAAAAAATCGCCTTTCAGTAAATGCTGTCTTGATGCCACAAACTCTCATAACTGAAATTAAGGAAGGGCCATAATTCTGGTAAAAATGATTGCAGGAAAAAGTCTTTTCTTAGTGACCATCTACACAACCATCTGCATATCCTGCTTCGTGGGGGCATAAAAATACCAGTTAAAATTACTTGTCATTATAAAAACATGTATGTTTTTAACAGGTTAGGTAAGTGCTCCTGTATTTTGTAGGTTTCAAGTGTTGCATTATTTGTTAAAGTATGGCAATAAACAAAGCAAGACAAACAGATATTAGTAACATCTAACATTTTAGGACATATTTATAACAGGTGTGTGATTTAGCCAGAAAAAAAACTTACATAATGTCCACAGTAATCCAGAAACCTTTCATTTCAACATTAAAACAAATTTTTTACTAAGGTCCGCTCAAAAATAATAATTTAATATTTAACCCTTTCCTCCATATATACACATTTTTACGCATGTGCGACCAGTGTAGATCCAGATCAGCTGGCACATCCGTGCCATCTAATCTGGATCTGCACTGGTCGCAATTTGGTTAAAAAATAACCCAACAAATAAAAAAACAAACAGTTTAGATCCTGATCAGACGGCACAGATGTGCCGTCTGATCTGCATCTAAACTGTTTGCCCATGCAATAAAGGTTTGTCTGTGGATTAAAGGGATAAATGGCAAATTTTGTTCAAGGGATAAATCACACTCCTGCTTTATGTTAAGCTTATCTACTATATAGAACAAGTATAGCAACAGCATATAATTGCAATGGATTTCGCACAAAAAAACAAATACATCTTTGTGATTTGTTCTTTTCAGATATTGTCATATTACCAGAAACATTAGCTATCATAATTTGGATAAATATTTCAGCACCCTAATTCTAAACTTTTTTGAGGTTTTAATGAATGGGTCAAAGTCTATGAATTAAAAAAAAAAATACTTTTTTATTTAATTATCTAGTACATGTATATGTACCTATAAATCTAATTGTGTATTTATAACATCAGTAATCTGAGAAGTGAATGGATGTATTTAATTGAGAAAATTAAATGATCTAACTAAGTATAAAGTGTTTTAGTAAGATCCACATAAACACATCTATAAAGACAAATATTACTGGACAAATGTTAATAACATATTCCACAGCCTTTTGTTTTCAGAAAAAAATTTGAATGTATATACATGTACTAAGAGGAAAATGATTTTATTTGACCTTTTTTAACCCTTTCCTGTATAGAAACACCTTTATTGCTAGGGCAAACAGTTTAGATCCAGATCCGCCGGCACATCCGTGCCGTCAGATCAGGATCTAAACTGTTTGCTTTTTGATTCATCAGGTTATTTCTGACCAAAATGCGACCAGTGCAGATCCTGATCAGACGGCAAGGATCCAGATCAGACGGCTGATCTGGATCTACACTGGTCGCACACACGTAAAAATGTGTATATATCCAGGAAAGGGTTAAACCTTTACTTCATTAAATATGGCTGTCATCCAACGGCAAACAGTGTAGATCATGATAAGCTGGCATATTTATGCCATCTGATCAGAAGCTACAATGTTTGCTATTTTATTAATTAGGCTTTTTTGACCAATAAGTGAAATGTGTAAATCCTGATCAGATGGCCCAAAAGTGCCAGTTGATCTAGATCTACACTATTTGCAAATGTGAAAAAAAACATATATATGGAGTAAAGGGTCATAAGTATTAACACAGTGTTTATATTTACTGTGTAAGTGATTAACAGTATCTGACATGTAGCTTAAGAACGCCTTTAGTGATAAAAAAATAAATCAACTTTCAACCCAATTTTAATTTCAATGCCCATCAGCCACAAAAATGTCAAAATGCATTAGTTTCTCTATTTATTCAGGCATCGTTAAATACAGCTGAGGAAGAAAGCTTTTAAAAGCTTTGGTTGCAAAAAAAGGACAAAAATATGTTTGTTACCAACAAAAAAGCAAGTTAATTTGCTGTTAGCAATATGTCTCCAAGTAAACACAAGAACCGACTGAAAAAGTAGGAATAGAATACAAGAACAGTTCATTAGTCCATGTTATCAACAGTTCATTAGTCCATGGTCCATGTTATCAACAATAAGTAGTGTATATGACAAAGTACTATAGTATAGTATATAAAATGTATGTATATACATAGTGGGTGCGTATAAAAAAAAACACTATACAAATAAGATTTTATGTAAAATGGGTTATTTACACGGGCGGAAAAATATATGGCATGCACATGTTTATTCCAATTATACCTTTTATGCAAATATCATATGTTCATAACGTATTTCACTATTCTCAAAAATTAATAAATTGTTGTTTTTACTACGTCAAAAATAAGTGAATATCCTTGTAGGAAACTCCACAGTTTTAGTTCAGTCACAACAGTTGGACAACTTAACCCTGTCCTCCATAGACACACTCTTTATTGCGTGGACAAACAGTGTAGATCAAGATCAGCTGAAAGAACTGAGTTTTCTATAACTTTCTCACAATGAATAGGGGATTTTACTTTATAATGTCTCCTCTACCCAGAAATGCAAAAAAATAATGTCGTCTTCTCAACTTTATGATGTAATTTTACAGATTGACGTTGGAAGACACACCCCAACTGGTTATAGCAATGGAGCCAACTATAAAATGAGATGATAAAACAACCCAGTCAAGCCCTTTTTATACAAAAAGAAAGAACATCTATAAAAGACTATAAACATAAGCCTATAAAAGACTGGCAATAACTTACTGAAATCTTTTACTATCTAGAGGTATATTAAATTGATTAAAGAATTTAAAATTTACTCTCATGTTCACGTATCACTCTACAAAATAAAATTTATTTTTGTAATTTTCTATGTGAATGAAACTGAATATTAAAGTATCCGCTAGGGGATTGGACTCTACTCAAATCTCATGCCTCTGACTGGTTACTATGGAGACAAGTCCTCATTTCAGCCAATCAGAATCTTTAGATCTAAGACTGACCTTCAGTTTTAGTTTTATGATCTCAAGCATGAACAATGTTCTTGTCTATGAACCCTTTATCTTGTATCATACATGTGACCATTGTAGATTCAGATCACTCTGTGTAGTCTATTCAGGCTGTGCCCAAGATCATAAAAATAAATCTGGAGATCAGTCTCAAATCTCAAGCATCTGATTGGCTGAAATGGCGACCAGTCGCCATTTCAGCCAATCAGATCCTTGAGATTTGAAACTGATCTCAAAACTTAGTTTTATGATCTTGGGCCCTGATCTGGATATACATGTACACTTGTTGCACACTATTGGATAAAAGACATATTCCATGGAGTTAAGGGTTAATCCAATCAGCCCCAGCCAGGAATGGAGAGAATTTTGATAAACAACCAAATGTAAGGAGATTAAAGTGAAATTTTCTCTGATATATCTTACTGTGAATTTCCATTAAGAATGGAGTAACATTTCTTCATATCTAGTATCAGGTTCAAAAGCTTTAAGCCTGAAAATTGCACTTGCAAACCAATATTCAACAGATGTTGGTCTCATAAAAATAGATACATAATTTCTTCTTAAACAAATTATGACACAATATAAAAGTCATTTGTTTACAATGTGCATAACTTTGACATTAGATGAACAGTTCAACAAATAATTTATGTTGACAGCAAACAATTTATAGTTAAAGCAAACATGTTTATTTGCACTTGTTATTTGAACATGGCTAAGTGTTCAAATCATATTGTTCAAAAGTTATAAATCTGTTAAGCAACGTTCACAATATGACTATATACAATGCAAAGGATCAGTCTGAACTGATGATATATCCCTGAATATTTGTCAAAAAACAAACCAATGACCATATTACAAAAACAATACAAAAAGCTTGTTTTTCTAAATGAACAGGTTCTCAACTACTGTGACAACCTGGGACTGGGACAAAAAAGCGAGCTAAACATAGAATTATCAAGCAGAACTTGGACTTGGGGTATGCAAACCTACACCTTATGAACAGTTTGGGGACAATTGAGCACATTTATAAAACTTGGACTTGACATTAGAGGAACAATTTAGATATCAACTCTAAATCATATAGACTGGTTAATGTTAATGTACATAATAAATATATTTATATTTGTTTTTATAGAAACACATTTCTTTTATTAAAAAACAAGTTTGTTAAATCTTTCTATGATACAGGTAAATGCCACAAACATTTTATGTGATTCATTTCAAAATATTTTATAGTTAAAAAGACATTGTTCTGGCCCATAATTATATCACATATCCCATACAAGAGCTTGGGTTTCAACTACTTATAAAATAAGAATATTTTATCTTACACCTAACATATCATAGCTAACTTGTTCCTATTTATGTGAAGTCCCAGGTTTTTGTGTCATACTACTACAGAAGATATTTAAACATAAAAAGCTATATACAATTAATAAAGTAGTGATTGTTCTATCTTAAAATAGTTATAAATTCTGCATTACAACCTTTATTATTTAAAGTAACAACCAATTGAAAAATAAAATCACAACCTTAAGCCCAAATTTAATATAAATGTATAGTCCCTTAACCCCTTACAACAAGGGTGTAGCTTATAATCCTATTAGCAAGCAGTGCAGATCCTGATAAGCATGCATATCTTTTGTGCCATGTGGCGGATGTAAAAAGTCTCCCCATGCATTCAATCAGTGTTGTTATCAACTAATCCCTTTAAAGGCTGATGAGCATGATGCTTATATCTGCATGATTATTGTTTTTTGGTCAACCCAGAGCTAGGTGGGATGGACATTTGTATGCATTTCTATGACTGCCATGAAGAGGCTTAATCAAACAGAGCCTGCAGAATTTCCATTATTTGTCGCATTCAGTGGCTTTCCAAGTGCCTTTTCCATTTATCTTTTGCTGTCAAATAAGTGAAAAGAACCGAATCTGATCCAAAGATGTACATAGTTGATCTGGATCTTGATGTACACTTGTTGCATGGGGATACAAGTTATATGACATGTAGTAAAGGTTTAATAAAGGACACAAGTCTTATAAATGTCATCTGCACTTTGTAACTTAGTCTGTCTTCGACAAAACAGTTTTGAAACAGGAAATTTTGTACTTTTAAAACTTAAAAATGATATATTTTCTGAATGTTTAAAAAGGAAGACAAAGTAGTAAGCTTATAGTTTCACAACTAAATGGACAAAAACATTTAGAATAATAAAAGCAAATGGAAATGTGTAAAATAATGTTCATGTGAATGTCAGATTAAAATGCTAATCTATTTAAAAATGATAAATTTAAAACAAGCACTAGAGGTGAAAACAACTAAAGCAGTGCCCAAGGTTATAAAACTGAGCATGGAAACCAGTCTCAAATCTCAAGCATCTGATTGGCTGAAATGGCGACTGGTCAGATGCTTGAGATTTGAGACTGGTTTCCATGCTCAGTTTTATAACCTTCAGGCCAGGTTACACGAGACAACACAATACAACTGATACTACCGGTATAACAAAATCACTCTGAACATTTCTTCAGAAAATATCACTTCCAATTTTAAACTATTTACAAGTACCAGAAATTTGTCATTAGCACTTGTTGCATTGCTGTTTTAGATCCTGTATAAGCTATCTTCAATTTGTAGAAGTGATCACAGCTTGTGACCACCGATTTCGAAATCAGGCTTTTGGCAAATTCAGCCTTTCTTTCACTCTACACCTTTTCGTCTAGTTTCGTGTCGTCCAGGTTTTTCTGCAAAAACACCCAAATATCAAATACTGGCTTGATTTCTTAGTCTGAACTTCAATCCATTGAAAAATGTCTACTCCCATCACCACTTTTATCATTTTTTAAAAATATTTTCTGACTTATTTCGAAACTATATTACCCCTTCCACTGGCCCACCCTACAAAATTGAAGCATGGACATTTAAAAAAAAACCTAGTAATAAATCATTAAAGGTTGAGGCGAAATCTCCCCACCTTACATCTCTTAACAGTTCTATTAAAGGCATTTCATTCAAATAGAAGTAAATGTAAAACTATGAACAGGGTAGCCAGACAGCCCAATCTTTATTTGAAGTCATCTTATCTCATACAAAAGTTTTATAAAATGTAGCAAACATGAAATGATAACCTTGTAGGTAACAATTATATCGCAGAAAAATATAATAAAAATATACATGTGTATGTAAATCATTTTAACAAGGAATGTACAAAAAGCAAAAACTATATTCACTAACACCTTATCAACCTAAATTGTATCAAAGCATCACAAAAACAGCACTTGGTTCCCACAGTTTTTGATATGCTTCCTTTTATATTCATCACAGAGGTGCTAACAGACAGATGTTTACATTGTACTTATATTCAGCTCCATTTCAAATGCATTTATAATCATTCAATTTCTGAATTGTACTTTTGTGTCTCCAAGCATATACACATTCCTGGACACTGAAAATGCATTGCCACAACTCGAATACCATGCATAGTAAAAAATGAAGGCAATGTCTTATGATTAAGGAATGCTTAGAATTTCCTCTGGCACTCAATGATTTAAGTCAAATGATAATGCAAGATATTATGGAATTTTGAACAATATCTCGAAAGAAAGGCAATGGACGGCTTGCAGCTACACCCCTGTACCGATTGATCCATCGACAGGATCCATGCCCATATGGCTGATTCCACGGGGACCACCCATTGTCGGGGATCCATCTCGGCTGTGGTAATCGTCATCATCATCATCATCCCTGTCCATG